>LPNX010814295.1:76552-135538 GCA_001517045.1 Pseudotsuga menziesii | reverse complement strand
TTCTCTAGAATCACAAGGGATTGAAACCCCATCAGCACATCCATTACCCTCATTATCTACGGGCGTACTAACATTCTCTGCCTCCTTAATATCTGGACTATTATCTTCTGAATTTATGTCTTTTCTTCTTCGACGAATTCGTGGAGCAGAATTAGGCCAGTATTGAGTCGGCCCCAAATTACAGTCAGCTAAGAATTTATCCCACGACACACCTCTAGCAGCTAATTGAAATTGCAAGAGAATTTTGATTAACCCATGATGACACAAACTATTGTCAGGGTTAGTGAAATTTCTAACTGACTGCGCCATTTTCTTAAGACTTTGCCAAAGATAAAAGGGCAAATTAAGTTTGCACCCCTTAACTGCTAACAACAACCACAAATGATACAAATGCAAATGGGAATAGCGTCCGCAGCATGTCACATACCTTACAAGAATTTCATAGTACACTCTCCATTCGGGCTTCAAGAATTTTACAGGCACGCCTGTCCTCAGCTTAACTTTGTTTGGTAACGGCAATAACAGAGCCATACATTTCTTCTTTTTTAACTATCATGCCCTTAAACCAACATTCCCCAACCTGTGGAAGCTTTGTGGCTTCGGCGATTTTGTCTTCGTTAATAACGAATTCGAAACCCCCAATTCGCACCCTGTCATCTTCAAAACTTATTGCAAACATCTTGGTAATCTCTGCGTGATGACCATCAAAGCTTCGAAAGAAATGTGTCCATCCCATTTTCTCAAACTTCTGGGCAGCCTCCTGGTGAGCTTCGATCAGTTCACATCCCGCAAGCTCAAAGCGATTCAGAGGAGACATGGTTTCTCCAGCACCTTCCGGGTTTCGTTGTGGGACTAATGGAGAAGTGAAAATAGAGGGAATAGGTATCCATACGAGTGACATGATAGAAAACCTTCACATGCTTCAGTTCTGACTGGAAGTCTAATCTCTGAACCCGCCATCTTATCGGAATTCAAGCAGTGATAAATATCACGCTATACCATTGCTTGCGTTAATTTGCCTACGTTTAACCACCTCTGTTAGTTATTACTATTTAAGTTGGTGAACCAGTGATACATAGCCTGATAAAAATCATTATTATGGCCGTTGATGATTTAGGGAGGTTCATAATTACAAGTACAATGGCGTAAATTGAAACGACCTAGAGCATTTAACACAGTCAAATCGACGTTAATCAGTATATACAAGTGTCGACTTTATCAAATGGGGAGACCACGTTTATACCAACTCATCGATCCACAAGGTTTCATTATTTACCAGTTTGACACTTGGCTTGTTGTATAGTCAATAACTCCACGTAATTACCCTTATTTATCAAGTCACATCGTGGTATGAAATTTAACAAATCGCATTTTAATGTTAAACGATGTATTAATCAAATGGCTAACTTAATGTTTATCCTATGTATATGTACAAAGCTATATATATGTACAACACTAAGATAAAAAACCTTTAAACATCCTATCGACAATTTAGACCATCATATAGGGTATATATCATATGTAAAAGTTTCATATACAAAAAACATCTAGTCATTAACTATGATATTTACAACGTTCAAAATAGGGTTTTATATAAGGTTAATTTTGAAATTCCCTTAGTCTACCCTATTTGACATATAATGTGTTTTATGAAATTTCTCTTGGCATAAATCTTTAAGTCACATAAATTCACTTATGATGATTTCAATAATATAATCAGAATGTATGAAACTTATCTGACAATTAAAAGCCAAGTTTTATTTTCAAATTTCTTTCAGCCCTGAGATCATTAAATCATTTCTTTTTGATTGAGAACACCTTCAGAATCAAAGATTCTGAAGGTGCTCTTTTATAATTTTAATTTGATAAAATCATATAAGAGCTGATCTCTCTTCATTTTATCAAGAAATGAAGAGGTTGTTGCTGGCTGCCAACAGGCCTGTATTTATATGGAGGAAATAAGGCAGTTTCGAAGGTTGAGTAGGTTGAGACAGTTAAGAGGATTAATGAAATGACTTAACTAATCTCAAGTAATCACGTGTTTTTATGTTTAAATGTTCAGGGACATATTTGCGGGTATGTAGAAAGACAACCCGCGAATGCATCCATTCACGACTTGCTATAAGAGACACTCGTGAATGACTCGCGAGTTGCATAAAAGGAGAGTCGCGAATACAATTCAACATAGTAAAAATGGCAAAGTAATCAACTGGATGGAGGAGGAATGTATTATAATAAGCCAATCTATAGTGTTATGGGAAAACCTCAATCCATAGATGTCCTTTTGTGTGCCAACATGAGGGATGTCGGCACTCGAACGGAGAGGTGCCATTCAGATGGATAACAAATGCCCCCTAATGTGTGAGGTCAGAGGGAAACAATGGCCGAAATACACTATAAAAATTAGCTTTGAAGAACTCAGAAATCCAATGGAGCAGAGAGAGTACCTGAAACAAAACATAGTAATGTCATATACAAAGTTACATCTAAGGATGCTATGTTCAATTTACTGGAACACTAGCTCCTTTACAATATTTGAGTACATCATATAATACAGGTATAAAACCACGTATATTACAAAAGTGGATCGAAGCCACAATATACAATAATGATGAGTCTTCAAAGATCTTGAAGCTATGTAGATAGATAGAACATAATCTTGCGCAACTTAGTCCATAAGTGTGAACTAAGGTCTTCATAAAGGATCCCAAAGAACCAGTACAATCCAAGCCATGTGAAGAAAGGAAGCTGAAGTCGAACATGGAGCAGATTCAACAGTTTGTCAACCAATAGATGATAATCAACAACTGAAGCAAAGGAATTCACCAATGATGAAAATGAATCCTGAGGTACCATCGTCAAAACTCTAGGTCTTCGTCATCAAGAAGTGTTGAAACAGAACCATGCTGTGATAAGGAAGGCAACAGATCCTCCAACGGATCACAAGAGTGACTAGGAACTGGGCAAAAGAAGGGAATCACAAATAGATAACAGATATAACAATGATGGGATCAGGCTATAAAACAGACATTGGGAAAAGTCCTTGAATAGTGAGCACACCACAGAGATGACCCAAGGTAGCGTATAACTTATAGAGAGGACAACTAGACTTATCTATCATGTAGGAGACATGATCAGATTCCCCAGGTATAACGGACAAGAGGAGGAGTAAGAAACTCAAAGTGATAGCCGAACACAGGTGAACACCGAAACATGGATATCGGAAAACAAAGAGTGCTATGTTCAAGGACGACATACTGCCATTACTGAAAACAAGGGAAAACTTCTTCCTTACCTTCCCTGTTAAATTTTAATGAGTCCAGGAAAGCCAACTCGGTTCCCTCTTCATTTTTTAACAAGCTTGAAGAGATGGGAAAATAATGCTTGATTCCCCTCTTTCTTGTAAAGGTTTAACGAGTCCAAGAAAGAAATTCGGGACCATCTTCATTCTTGACAAGCTAGAAGAAAAGAAAGAAGAATGCTTGATAAAGCACTGATTCGTGGATTTTACGAGCCCGAACTAGTACATGCTCGATGGTGTTTTCATAGTTTAGAGAGTCTGAAAACTCCAAAGAAGACTCCAGGGGGGTCCTTTTTCATACAATTTAGTCTCCTGAGGCCGAAAAAGCATAAAACAAACCAAAGAAGAACTCTCTTAACTTCCAAAGAAGAAAAGGTGCACCTTTTTCGTACTTAGTCAGGAAGGTCTAAAAAAGGTTAAATTACCACTTACCCAACGCTCCTTCAAAAGCAGCATACAACCTGAGTTTTACGAGTGTGAAGGAAGGCAAGATCACTTGGAAAGATCCATTTGGTTACGAGAAATGGGGTTTACAACAATAAACTCGATGCTTTGTTCTTTAAGGTTTAACGAGAATGGCAAAGACATAAAGTACACTCAGAATTGTTTTCATGTTTTGATCCAGAGCACGAAAAAGAGAAAACTAAGCTCATACCAGGAGTTCCTTTTCCGTAAGTTTAGTCCTTCAGGTTCGAAAAAGTGATAAACCTATGCCTGAGAATACTCTTCTCAATTCAAAAGAAAAGAGAGGGATCCTTTCTCGTATTATTCCACATGGTCTGAGAAAGAGATAACCCACCACCAATGTGGATGCCCGTTCACATATTCTTAACGAGCCTGAACGAACAAGTTTACTCGGCAGATAAGTCTATTTTGAGGAGTCAGACTTGGGCCTAAAGAAACTCAAAATTTTTCCCGTGAAGTTTTAACGAGTCCGGAAAATCCAAATCACGGCCTCCTTACTGTTTTTAATGATCTCTAAGGAGAGCAGAAAGAATGCTCTAAATGCGAGGAGACGAGTGTCATAGACAGGAAAAACTAGTTCCAAACGCCAGGAACAGACCTATGCATAATGCAAGGAAAAAAAGCAAGATAAGGACACTCGGGGAACGTCTCCTCAAGGTAAAGGGTGTCAATTTGCAAAGGAAAAATTATACAAGGCTTAGCGACGATGAGAATAGAGATGAGGGCTTCTACAACGATCTAAAAGCGTGGAAGCCGGCATCAGGCTCATAAGCGCGAGCAGGGCACATGCAAATGAAATTACAGCTTGAACAACCAAGTGAGGCCAATAAACAGTTGTAAATCCAACTACAAATCCTGTCTCTAAGAAACAACAACATCAGAATCATGTGCAGAAGAAACAATCCGATGCGGGTCACTTTGGCACAAACACATGTGACTTTGCTAACTTCTACAAAAGGTAAAGTCAAGGCAGAATCAACTGAAGAGGATTCTATAGAACCAAGGCTCGAGGGTTTATAATCGTCAAGATCAACCTCAGAAGGATAGCAAAAATCATCAAGAGATATAGATTCTGTAGGAACAAACTCAGTATCACTGGAGTTGAAAAATTCATAAGAAAAACCAAACTCGTCATGATCACTGACTTGCTGTTCGAAGGAAGAGTCAAAAGACTCAACAAGACCAACATAAGAAGAAAGTTTAGGTTTACTAGGAAAATTAGGGTTAGACTTAGTCACAACTGAACCAACATCCAAAAGAAGGTCAGACTGTATCAAAGACTCTAGGAAGACTTCATCCAAAGGAAGGAGATCATCCGAGATAGGACACATGTCTAAACTTTCAAGTGGATTGACAGAGTGGAGAGAAGGATCTACAGTCTGTATAGGATGACTCACCCGGTAAACTGCTAGGACCAAGTCCTGAGAAGGTAAGCATGAAAACAGAGGCTGCTTCTCAGTAGCAATTGAACACAAAGGACAAGAGGCCACATAGTTCACCTGTGGCGGGGTAGTGTCTATAGAAACACTAGGAACCAATAAAGGAAAGACCTGGTCAGGAGAAGGATCAAGAAAATCCAACTGATCAATAGTGACAATTTATTCACCATGATTAAAGTACATCACACGAAAGAATGTTGACACCATAGCTTGTATGGCACAGACATAATCACGTCCAAGGAGCATATTGAAGCCCAAGGGGTATTCTATCACCATGAAGTCAACTAAGATGGTCTTCCCACCCAAAGTAATAGGTGTTTGAGCAAGAATTCCCAAGGCTATACAAGTTCTTCTATCAAATTCCAATAACTGACTAGCAGTCGACACAAGGCTGGGAGATCCCATGCCTCGCCAAGCATGAGTAGACAAAATACTAACTAAGGTTCCTTCATCAACAATACAACGAGTGATCATATATGGTTCAACTTTGACCTTTATCTGGAAAGGTGCATTAGAAGGAAGGCGCGGCTCAACTAGGCTATCCCAATCAAAGGAAGCAATCCGAGATCTTGGTGGGGGTTGATCTGAAACAAGTTCAGTGCCCCCTTGTTCAGTAAGTTTTGAACTGGTAGTGAAGAAAATGTGACTAGTAGACACTTCACTCTCCAAAGGAAGAGTGGGATTGATCGACAATGGAATCAATTCAACCGCTTCGTGAAAGTCACTCTCCAAAGGGAGAGTGGGATTGACCAAAGATGACATTGGTTCAATCACATCAGGATCACTTCTAAAAAGAAGAGTGGGATCGACCAAATATGATATTGGTTCGACCACTTGATTAACCAAAGGATGAGTAGGTTGTTGAGAAACTATAGGTTGTTTAGGAGAAGGAAAATATTGAGTCTTGGACCACACTCTTCGCACCTCTGCGATAGCAGGGCACAGGTGAGTAAGATGATCACCCTCACATAGCATACACGGGAACTTAAGTTTGCACTTTGAATGACCAGTTTTCTCAATGGTTTCAACATGACCTGCAGAGGATGAGAGTTTGCCCCCAGCATGAACAACAGAGGCTGGGTGACCATGTCCAACCTCACTAAAAGAGGCTGGTTGTTGAAAAGCTTCAGAATGTTCAAAAACAGGATGACCATGAATCCAAACTCTTCACACCTTCGCAATAGAAGGGAATTTATAAGTAAGATGGTCTCCCTCACAAAGCTTACAAGGAAACTTGGGCTTATGTTTTGAACGGGTAGTATTTTCAACAATGTCAACATGACTCGCAGTGGCTGACAGATTGTCTTCAGCATGAATTACAGAGGCTGAGAGACTGCCCCAAACATGACTTGCAAAGGCTGAGAGACTAGATCCAACATGTCCTGCAGAGGTTGTATGGGCACCACCAACATGAACAACAGAGGTTGAATGGTTAGGATCAACATGCTTTTCAGTAGTTTAGTGTGTTCCCCCAGGATGAACAACAGAGGCTGGGTGGATGGATCCAACATGAACAACAGAGGTTGGATGGGGAGGTTCAACTTGAACAACAGAGGTTGAACCGGTTCCCTTAGCATGAACAACAGAGGCTGAGTGACTAGATCCGACATGACCTAGAAAGGCTGGAAGGATCCCACCAGCATGAACAACAGAGGCTGGATGGTGAAGATCAACTTGACTTGCAAAGGTTGAGTGCTTAGATCCAACATGACCTGCAGAGGTTGGATAGGTGCCCCCAGCATGAACCACAGAGGCTGGGTGGTGAGGTTCAACTTGACTTGCAGAGGTTGAACGGGTGCCCCCTTGCTTATGTGCCTTCTTCCTATTCCTCCTTCTTTTACTCCTTTTAGAGTGTCGGTTACTAGTATCAGTACTTTCACCACATGAGGTAGAAGGAGGAGGAGAACTAACTACAGGTGAAGGGGAGACAGTGTTTTGATGCCCTTGATATAAGGAGCTTACTTGAGAAGCGTCAGGAGCATTCAGGTCAGTTGGAGTGGAAAACAACCACACCGGTAGCCCTAGGGTGAATCCAGGAAGATTCAGGGTGGCCATCAAGGGAACACCAACATTCCCTGTGAGAGGAATAGTACAAGGAGTTCCCAGCATGGGGATCTCTTGGTTGGTGTTTGAAGGGGTGTTAGCCATTGTTTCAAACTAAGATACAAAGTCTGAGGTTGATAGACAACCAAAATTACAAAGAACACACCTAAAGGCACACTAAGTACAGACAAACCACATAGCACTCACTAAAAATTCCTAAAGCCAAACAGACAAATAGGTATAAGATATACTTTCTAGAAGAAAGCTGATAGACAATTACTTGGCGTCCCTATAGATGTTCTTAGGCACAAGCGGAGGAATCACCCACTGCCCTCCCACACTTTCTACCGGGGTTACCTTCCAAGTCCGTCCAAGGTCAACCAAAAAGAACCTTTCGGTGTACCTGTGTATGAACCCTAGATGTCAAAGAGACTAAAGGATACCTTAACTATATTGACAGTCTGGGGGGACAGTCACAAGCCGGACTCGTACGCATGGGCAGGGTAGCTGAGCCCAAAACTCTGTCTAGGAAAGAATCCCTAGATGCGCAAAAGTCATGAGTTACGCTTTGACAAGAATTCAGAGGGTTATCTCCTCTGTCCAAGCCTCCATGCAGGCTCGTGCTTAACTCCCGTTTGAGATGAGCTTCCCAGATACAGTCGATAAAGTCAAGGATTTACCTAGTGATTGGCCAACTACGTCTGAGATTTAACACTTGTGGGGAGTTTAAATTCCCTATCCCACAAGTCTAGCCTAAGCTAGTTGGTGTATGACCCTATAAAATAAAACTTACTAGTAAATTTTAAATTATATCGTTTATTTTAAGGGCTGTTTTTAGTCAGAGGGTAAATGGCATGAAACTTATGTGGTGTTTTGAATCAAAGTTGAAACATAATGACTAAGCAAAGAGAAATGAAATGCAAAAAGAAAAAACTATTCTCTTTATTTTTTTTTTCAAATAGAAACTTGAAAACCACAAAAGAACAAATTCTTTTTATATTTTTATTTTTCAAAAACAATGATATGCCATGCAATCTAGACTAAAAATCTAATCTACATGCATATAAAGAAAACATGTGTTTTTGTCTTTTTTTTTTATAAATGCAAAAGAAAAATAGCCTATCAACTAATGCAAGCAAGTACTAAAAGCAAAGCAAATAGACAACTACTCTACACCCCACAAACAAACCCTAGGTTTCCCTAAAGTTAGATATCAACCTCACTTGAAAAGAAGGCTTACAAAGGTAAACAAGGCAACAACTTTGGGATGAAAATACTGAGCAAAAAACTGATATAAACAAAGGTCAAGAAGTCCTAAGTATCAATCCAAACCTACAAACAAAGGTTGCTCAGTACCTTGTCCAACAAGGTCAAGCCAAAGAAAGAGGTAGGGGGGAAAGCAACAAANTTGTCCAACAAAGTCAAGCCAAAGAAGGGGGGGGGGGGGGGGGGGTAAGTAGCACAAACAAGTATATGTTATTTTTAATTTTCTTTTATAAAAGCAAAAGAAAAAATACAATACACTGTACTTGAGCAAACTTGAATCAAATAAACTGTCTAAAAGCAACAAACTGAAGAAAACAGGCTGACAGAACCAAAAGACAACCAATAAAGGAAGGCTAGGAACCCTAGCTTGGGTGCTAAAAATGACAAAGAATCACTGCAGACTTACAAAGGAAGGTGACAACCAGCCACTGTCCAATGACAGACTGGAAAAATAGATCCCAAGACCTTAGACATAGATCTGGACAAAGACACTTTAACCCACAACCTAAAAAGGCCAACCACTTCAGAATGCAAAGAGAAAATAATCCAAGTAAAAGAGACTCAAGGGCTTTTGAAAAGCACTAAGTGTAATCACCCAAAGTGTTCAAACAAGCTACACAGCATTCATAAGGAAAATCCACTCAGAAAATAGGGATTATAGAAAGAAAATAATAAGCAAAATTTGACTTAAAAAATCCCGATTGCCAGGAGTATTCACGACTGTCTATAAGAGAAACTCACGAATGATTCGCGACTCTCTATTATTACAACCCACGAATGCAAACCTGTATTTGCGACTGTCTAGAAGGACAACTCGCGAATGGGTATAAATTTTTTCTAAAAAACCAAGAAAAACCAAAGACTTTCAAATACTGAGGCAAATAAGAACCAGGATAAAAGATCACACATAGACTTACAAGCAAAGACTGGTGAGGGGGACAGAAACAACCTACAACAGTCTAGGCTTCCCCAGTGGAGTCGCCAGTTCTGTTCTATAGGATTACACACCTAATAACCATAGGTATGGGGTTACCAACATACTCAATAAAATTGCAGACAATTCACTCTAAAGTGCAGTAAAGGAAATAGGAGGATTAGAAAGACTTACTCGATTACTGAAGGTCGATCCTTGCTAGTCCTCTTCCGCTCTGCTTCACCTCCAAAGTCTTCAAGGTTGTTTTTCTTTCACCTGTCAAGAGCCAATATTCCAGATACAAGATGATTCATATATATATAAGCAAGTTAGATAAATCACATATAAGATGCAGAAACATAAACATTTATCAAACCAAGATACATCAAACACATATGGAAGAAGGATTCTCTTTATTATCAATAATGGAAAGACTTTAGATTACAACCCAACGCCTGAGACAAGAACTCCTCTGCAACCAAAGGATTCTGAGTTCCACTGCTCCAAATACTTCTGTATAAACTCCACCAGCATAACTTTGCTCTCCAAGTGTATCTATCCAACACCGTCCCCAAGGCCTGTATTTATATGGAGGAAATAAGGCAGTTTCGAAGGTTGAGGAGGTTGAGACAGTTAAGAGGATTAATGAAATGACTTAACTAATCTCAAGTAATCATGTGTTTTTATGTTTAAATGTTTAGGGACATATTCACAGGTATGTAGAAAGAAAACCCGTGAATGATTCGCGAGTTGCTATAAGAGCAACCCGCGAATGCATCCATTCGCGACTTGCTATAAGAGACACTCACGAATGACTCGCGAGTTGCATAAAAGGAGAGTCACGAATACAAGTCAACATAGTAAAAATGGCAAAGCAATCAACTGGATGGAGGAGGAATGTATTATAATAAGCCAATCTATAGTGTTATGGGCAAACCTCAATCCATAGATGTCCTTTTGTGTGCCAACATGAGGGATGTCGGCACTCGGATGGAGAGGTGCCATTCAGATGGATAAAAGGGTCCATCTTCTTCGATCATCGCACCTGCACGAGTGACAACAACAACGTTGATAGCCTAGGTTCAGGGCTCTTCTAGAATTGTCGCAACCGTGGGTCCTTGATTCAGGTTCTGAGATTGGTTTAGAGGTGGATTCTGAGTCGGTGGTGGGTTCATTGGCTGATTCATTGGTTGATTCTGAGTCTGCAACACAATCTGAGGCTGATTCTGCAACGACTAATAGGTCTATTCTTGGTTTTTATTTTGGAACTGGTTCTGCAATTGAGGGATGTTTCCATCCTGCCACTTCGCAATCAATTGAGGGAAATTTTTGACAATATTCTCACTTATCGCATAGTATGTACACTACGGATGGGGACACTCCCTTTGATAGTGGCCAAATACCCCGCAAGTGTAACACTAGATGGATTCTCGACCTCGTTCTCCTCCTCTAATGAAGCCTCCTCCTCATCCCCTAAATCCTCCTCAGAATCCTCCTCGAAATCCTCTAGTTTGTTGATATTGTGTCTAGGATGGCTGTTGCGGGGGACTCGATTGCTGCTAAATGTAGTGTGCTGCTTGAGAATATTGTGGTTGATTCTGAATAGCTGACACTTGATTATACTGTGGTTGCGGTGCAAACTATGGTTGTGCTACGAACTGTGGTTGTGGTTGCGATGGAATAAACTACATTTGCGGAGGTGGTGTATATTGTACTATTGGCTGCACCATCTACAGCTGCGACTGTTGGAATACATAGGGATCCTCACCCTTCAAAAAATATGAATCATATGTTCTTTCTTGAAGCAGTTTGTAAGCTCAGCAATCTTTGTCCTCATGCCCTATAGAGTGACAAAAGGAGCAATAGAAAGTTTCTTCTTTCGTAACCATATTTTGCATGTAGCTACATTTTTCATGTTGATGCCCATATACTTGACATACACGACACCATGGCACACTAGCACAACTCAGAGGGTTCGGTGATCCTGAGAGCAAATAGTTTCTGAAATTCGGCAAGTGTCCTTGGTGTGTCCATCCGTACGACACTGCATGCACCAGAGGTCGTCATGCTCTTCTTTTTCATTCTTAATATCCTGTAGTTGGAGTGTCAAATTTTCTAGCTGAACCTGAATCTGGTTCATGCCAACTGCAGTCTCCCTAATAGGTGAATCTTTCGACTTCATCGCCATCTCTAGATCCTCATTCTGCATTGTGATATTTTGCTGCGTTAACGACTATCTGATGTGCAAAACTAGTGTAGCGATGAACCACTCCTTGTGATGAACATCTCGCATTTTGAAGCTGACTAGAGCCATCAGTGTCTTACATCATTGATCAAAATCCCAAACAGTTTCATTCATAAATTGCTTAATTTCCTTGAGTTCTGTAATATATTTTTCCTCATATTTAGGTTTCTTAAATTCCTTGAATAGTTCTTCCCGGATCTTATTCAGTATTTTTTCCGCTGTCCCCTAAGGATCCTGCATGAATCTCATGTACTAGTCAAGCACGTGATCCCCGAGGGTGGTCTCCAATTGGCTTCTCTTAATATCGTTGTCCACACTTTGTCTGGCAGTCCAAACTACTTCGCATAAGAACCAGTACTACTCCAGGTCATCAGTCCTGTTTCCATGGAATATAGGTAACTTCATCTCATTGCCCACCATTCTGGGCCTTCTTCCTACAAAAAATGTTCTAATGCTTGACTTCTCCTGGCATGTCAGAAAAGGTGACATAGAATGCACTTTTCTACCTATTGGTGGAGTAGTGTGCGAAGGTGTGGACACGTTACTGCTGGGGTTCGAGCTTCTTTCTATCCTAGGCGTAGGCTGGGTCTAGTCATCCTCTTCATCACTATAGGGTCGCTTTGTCCCATGTGGTTGTTATTCACAATCTTGCGTGTCGATTGTAGGAGGACCTTCCCCTGTCCTCTACCTCTTCTCTTGTCAAAACCTTTCTCCCCCCCTTGTACAACCACTTGTTTCCTCATCGACCCTCATAAATTCATTAGAACTCATATCCATATACCCCTTATCTTGCCATTTTCCTTCCCCCTTTTGTCGTAGTGTCCACTACCTGTCCACACCAGAGTTCCACTTCTCGATGCATTTTTAGAATACCCTTTTTGCAAATAAGCATCTTAATAGATAATTGCAGAGATAGCAAGAACCTACCTTGTGCCCCATTGAATAACTCCCTTTCTACTTCATTGTATGCCTTATTGGTATCGACTGAAAATTTAGTAATGTATCCTTCCACACTTCGACAGCCCACGATGCTTTGTTATTGGTTTCTTGTAGCTCCTAGATCAGTCTAGGGGTCCAAGATGTCGGCTCTCCTCCTTGATGGTTATCTTTCTTATAAGTGAACCGTGCTAGCCATTCATATAGTATGACCAAGAATTCACAAAAGAAGCATTCATATGGACCGTCGTAGATATATCTCTCCAGCCACCTCGTTGTCGACAAATCTGGGTTCTGATTCTCTGTTTCAGCGAACTCTCGCAACTTTAGGTCAAACCAATCTTCAATCTCTAGTTTTTTTGGATGCCACAACATATACTCCCTTCAATTGCAACAAGGTCCCAGCAATAGAACCATTTGTTGGCGCAACCCACCAACAAATCCTTGTCGATAGGGGTTCCCACTCTGTTGACGCCCAACTAGCGCGATCTCCCTGAGCACCGACCCAGACTTGTTTGACCTCGCCCGAAAATACCCATAGAGCGGATGAAGTCTCACCCGAGATGTCGAGGGAGAGTTGTCAGAACCAAGTTTTTGATAGTAAGAAGGGAGGGCATGGCATCAACAACTTAACTTCATAATCAACAGATACTCTAGAGATTGTTTTAATAGAATCACATCATTCATCATAGATTTATTAGCATAACCAATAGATAGCTAATGGATAGGATTAATTCATTCATCGCAGCAGTAATAATCATTCATATAACAGATACAGTAAACATCCATCATTATCATCGCAGATCATAAAAATAGGAAAGAAATAAGAGACAAAAGCACTTTAGGGAAATATCCATCATGTCATATTACTTCTATGGAATAGATTCACTACATGCAGTACATCTCCTCAGTGGGAGATTGAAAACCGATCAACACAGATAGAGCCAAAAACCCGCTCACAATAGACGTAGATGCAAAAAGATACCCAAAAATACAAGTTCTTCCCCAGAATTCTCTCTCTTTGTTATGATCCAAAGTGTCTCTACTATTGCAAATCTAGATCTATATATAGGCTTGTGCCTTTACATCCAAGGTCCACTTCTAACTAAATTCTAACAAACTAGTGACCTATATCCACAAAATGTGGTTAATCGGTACAAAATTTCATAAAGAATTCCAAAATTGATTATTCTTCCATCTATCGCATTGTTTGTGTCCGTCATGATGGCCTGTGAGCTTGCATAGCCTCTGCGGTGCTGCACAACTCACTTACCCAATACCCCTGCCAACAGAAGACTTAAGAAATTTCAAATGTGTTTCACCTACCAGTAAGATGAAGTAAAAACTGACATAATAACAATTCTATAGAATTACAAAATCATATAACTATTGGCTATATGGGCAGACCCAGGTTTACTGTAGTGTACCAACAACACCCCTAGCTCACTGGCCCTTTCGACGATAGACCACGGAGCAGCTTGAAGTATCACCCAAAGTGATTCTAATGGGTTTGCCAAAGACTCAAGTGTCTTTGACCAGGTTCTGTAGCATCCTGGGGTTTCGCAGCTCTTCTTAGCCGGTAAGATCTCTCTCCGCGACGCGCAGTCTCTCTTACTCACGGGTTCTGACAGGGAAAGGACTCCTATCAAATCGCAACGACTCTAGCGATGAGCAACTCTCTCTTCCTCTTAACCCACGAGCTACGCTAGCCTCACATCGCAGCTCCTCTAACAGTGTGATATCGCCTACTGTCAACACGATATCTACTATAGTACGGCCCACTGCGACCCTCACGGTCCAAAGGCTATCGCACTGGGTGGAATAACTTGGCTAACTTTCAACAAGATATTAAACCCTTTGACGTAAACTTCCACAGTTCAACACAATCTTCCTCAACTATACTTAACTATTCGAATAAGTATACTAGAAACACTCTAACAGAATGACTTATTACTGTGTGAAACAAGCACTGATAACTCATATGCAGACACTTGATACATGTAATCCACCTTTAACCTTCTATAATGTTGTAACTGAATGAGGACATACAGACATTTACTAACTGATATACAACATTCATGTAACATATAACAGATATCAACTAAGTAAAGCACAATCACATGAAATAATCACATAACACACTGGTTTTACGTGGTTCACTTCTAGGGTAGAAGCTATGTCCACAAAACCGTGTTTATTATATATTGAGAGAGTACACAGTTCTGCTGCACCGCATATGCAGCTCGAGATATTCTGGGTAACTCCGCACTCACTGCCGGGAGCCCTTCTCTCCTAGATCTCTTCTTCTTCTCTATATTGCCTTCTTACAATATTCTCTCTCTCTCTCTCTCTCTCTCTCTCTCTCTCTCTCTCTCTCAATCCCTGCGGATTGTTACATACAAGCTCTAGGAGCCAGCTACTGGTTACAGTAAGATTTTACAAATGGAATAACAGGACCAAAGCTCAACTCTTACAATACAAAATGACTGTGAGCTAACAGACTAATTGACTCTATCTGTCTGAATAGCTAATCAACTGGCCTACTAGCTAACCTTTTACAATACAAAATACATCCCTTTATAGGTGGGCCGAAGGTCTTGCCATTACAACACTGTGGGCCTGTCGCAACAGTAACCCAAAAACCCTAACTAGTGACAGTCGGTCTATCTATACTCGTACTGCCACTTTCCATCACACCACAGCTCTCTGAAGTCTTCCATGCTTCCCGGTGCTGACCATGGGTACTGGGCACCGCTTCCCATTTCTGTCCTTCGTCTTCAATTCCTTGGCCTCGTTGCCCCTTTTCCTTTATGAGGGTAGCTGAGCCCTCCTGTCTTCCGCCACTACCTTGAATGCAGTGGGTGAACTCTCTCTTCTCGGCCGCTGCCTTGAATTCAGTGGGTGAGCTCTCTCCTCTAGACCGCTGAGGTATTGTCATCTTCTTTGACTTATCTGTCCCGATAGTCATAGTTTCTGGCTTTGATCTACAGCTAGAAACATGCTACGGCATCGTAGCTTTACCTTATATTTTATATCTCCGCAAAAAGTCTATCTG
The DNA here is from genome assembly GCA_001517045.1 of Pseudotsuga menziesii. NCBI lineage: Eukaryota > Viridiplantae > Streptophyta > Pinopsida > Pinales > Pinaceae > Pseudotsuga > Pseudotsuga menziesii. The sequence continues at coordinate 119,875 of LPNX010814295.1, read as the reverse complement.
CCAAAATGGCAGCTTCTCCTGTAGTTGTGGGACCCTACTCCAACAGTCCCCTAACACTTACTTATGGCTCGTCCTCAAGCCACTAACAACGGGCTTCTCCTACTGTAGCTTCTCCTTGGCTTCCTGCGAAGTCCATTTAAATTTGTCCCGAAGTCCTGCGACTTCATTCTGCATAGCTTCGACACATTCTTGTGCCTCTTCAAGTGTAGCTTGACTAATGCTAGAGTCTTCTGTTGCATCAATTTCACCTCTGCTTGTCGTGAACTCTTTAACCTTCTGCTCAACCACTTCGACTAGCTCTGTGATTTGTTCCTAATATGGTTGAAGCAGATTATTGATTTGTATCTCCTTTTCTCTCAACCGCTGCACTTCCTGTTGCAAGCGGTTCATCTCTGTCGTCTTTCTCATCTTTGAAATAGCTCCTAAACTCTTGATTTATTCCTTCATTGTTGCTGTGGAATTCTCTATCTGATGAATCCTTTGCTGGAGTTCTACTCTCTCGGGATGCCCATCTAACTCCGACCATGTGCTCGTTGCATCAGCTAGCACTGACTATGCATCGTCTATGTGAGATTTCATCTGTGTGAAAATGAGTCTAAAGGCCTCTACTCTTGCTTCCTTGTCTGCCTGGGGGGTGCCCGGTGCTCAAGCCTCAAGCTCAGCAATCTGTGCTTTGTGGTCTTCTTCCATCTTGGTTATTGTTTCCTCCAGAGCCTTTGCTCTGTCTGCAAGTCTTCTTACCTTCTGCGTGAGAGGCAAGGAAAACTCAATGTTACATTGGGGTAACCCCAATGCGATGCTCTGTAGGACCTGATCGAGATCCTGTTATATTTCTTCATATGTTCTTAACTCCTCTGCCTTTATCTAAAAAGTTGTGGTGAGTGTTGCATTCTTTTGTTTCAGCTGTGTGTTTTGTTTATAAGTCGTGAGCTCTCTATCTCTGAGCTCTGCGCTTAGCTGCTGCTGGATCATATGTAATTGATCAACGTGAAACTCTGCGAGGTTAACCTCGACAAGTTTCCTAATCTATATCTGTACGTCCATCATTGAAGCAGGGAATCAGATGCTCCCTGGTGGTATCAAGACTGTATTGATGCGATCCTTTGCCAAGATTTCCTCACGGGAAATCGACTGTGTTGAACTTTCTCCTGTGGGCGTCTTGATTAACTGAGTGTGGATCATGGCAGTCTTCTCGGTTAGTGATTTTAACTCCTCAAGCTGCTGATCTATCGCCCCCTGTAGTTTTCCCTGCGATGCCTGCATCGCCTGAAATGTGCCGTCCATTTCGTCCTCAAGCCTTGCTGCAATTTGTTCATAGTCATCATCTATCAATGCAGTCTTCAAAGGTAGTTTTGTGGCTTTCTGCTTTTTCCTCTTCTGTGCCTTTGGTGTCCCTTCTTCTCCATCCTTTGTCGTCTGTGTCTCTGGTGGCACTTGCTGTGGATATTTCCTCTTTTCTCCCAGTAGTGGCACTTCTACTCTATCCTGTGTCTGGGACCCCACTTTGTCTTTGCCTTTGTCAGATGGGTCTGTCTATGCAGTACTGGATGGTGGTGCTGTAGTATCCTCCAATGCTTGTTTCCACTCGTCGTTGAAGTCTTTGATGACGTCTGCAACATCCTGCGCTGTCATCCTGAACCAACCATTAGCCCAATCATCCCTTTTAGACGTCTTTGGCCTCAGGTAGATTCTATGGCGGTCTGCCATAAAATCAAGCCAGTTATCATATATGTCCACAGTCTCTGTGCTGATCCGGAACGTTTCTTGGATGATTCTCTTCAACAGTTTACAGTATTCATAGAATACTATCGTATTGTTCTTTTTCTTGGCTGGGCTGCTGGTCTCACATAAGTTGGTATAGCGCGTGCCTCTGGGCTCGCCACTTACGAGCTGTTGAAACTGAGTATGGGGCGGCTCCTTCCACCCGACGAATGCACATAGTATAAGAAACCACGAGAAATGGAAGGGGTGGTTTGCTTCATCCTGGGTTGTCAAACAATCTTGCTGAAAAATATTTAACAAAAATAAACACCAATTGAACTGTTCACCTTCTGCAACTTGTATGGCAAGGTGAATTACTGATCTTGTAACTTCCTTTGGGCGAACCATGGTTAACAGTCTGCCTGCAAGTAGACTGGCTGTAAATCTGAGTGTATCATTTGTTAAGATTGCGATGTCATAATCCCATCCTCCTCTTTGTAGCTTATACTTGGTAAATAGGGCTGGTGGTAGCTTGGAATCCTTGGTATTTCCTGTTATATGTGTCTCAGGGTCCTTACCAATCTTGGACAGCCCTGTGATGTGGTGCATCAATTCGACATTCAGGTCGACCTTGTTACCTAGTGAAAGGTAACCTCCATGTACACAAGAAAGTAGGATGCGCACCATGGCATTAACCTCTTCACCTCGTCCAAAATTTGGTATTCTCAACAAATTGAGAAAGCTTGAGCACTCAAGAATCTGTACATTTTCCATAGGAACATATTCATCTACACCTGTCCTTAGGTTCTTCTGAATTGTCAGATACTGATCCAACCGGAACTGAGGATATGTCTTACTGTCTCCAAGGTTATAATTTACAAATTTAACAACAGAGACATATCCTAATAGATCTCCATCTTCCTTTACTCAAGAATCAATCGGTGGTATAGGAACAGGAAACTTACCACTTTTGGAAGTGTTTACCTCTGGTGCGCCGTCAACTCGTGGCACAATGTAGTCTAGTGCACTATGAACTTCTTCCTCCAGCTCTGGACTGGATTCTTCTATTATCTGAGATTGACTCCTCATCCTTGGTAGCTATCTGGCCTGTGATGAACTTGGTTTCATACCCTTGGGTGGTCTCGCCATAGCGGACACAAGGCCTCCATGCTCGAATCGTCTCAAAATGTCTTCTAAAGGTTCCTCCTCGGACAGAACCCACTCGGTGAAATACTTTGGATTGGCAATGGCTGCGAAATAGGAAAATCACAGCACTCTGTAACGAAATTAGCTTTGCATAGGGAAAACTTAACAACTTACTCTAAAGCTCTCGGATCTTGAAAAAGTAACCGTCCTGAATGAATGATCTCTACTTTTGTGCTGAAGGATATACTCCTGAACGCAATGGTCATCTAGGCTGAACCCATCGGTGATATTAATTGCATGGATGAGACCACACCCATTGTTTCAATCCTCATTAAATGCTGAAATCCGATCAAATTTCCCTCGAAACCTATGTGCAGGCGCCGGTATCGTCGAAGATTTACTAAATCTGGAAAATTTAATATGTTGTTGCCAAATCTATGGTAAGGTATACCAGTCATTTCTTCATTAACTGCCTTTCAAAAGGAGAATTGACTGGCCCTCTGTCCTTTTTCAAAACTGGATATGTGGCATGGGGAATCATCTCCTTACCGCGATGTCACACTGCATCACCTGTGAAAAAAAAACTTAAGCATTTTTTTTTCCCAAGCTTCTTAGGACTTGTGCAAAATGAACCATCTTAATGAGATTCCTTGTACTTAGAATACCTACCGGTGTAGACTAATTCCCAGTCCGATGCCTCCTTCCAACTACACTGGAGATCTGCACTCTCATATCTGTTTGAGTTAAGGCTGGGACATGGAGTGGCTAGCATTGTAAATCTTAAGCCTACTGCCATTAATAAAAGTGGGAAGAAGCTCCCTGTTCAGTTTCCTGAGCTGAACAACTCCTCCATCTGTAACTTGTTGAATCTGGTATGGCCCCAACCAATGCGTCTTGAATTCTCTTGGAAACTTCACAAATTTACTGTCGTAAAGGAGGACTAGGTCTCCTATATGAAAAATATTGTTCTTGACATGCCTGTCATGCTAAGATTTCTCTCGTGCCTTCTGGACTTTCTGATGGAATCCTGCGATGAACCTATCTTCCTCTAAGGAAAGCAGTTGCGCTAGCCTTTCGTTTGTCGTATCTTTGTTTGTCATCCTGGTGATTTGAGCAATTCTTAGACTGGGCATAATATACTCCATAGGCATAACAGCCTCTTTTCCATACACCAAGCTGAAAGGTGTATGTCCTGTAAGTTTCTTGCATGTCGTCCTATACGCCCATAACACAGCGTTAACTTTGAGGTCCCAATCGTTTCTTTGGCTGTTGCAGATCTTAGTAAGAGCGTTTTCTAGAATATTGTTAAAGGCATCCACCGTACCATTAGCTTGCGGGTGGTCGGGATTGCTCTTATGGTGCTGTATCTGGAATTCCTCTGTCAAGGCCTCAATAGTGTGGTTCAAGAAATGGGTACCTTGATCGCTCATCAAAATTACTAGGCATCCAAATCTACTGATGATGTTTTCAAAAAGGAACTGTGCCGCTGTAGTAGCATCACAATTTCTTACTGCTTTAGCCTCCGCCCATCTGGTGAGGTATTTTGTTCCTGTGATGATGTATCTCGCACCAGTTCGTTTTCCTGGTGGGTTGATAGGACCCACAAAGTCTATAGCCCACTTTTCAAATGCATGCAGCGTAATATGTGGTCGCAGCAGCATTTCATCTCTCCATGAAGGTTTTCCTACCCTCTGGCAAATATCACAGCATCTGCAAAATTCCTTAGTATCCTTATGCAAATTAGGCCACCATAATCCTGTGGTCAGGATTTTCTGCGCAGTCGGCTTTCCTGTGAAATGACCTCCTGTGGTACCGGAATGTGCTTCTCTAATAATGGCCTCTTTCTCATGTGGCATGATGCATCTGCGCAGGACTTCATCTGGACCTAACTTGTATAGTTGTCCTGCGATCAAGGTGAAGTCTGCTGCTTTGACAAACAACTGCTTCCTTTGATGCTTAGTAAAATCAACAGGTGCCCATCCTGTAGTGAGAAATTGAATGATATCAGCATAGTACTCGTCTACGATCTGAATAGAAAACAATTGCGCATCGGGTAAGTTGTCCTCTAGGTTACTTGGCTCTTCTCCTGAGTCTATCCTTGATAGATGATCTGGTCTGGCATTTAATTTCCCTGGTTTGACAATAATTTCAAAATCATACTCTTGAAATAGGAGTAACCATCTACACATTCATCCCCCTAACACTGGATTATTGACCAAATACTTCAAAGCGGAATGGTCAGTGAACATCTTGAATGAGGCACCTAGCAGGTAGTGCCTGAATTTCTGTAGAGCATACACCATGGCTAATCCTTCTCTTTCCATAGTGGTGTAGTTCTTTTCTGCGGTGGATAGTTTTCTGCTTGAATATGTGATAGGGTGATCAATACCCCCTTCTCCTAGCTTCCTTAAGACGATCCCCAATGCGATGCCAGATGCATCCACATGTACATGAAATGGCTTGGTCCAGTATGGGAATACTAAGATGGGTGATGTAACCATGTTCTATTTAAGGGTGTCTAGGCTTTTCTGGCATTCCTCATTCCATAGGAATTTTACATCTTTCTTTAACAGCTTTTCCATAGGTGCTGTGATCTTTGCATAACCTTTGATAAATTTTCTATAGTACCCGGTATGACCAAGTACTGTCCTCAACTGCTTGACTGAGTTGGGTGCTGGAAGGTTTACAATGATGGCAATCTTTGCGGGATCTACCATCAAGCCTTGTCTACAGACAATATGACCCAACAAAATACCAAATGGCGCACAGAATATACATTTTTTCAAGTTTAGAGAAATCTAGTACTGCCTACATTTCTCTAACATCAGTCTTAAATCTCATATGTGCTTGTCGATTAGTCCAAATACAGTAAAATCATCAAAATAAACCTCTAAGAATTTATGGATGTACTCTTTAAATACAGCAACTACTACTCTAGAAAAGATAGCTGGTGCATTTTTAAGACCAAAGGGCATTACCGTATACTGGAATGAGCCCCATTCTGTTGCAAAAGTGGTCTTAGATTGATCTTCTGGATGGATTCTAATCTGGTGATAGCCTGAAAAGCCATTAGTGAAGGAGTATACCTCCTTTCCTCCCATGTTGTCTAACACTTCATCAGTGAAAGGTGTCGGAAATGGATCATGAAGCGATGCATCGTTGAGTTTACGCAAAGCGACACAAATCCTGATGTCTCCTTTGGTTTTATTTTCTTGCACGACCATGGGACTAACCCATTCACTTTCTTCCACGGGCTCAATGATACCTGCTGCTAGCATCTTATCGATCTCATCCTTAACTTTTTGTTTATAGCGTGGATTTAATCTGTATGGACGCTGCTTAACTGGCCTAGCATCCTCTTTCAATGGTATCCTCATTACTCCCAGGTCTACAACTATTCCCTTCATCTCTGTGAACTTGGTGGGGAATAGGTCCTGATAGTCATGTAGAAAGTCTGCAATCTGTCCTACTGTTTCATCGTTCCAATAGTCTCCAATGGATGCAAAATTTGGTTATGTGTCTGTGCCAATGTTGATATTCTTAATCTTGATAGGCTCCGTGATAGCTGGAGTCTCTAGCTTCGGTCCATCAACATCGCGAGTCCCTTCTGACTCTAGAATTTTGATGTTGCGAGGGTCCTCATCCTCATCCTCTGGTTCTTATGCAAAGTTATAGCACTCTAGCGCCTCTTCTAACTGGATGGCCCACTCAGGTTGAGCTAACACTGATAGAGTACAGTCCTCAAAGATCTTAATCTTTATAACGTCTAAAGCCTGATTAATTCTTGGGTACTCAGATTCAAAGCGAAAGTGAGTTCAAAGCTGTCTATCATAAGTGGCCATGTAGTTGTTCCCTTGCGTAATTCAATCTCAGTGTACCAATTCTTTGGAACTGTGTCCAAAGTGTGAATGAATCGATGAACCCATTCATCCTCGGGAATTTCTGACCAGTTCTGTTCACAAGTCTGAATATGCGACCTAGGGTCACTTTCTCCTGTGTATTTCTGCTGGACATACTCGCTGTTAGTAGAGAATATGATCGCCATCATTCTCTTAAGATCATCCCATGATGCGATATTCTCTTTATGTGCATACCACCATCTTGCAGGTATGGATTGTACTGCAAGGTCCATAGATGCAATCCTCTGCTCGTGAGGAACTTGTTGTTCAAACTGGTATAAAAAATCATTGACATCCGCTAATCCATCAAATGATGGAATAGCCTTAAGCTTTGCTCTGATCCATCGCAGTGACTTAGTCAGATATGCACATCTGCGAGCTGAGAATTCATAAAGTCTGTTCTTCTAGTTCTCTAGGCCAACATTCGAATCCGATGTGCATGAGCTGTCGCATTGCCAACTAATGTTCCCTTCTGCAGTTGGATTGATGTAGTCACTCTGGTTTGCAGTCATCTGATAGAGACTCTCCATGTTACGTGCCTCATCCTCTGCTCGGATAGGTTCAATGTATCTAGGACCCTGAAGATGATCCAACGGTGCAATGACCCGGATATGCGCATCCTCAAAGGTCATTTGTCTTCACTTTAGATCGATAATGGCCATGTTACCGACTTCCCAATAAATGCCTAGTAATGCTGGATATGGTCTACTGTTGCCAATGATTTCTATAACTTCAAAGTCTGCAAAGCTGTGAACTCCGTCAATGTCAACTGGCACCTGTGGTAGTCGACCCAGTGGCGATACCCTCTGTTGATTGGATAATCTCAAATGGATAGGTGATCTGACTAACTTAGGGCTACCCATCTGTTCCCATGTCTGCTTAGAACATTTACCTCTGATCCTGGATCTAGGATCATCTCATCCATTTCAAATTCTCCAACTTGTGCTGTGAGTCACATCTCTCTTCCTGTTCTTATATGGCCCATAATGTTATGAATGGCACGCTGTGCACTGCTCATGGAAGAAGATGGTGGGTACTGATCTATGATGCACTGAAGCTCTCTTATAGATTTCTCATTTCTTACGAGTTTTAGACAACTCCGCAGGAAGAATTGTATGCTTCCTATTGACTCATCCTCATCACATATTCCTGATGTGGTAGCCTGCAATGTCTCCATGGGACTAAGGCCACAAGGTGTTTGCTGCGGTATGCCCCTAGACGGTAGTACCTGCGATCCTGATTGCATAGGTTCATTAAAGAAAGTTTTAGCTTGCTGAAATGTTTCTTTATTCTTCTGCAGGTCCAGTGGTGTTGATTTATTAGTAGCTTTGCGCACCCACTCTGATCGTGTGTTCTTTTCACTATCCAGTGATGTACCACTAGTGGAAGCACCGCTGCGAGTCACAAGTTTGACTCTTGGTTTTGGCTCTTCCTGCTCAGCAACAATAAGCTGGATGTTCTGATGTACTACTGGCTTTGGTTCTCTGATCTTAGCTATCAAGGTAGGACATTATTCTATAGCGTGATCGTAAGATTTGCAATAATTACATGTCGTAGTGGGGCTCTGACAGTCCCTAGCATAATGCCCTACAACTCCATAGTTGTAACAAGTGACTAGTCCACGACCATGGCCAAAGCCTTCATCACGGACAAATCCTCCTCCATGGCATCATCCTCTGAATCCTCCTCCATATCCAACATGAGCCAGATCATGCTGTGGTCCTGCTGCTAGACCCCATGTCTCTGATTGGACTCTGTACAAGTCGTGTTTTCTGTTTAACATCAGATCATAGGCTCTGTATGTATGGTCATCATGTCCTACTGACTTACAGAAGGTACAGTATAAGTTCTTAGGTGTCTGTATATACTTCTGAAGCATAGGGAATTGTTGAGGTAGGTGTCCTCTTGTTCTCCATATTTCACACCATGGCCCTTGAGTCTGTGCTAAGGGGTTAGGAGCCCCACTTGCTAAGTATTCAACAAATACTGGACAGTTATCTTTAGTATGGCCTTGTGCTTTACACTTGATACACCATATGTCTTGTGCAATCTCTTTTCCTTTTCTAATCTCATGCATCTGTAATGTGAGATTTGCTAACTGGTTTTGCAGGTTTGTGGTTTTGCTAATGTGATGACCTTGGACGTAGGTCATCAAAATCACTCTAAAACTCTTGTGACATCACACTTTCTTAACTTATTGGTCTAAAACTATATCCATTACTCCTTTTTCATATAATAACATCTTAATGGACAAGTTTAAAGAGTTTAGGTACTTACCACAATATCCTTTGAAGAAGTACCGCTCAGCCTCGCTGAAGCTTTTTCTCTGTTCAACTGCAAACTTTGTGACGAAGCCTTCTAGCACACTCACAAGCCAGAATTCTACTGTCCTCGTAATGGGATTATCAAGGCTCTTCATGGTCTGAATCAGCTCCGGTGTCTAGACAATGTTTCTTTTCTTTTTGAATATGCTCTGATCAGTCAACTTTGATAACCAGTCATATATCTCATTTCCATAGGTCGCAAAAAATATCGTATGCAGGTCTGTAAAGATATGTTTTTGTAACCAGTCCTCTGTACTCAGTCTAGGACTCTTGTTCTCTTATTCGGAAAAATATTTCTCCTTATACTCAAGCCACTGGTTGAGTTCGTCTCTAGTAGGACGCCAACAGAACATTAGCTCTGTAATGTGTTCAAAGCCGACAATGGAACCATTTGTTGGCTATATGGGCAGACCTGGGTTTACTGTAGTGTACCAACAACACCCCTAGCTCACTGGCCCTTTCAGCGATAGACCGCGGAGCGGCCTGAAGTCTCACCCAAAGTGATTCTAATGGGTTGGCCAAAGACTCAAGTGTCTTCGACCAGGTTCTGTAGCATCCTCGGGTCTCGTAGCTCTTCTTAGCCGGCGAGATCTCTCTCTGTGACGTGTAGTCTCTCTTACTTGCAGGTTCTGACAGGGGAAGGACTCCTATCACATCGCAATGACTCTAGCGATGTGCAACTCTCTCTTCCTCTTAACCCATGAGCTGCGCTAGCCTCACACCGCAGCTCCTCTGACGGTGCGATATCACCCATTGTCAACGCGATATCTACTATAGCATGGCCCACTACGACCCTCACGGTCCAAAGGCTATCGCACTAGGTGGAATGACTTGGATAACTTTCAACAAGATATTAAACCCTTTGACGTGAACTTCCACAGTTCAACACAATCTTCCTCAACTATACTTAACTGTTCGAATAAGTATACTGGAAACACTCTAATAGAATGACTTATTACTGTGTGAAACAAGCACTGATAACTCATATGCAGACACTTGATACATGTAATCCACCTTTAACCTTCTATAATGCTATAACTGAATGAGGACATACAGACATTTACTAACTGATATACAACATTCATGTAACAGATAACAGATATCAATGAAGTAAATCAAAATCACATGAAATAATCACATAACACACTGGTTTTGCGTGGTTCACTTCCAGGGTAGAAGCTACGTCCACAGAACTGTGTTTATTATATCTTGAGAGAGTACACAGTTCTGCCGCACCGCATATGCAGCTCGAGATATTCTGGGTAACTCCGCACTCACTACCGGGAGCCCTTCTCTCCTAGATCTCTTCTTCTTCTCTATATTGTCTTCTTACAATATTCTCTCTCTCTCTCTCTCTCTCTCTGTCAATCCCTGCGGATTGTTACATACAAGGTCTAGGAGCCGGCTACTGGTTACAGTAAGATTTTACAAATGGAATAATAGGACCAAAGCTCGACTCTTACAATATAAAATGACTGTGAGCTAACAGACTAATTGACTCTATCTGTCTGAATAGCTAATCAACTGGCCTACTATCTAACCTTTTACAATACAAAATACATCCCTTTATAGGCGACCCGAAGTTCTTGCCATTACAATACTGTGGGCCTATCGCAACAGTAACCCAAAAACCCTAACTAGTGACAGTCAGTCTATCTGTACTCATACTGTCGCTTTCCGTCACACCACAGCTCTTTGTAGTCTTCCATTCTTCCCAGCGCTGACCATGGGTACTGGGCGCCGCTTCCTATTTTTGTCCTTCGTCTTCAATTCCTTGGCCTCGTTGCCCCTTTTCCTTTATGAGGGTAGCTGAACCATCCTGTCTTCCACCGCTGCCTTGAATACAGTGGGTGAAATCTCTCTTCTCGGCCATTGCCTTGAATGTAGTGGGTGAGATCTCTTCTCTTGGATGCTGAGGTACTATCATCTTCTTTGACTTCTCTGTCCCGACAGTCACAGTTTCTGGCTCTGATATGCAGCTAGAAACATGCTACGGTGTCGTAGATTTACCTTATCTCTTATATCTCTGCAAAGCTGTCTATCTACCAAAATGGCAGCTTCTCCTGTAGCTATGGGACCCTAATCCAACAATAACCAAACAGACTTGTGTCGACCACTCTGCCGTAAAACCTGAAACTTTCACTGGGTGAGAAATTTATGGATTCTTGATGTTTCACTCAACCCTAATTGTAAATAACATTTACAGAAGTAACTATGGAAAGAATGTGCAGCTAAATAAACATGCATTTAACCTTAAACTATTTGATATATGTATAACTTGTCCTGAAATAACAAAAGGTAATACAAACTTGTTGGCTCTCCCACTAATCCAAACTTGTCGGCTCATTTGCTGATCCTTTTATAGAGATTCAACTCTTGGACAGAATCACACAAACAAAAGCTTGAGCTCCAACTTCACTTTCTGCTCATAGTTCTCTCTTTCTCTCTTTTTATCACCTAGACTTCAAAAAGATTTACAAGCTTCTTATTCTATTTATAGGAAACTTGAAATTGCTTCTTCATGAATTTAGAGACTTTCCATTAATGGCTGTAATAACCATCTACCTACAAACTTAGCTTCAGAAATTAACTCAACTAGTTTAGATTGCCTCTTCACTTTTTTCAGACTGGCCGACAATATCTAGACTGATACTCTGACAGAGTTGGCTGAGATCATATACAGATATGCAAATAATTAATATTTCCAACATGGTTGGATGGCTCTGGTATTTTCCTTCTTTCCTAAAGATACAACTATATGACGGTTTGGGGGGGCTGCACTGACTCTATTGACATGGCAACTAATCCTTCTATATTTGAAATGCCTGAAAGTGTATGTGGAAATTGTTGGAACTACTCTTATAGTTCAGAATCTGAGACATACACTTGTGAAGTACATATTGAACTACCAATTAAGGGTGGAATCCCCCATCAGACTTCCCCATGGAGGCTGGGTTTTGAGATAACATGGTCGGTTGGCCGGAACAATTATCAAAGCTGTGGCACTTGTCTAAAGATTAATGGGTCTTGTGGTTATAATAATATCCCAAAGCCTCCTAAACCATTTGTTTGTTATTGCTTTATTGGCTCATCGCATCCGGACAAATTCCCTAGCATTAATGGTAGGTTTCCCCATACTTTTCTACAAATTTCACTACAAAACTCAGTGCTTGAATTCTCTCAATCTATGAAGATATATTATTCTCCATTTTTCCAGTACTTTTGAATCATGTTTTGTAAATGTATTTCCCGTTATGTCAAGTATGCATCTCTTACCAAAAATTGTGGATCCTTGATACAGGAGGTCCAAACAAGTTGGCGTTTATAATAGGTAAATATTATTTCTTCCTATTCAGTATCTTCAATTTCTTTAGTCCAAGGTGAAAATTCATTTTTTTTCCAATAATATTTTCTTAGGATTTGGCCAAAGAACGCATTGATATACCCATCTGTGCATTCCACTACTGCAGGTTGTTTAATCATTAGAGGAGTTGCACTGACAGCAATAGCACTAGTACTATTCTTAAATTTGTATGGGAAGAGAATAAAAGAAGTTGCTACTCCTCATAGGTCTATTTCAAAGGTGGAGAAACTCCTAAGGGATTTTTCTTATGAAATTCCAGCCAGATATTCACCCTCTAAACTCAAGAAGATCACAAACGACTTTGCGGAAAAGTTGGGAGAAGGGGGTTTTCGTGTGGTCTATAAGGGAAAGATTCAAAATGACACTCTAGTGGCCATTAAGATTCTTGATAGGCATAAGCACAGTGAGAGTACCCTATTCATGAATGAAGTGGCCACCATTGGATGGGTCCATCATGTCAATTTGGTTCGTCTATTGGGGTATTGCTTTGAAAGTCCTACAAACGCACTAGTATATGAGTACGTGGTTAATGGATATTTGGAGAAGTTTATATTTTCTGGAAAAGAGAAGGGGAAAGTATTAAGGTGGGATAAATTTTATTCAATAAATTCGGGTACCGCTCGTAGAATTACATATTTACACCAAGATTGCGAGAAGCGCATTATACACTTTGACATCAAACCCCACAATATATTACTTGACTCCAATTTCACATCAAAAGTTATTGATTTGGGTATGGAAAAACTTTGTGCGAAGGGAGATGACCATATATCAATAACTGACATGAGAGGGACATCAATGTGGAAATTGAACCCAGGTGTTAGAACAATTGCACTCACAAAAAATGCTAATTAAACATGCAAATTACACACAAAGGAGACTGGATATGGAGCAGAACACTAATCTGTATTGAATAAGTGTACAATATCCAAACTTGTGAAGTCACACGCTGCCACAATAAATAATTACATGAGATATTCGAATTCATTGGGATGCCATTCGAATTAGTTAAAAGCAGGCTTACTAAATCTAGTCAAATCCCCCATAGGTGCATAAAGCAGTTTCCAAATCTGCCTAGGAGCTCACGAATTGGAAAAATCAATTAGGCAAGATAATAGGTGATGGAAGGAAAATTCATACATGCTTTTATTAGGAGAAAAGAGTGGAGGATGATGAGGGCAAAAAACAAGTCAACTTCACTTAGTCATATTTTCCCTTTTGCCATAAAACTCAGTAAAAGCAGGCAATAAAGCAGAAAAAGCAGATATGCATTAGGGAGGTTTAGGAATAAAGTAGAATTGATTCCAAGAGGTTTCCCAAGCACTCCATGAATCATTTTTATCAATTTTTACCATCTTGGACATGTGGAGGACAACTTGCATAGAGTGGAATATGGAAACTAGGAAAATAAAACAAAAATGGATTAATTAATGTCTAAGGTAGTTAACTATGGGTTGATTATTTTAAAAACCCCCCTTAATCCTGACTTATGAGTAAAATATCAGAAAACTATAGGGCATAGAAACAAGGCTTATTCACCCTTTACATATTGCATGTCCATTTAAACAAGGAAAGAGGAAAAAACCCAATGGGAAAAATCCTCCTTAAGCATGGACAGTAAAACAAAATTTGGAAATATTGTCATCAATCATGCTTCACATCATGATCAGCAATCCCCAATAGTGATTTGAGATTGTTGAATGTCTTCTCACAAAAAACTTTGGTGAAGATGCTTACTACTTGTTCTGAAGATGCACAGAAGAGTAGGTGAATGGTGCCATCATGCACAAGCTGTCTGATGTAGTGCATATGGATCTCAATATGTTTGGTTCTCTGTCTCTAAACTAGATCATTGCAGATTCGAATGGTACTCTGATTATCACAATATATAGTAGTTGAGTATTATGATTCAAATCCACACTCACCAAGTAACCCCTGCAACCATAAACATTGAGTTGTTGCATTTACAACTCCTCTGTACTCTACTTCTATAGATGAGAGTGCAATGGCACTTTGTTTCTTGCTTGACCAGCTGATTAGTGCTTCAGCAAGAATGAACACATATCTTGATGTTGACTTTTGATCTGTGTTGTCACCTACCCAATCACTATCAGCAAACCCAATCAAATCAAGATCATATTTAGCTTTGTAGAAGATCCCATGAGTTCTTGTTCCTTGAACAAAGTTAAGGATCCTTTTGGCTACTCTCCAATGGATCTCATGAGGCTGATACATGTATCTTGAATCCACACTTACTGCATAAGAAATATCAGGTCGAGTATGTGTAAGGTACAGCAAACACCCAATCCATTGCCTGTATAGTGTATTATTTACCATAGGAGAAGAACCTACTTCTTCAAGCTTAACTCCTGAAAGGATGCGAGTCTTGCTTGGCATGCAATATTTCATGTTGAACTTGTTTAGCAAATCCAAAGCATACTTGGACTGATGTAATTTTATTCCATGTTGGGATTGAGCAATCTCAAGACCCAACAATTGGCTCAATAACCCCAAATCAGTAATAGAAAATGCATGGTTCATTTCATCCTTCAAGGAGGTAATTTCATTCTTTGATCTTCCTGTAATTAGAATGTCATCCACATACAAGACAATAATAATCAAAGAATCATGAATCAGCTTCAAATAAACATTAGGATCATACTTGCATTGAACAAAACTCAATGATAGCAGAAAGCCATCAATCTTGGCATACCAAGCCCTGGGGGCTTGCTTAAGCCCATACAATGATTTCTTTAGCCTGCACACAAGAGATGGATTAGTAACAAATCATTGAGGCTGCTGCATGTAAATATATTCAGTAATATCTCCATTTAGGAAAGCACACTTCACATCCATGTGATGTACCTCCCATTGCTTCGAAGCTGGAATGGCTAAGGCTAGCCTGATGGAGTCCATCTTTGCCACTGGTGCAAAGGTCTCATTGTACTCTATACCATGTACCTATGAGTATACTTGGCTACCAATATTGCCTTATATTTCAAAGGTGAACCATCAGCAGCAAACTTAGTTTTGAAAACCCACTTACATTGAACTAGCTTCCTCCCTGGGGGAAGATCAACCGGCTCCCAAGTGTTGTTCTTCTGGAGTGAGTTGAATTCTTCTTTCATGGATGTTTGCCATATTGGATAATGTGTTGCATATTCATATGTCTACGGGTCTGATTCAACCATCAGATAGCATTTCTCTGCAAACAAAGGGTCTTTCATACATAGGGCACTCTCAAACTGAGATCTAGTCCTCCTAGAATCACTAGGATTTCCAGCTAGTTCCCCAGCTGCATGAATGGTATTTGCTACCATTTTTGGTCTTGTAGGACTGTTAGGATATGCAATTAAACCACCATTATCAGACATATCAGAATCAGCAAACTCATTTATCTCTTCAATTACATTCAGTGGTTCTGGTGGTGAAGAAGACTCTCCAAATTCAACTGCTGCTAAAGGCTCTTCTTGGAACTGAACACTCCTTTCAATGAAGGCTTTGTTTGTGCTCAAATTGATCATCTTGTACCCTTTTGAATATTCAGAGTACCCAACAAATAGACACTCTTGGCTTTGTGGATGCAAATCCTTCCTCTTTTCTATTGGAATTCTAGCCCAAGCCCTAGAGCCAAAAATCCTGAAATGGGTCACATCTGGCTTGTGCCCACTCCATGATTTGAAAGGAGTCATACCATCAAGCTGTTTATGAGGCACCTTATTCTGGATATAGGATGCATATTTTATAGCTTCGGCCCAAAAATTTGGTGGCAAATTCTTAGCCTCCATCATGCAGGTTGCCATCTCTTTCAGTGATCTGTTATTTCTATCAACAACACCATTTTGCTATGGTGTGTAAGGGATTGAATGCTGCATATGAACACTTGGATCTGCACAATATTGAATGAACTAAGACTTGAAATACTCACCACCATTGTCAAATATAAGGATCTTGAGTTTCCTCCCAGACTAGTTTTCAACCAAAGCCTTAAAGACTTTGAAGAGGACAAAAACTTCAAACTTTTGTTTTAGGAAGTAAACCCAACGGTAATTGGAAAAGTCATCTATGAATGTGAAAGCATATTTGGCCTGACTCATTGACATATGAGGAAATGGGCCAGAAACATCACTGTGGATCAACTCAAGAGGTGCAGAGGTTCTCTCATGACTAGCTTTCTCAAATTTATGCTCTGGGTGTTTTCCTAAGATACAACCTTGGCTGACTCCTTTGGAAAACTTAATCTTTGGTAACCCTATAACCATTTATTTTTCACTAAGATTAGAAAGATACTTATAGTTAAGATGGCCAAATATTTCATGCCAAAGATTTCTTTCCTCATTAGCATGAATCAGAAGAGTAGAGGGGTTTGAGTAGGGTAGAAAATGTGAAAACATGTTTACCTTCGAAGTGTGATTTCCAACTCCTTTTGCAATGACTTTACCACTTGACATCTCTGTGATCTCAACTTCATTAGGAGAGAATATGACCTTCTTTGGAGACCCTGTGTGGGTCATCTGATACACTGACAAGAGGTTAGAGGTAAGACCTGGAACATACAATACATTGCTGAACTTACCATGGTCAAGATCAGTCCTCCCTTTGGCCAAACTTTCAGTGAGAGAGTCATCTCCCAGTACTATTGGTGGACCTTTCGACATGACAATAGAGGTGAATGCCTTCTTGGTTGAAACCATATGTCTTGAAGCTCCAGAATCTATGATGAAACTAGGTGAGCTTGATGTGCCAGCAACCAATGCATGAACTCTCTCTCTATCTTATGAATTTGATCCTCCTTCCCTCTTCTTTGAGCTATTAGGAAGGGAGATGTTATTCTTCTCCAGGAGTTGGGTCAGCATGTCAATTTGCTTCTTCATGCAGGAGCTTTCAGGATGATTGCCCTTACTGCAGTATGCGCATTTGCTCATTTCTCCTTTGTTCTTCTTCTTATGAGAGTTCTTCTTGGAACCTTGGGGATCCTCTGGAGACTTGGTCTTGTCTCTCTTTTGTTTAGGTGGCTTCTTAGCTTTCTTCTTTCCTTTTGAATCCACCCTTGAATCTCCAGCAACCAAAGCTTGGTCTTTGGAAGATTTGATGGTGCCCATCATCACCAGTTTATCTTGTTCTTGTGTGAGGGATTCCATGAACTCTGCAAGTTTAGGCATCTTCCAAGCTCAAGCTGTCAACTTGTTGGCATGGAAGGTCGAAAAAAACACTAAATAGTCAAGGCCAAGCTTTGAGAGTATGGCCAAAACTAGGTGCTCCTCCTTCTTTTCGATTCCATACTATTTTAGCTACAAAACAAGGGCTTTAAACTTGGAAAAATAGAGTTGCAGGGATTCGAAGCTGCTGGGACTCAAGGAGATCAATTCGTTATCGATTTGATGTCCTCTCATCTCATCTATTTTACCAAAAATCTCAAAAAGCTTCTCCCATACTTCATTTGGTGATGTCAATCCATCAAGATGGAAAAGGAGGTATCTGGATATGCTCAGACACAGGAGACCATAGGCCTCATCCCTCCTGTTGTGCCATTTAATTTTCTCTGGAGCTCCATTGGTCTCTGCTTCAGTTGCCATAGTCACCCTGTAGAGGCCTTTCACTCTTAACATTATATCCATCTCTGATTTCCATTCAAAGAAATTAAATGGAGTCAAGATGATCTTCTGAGATTAATCCATAGCTAAGAAATTGTCCCTTCAGTCAGCAGAATGCTCCCAGTTAAGATGTTGAACCTACAATAGCAATATGGAAGGAGAGAAATCGATCTACAAAGGCTCTGATACCATGTGGAAATTAAAGCCAGGTGTTAGAACAGTTGCACTCACAAAAATTGCTAATCAAACATGCAAATTACACACAAAGGAGACTGAATATGGAGCAGAACACTAATCTGTATTGAATAAGTGTACAATTGCCAACCTTGTGAAGTCATAGGCTACCACAATAAATAATTACATGATATATTTGAATGCATTGGGATGCCATTTGAATTAGTCAAAAGTAGGCTTACTAAATCTAGTCAAATCCCCCATAGGTGCATAAAGCAGTTTCCAAATCTGCCTAGGAGCTCACAAATTGGAAAAATCAATTAGGAAAGCTAATAGGTGATGGAAGGACAACTAATACATGATTTTATTAGGGTAAAAGAGTGGAGAATGATGAGGGCAAAAAACAAGTCAACTTCACCTAGTCATCATTTTCCCTTTTGCCATAAAACTCAGTAAAAGCAGGCAATAAAGTAGAAAAAGCAGATATGCACTAGGGATGTTCAGGAATAAAGCAGAATTGATTCCAATAGGTTTCCCATGCACTCCATGACTCATTTTTAGCAAGTTTGACCATCTTGGACATGTGGAGGACAGCTTGCATAGAGTGGAATATGGAAACTAGGTAAATAAGACAAAAATGGATTAATTAATGTCTAAGGTAGCTAACTATGGGTTTATTATTCTAACAATCAGGATATGTTTCCTTGGAGGTGTGGTCGAGAGATCTGGGTCCTGTTACCGATAAATTAGACGTTGATGTGCAAGTAAGCTATCCCAGTCAGTTGTACTTTCCTGAGTGAGATTTCAAGCTGCTTGAGAGTGGTGAGCTGGGAATGAAATTGAGGGGAGGGACAATGGAAGTAGAAGATGAGGAGAAGGAAAAGCGACTCACAAAACTTGGAGTGTAGTGCATACAATACAAATCCATAGATCATCCATGTATGAGCAGGGTTGTTCAAATGTTGGAAGGAAATGGAGACGATGTGAGTAGTCCTCCCTTGCCCTTCAATTCCTCAACTAACCCTAAAACACCTTCACTATCTTCCATTGTATGATCCTCTATTGAAATTAGATTGTAGACCAGTTTATTCATCTATGTATATATTAAATAAATTTGTAAATTATTATATAATTTTGTATTTATATTTCAATCATAATAAAAAAATATCAATATATTATTAAAATAGATTCAAAATGTTTACTAATTAGAGAAGTATATATTAATTATAGAAATATAAAATAAATTGGTATATTTTAAATGATTTATGTGCAATATTTACAACTGAAAAAGAAAACGTTGAAATATGTAATGTAAAAAAGAGAATTATTAATTATTAATTATCATAATGTGGAACTATGGAATAATAAATTAAATGGTATAACTCCATCTTAATTTTGGGTTTTTAAGTATCCAAATGTTTAGGCTTGGGCTTGTATCATTTAGGTGCCTACGAGACGCACGGCTAAAATAGCACTAGGTTGGTATACAAAATAAGAGTGATTATCCAATAACTTGTAAACTACATAACTTATTTTCATACATTTAGAAAGGTTTTGTTGGACATGTATTTTTAAGTATTTTGAGTTCTTTTATTATTACATAATCATTTGGGTTTATGTCTCTCTTATAAATGATTGATTTGGAAACCACTTTGAATAATTAAATGGTTGATTAACTAAGATAAATCTTAAAATATTTCCTATATAGTGTTCTTATGCTTAGATATGACCCCAAAGAGGGCATATTGGGTTAAACATTTTACATGTGCAATGAGTGAGAATTGGTATATTAAATGTCAATATAGTCATTATGGAGGAGAGGAACATTTGATTTGGATATATGGGCATGTTATAGTTATTTGGAGGAGGTATCATATTCTTACAGGATTTATTATGTAATGCATCTCTATTATCTATTTCAGAAGTGTGAGATATGTTCACATCTTGTGTTCCTTGTGTATACTCTAGTATATTATGTGATTTTAATCGATGGATACATAAAATTTGGTATAAAAAATCTAGAGTGGTAGAGGAATCTTGAGAGAGGCATATGTGGCAAGAATTTAAAATTTTATTTTCAAGGAGATGAATGAAGGAATAAAAAATGGAGGCAATGAATAAGACTAAATATAATTGAAATAAGTAAAAGAAGAACTCAAAAAGAAGGGCAATGTGTTGTCCAAGATACGAGTCCTTGATGAAGAGATTAGTAAGTAGGTTCATAAATTGAAGTAAGAAAACATTAGCAAGGAAAAATGATGAGTGAAGGGAAGAAATGAAAAACAAAAGTGAAGAAATCAAAAGGTTGTAACTTGTGTAAACATAAACAAGTCCCTTTTAACAATGTCAAGAATATGAAAAAGAGTCTACAAGAGCCTGAATGAAAGAATAAGGATGAAAATATTACCAAAAAAGTTGAATAGAATATTACCAAAATATTTGAAGAGGAATTCCAAAAAGGTTGAAGAATCCCTAAATACTAATGAGGTAAATAAGAAAATGTTATCTGGAATTGTAGAAGGACATAGGTTTCTGAAGGTGGTAATGAATTGCAACTTCAAGATGAGAAAAACGAACATATTCAAGAAGGTCACTAGAAAATACTTGAAGAAATTGAGCTCTAACTTGATGATATATATGTCAAATGTGATGGGAGTATCTAAAAGGAATGATGGGATTATAACAAAGGAAAAAGTAATAAAAGACCAAGCCACATCAAGAAAAGAGGATATATAATGGAATTCTATTTTAGAAAAATACTTATGACATGGGAGAATGTTAGGATCATACCTTAACCTCACTATTAGGAGTTTCCCATTAATGTACATGATCATGTTCTTTGAATAAGCAATATTGTTAACACAAAAAATTGTTCACCTAACTCTCCATGCTCCAAACCATAATTATACATCATAATCCCACCATTATTTCCTCCATTTTGACCTTCACACCTAAAATTCCACCAAATATGGTCCAAAACATTATTATTCATTCCCCCATAAATGATGGGAAGTTGAGCATTTATTGTGACTTATCCCCATTCTCTCCAAAAAGGACCAAAAAAACCTAAAATGAGAATGGGTCAAAAACCATGGACAAATACCATACACAAAAAACCTTGGATCATCCTATAAATACATTGTGAAGGTCTCCCCACAAACATTCATGAACTTTTTGATCAAATTCCTTGATTGAAGACACTTTTCACCTTTCTCCATTGCTCCCATATTTATGCCATATAACTACCACTGTGTATGCTGAGATTGCTCCATACCCACTTGGATCCATTCACCCTTTTTTTACAGCCATTAGTGGAGACAACTGGAGATATCGACCGTGGAGCCGATGGACCATTTCCTCGGATGGTTGCAATGGCCCATATTACTTAAAGGTATACTTGTTCTTTTTTTTTATTAGTTAGAAAAAATATATAAAAATCATAAAAAAATATTTGTGTTGTTACTTCTTATTTTTACAAGTCAAGGTTGAGATATCCCTTGCACCATGAACTCTACCCTATGATTTGATTGATCTAGGGTAGGTTCTTTTGCACATAGGAGGGGAGAAATCCCAACTACAATTTTGGAGACTCCACTATCTCGATTCCCTTAGATCTATATTTTTTGTAGGTGTTTCTATTGGTTTGTTCACTTTGGGTACCTTCATCTATCACAGCTCTGACCCCCTCATGACAGATCCAAACCGGTCTCGTCCCAGTTCCTGCCCCCTGGCCCAAGTCGAAAATATTTTCTTAAAAAACCCTCAGTTTCAGTTGAATCACACCTATTTGGGAGAAATATGCGACTAGATCACACCATTTTCCCTATAAGCATTTCCCAGGTCGTGAATTCTTCCCCAATAAGTGCGACTTGGACCAAAACTCAAAATTGCATGTGTTTAGACTCTTAGAGAAATATCGGTCACTATCGTGACCAAGTTTTTTGTGACCTGTCATGCATAAACCCCTGTTTTGTGCAACCTAGTCCTTTCTTCTTATTTTCTATCCCGATCGCTATTGTTTAACAGTTCTCTGCAACCCCAATCACACTTGTTCCGCCCACAAGTGCGACCTGTATTTTTTTAGTCATTTTCTGTATTTGAGGCCCTTTTCCAGGCCCCCTATGTGTTTTACCACTTCCCAACCTGTTTCTTAACAAATATGATCCCTTATAACCCCTTGGTTTGTTTTGTGGTCCTATTCTCATTGTATGTGAGTGCCCTTAGTCTAGCTTGGTATTTGAGACCCCCTTTGTGTTTCCTACAACATGTTAAGTTCCTTATGCGCTCATTTACTTGTGTACATTTTATTTCCTGGAAGTATTAGTTATTTTGCAAGATATTTACTATCATTTTATGTTATTTATCTGCATTTGTGTATCGGCCATGAGATTTTTGGGGTTTATACATTACAAAACACTTGTGCGCACATCTCACACCCTAAGGTAAAACACGTGGTTCATGACCCCAAGCTAGCTTAAAAAATTCACTTGACTCAACCAACATTTTAACCTCATTTCAGGACCAAAACAATCTTTTAGTTAAGTTAGAACACTCGGGATAAGTATCCAAATAACACCCCTTTGTCACTTACATTTGAGAGATGTATTTTGTCCATTAGGGTACCAAAATCCTCTTGTACTTGTTGACATGGTCATGACTATTCTGTCGGAGGCCCCCCTACCTTGCGGGAGTAAGCAACAACAAAGGGGTTCCAGAAGTCAGGGTGTAATACCGCACTCCATTCCACACTGAAGGATAACCCTTCATATTCCTCCTCGTGCATGTCGTGGATCCTGGGTGTCGAGGACCAAAGAGATGAAGTTCCAGGAAACCACTCCAGACGTGTCATAAACATGATATCCTAGTTTCCATTTTATTTAGGGCTCTTGTACCCAAGGTCCCTCTCGGTAGTGGGATTCTCTTAGCCTATTGTTATTCCATTTTATATTAGTTGTATGGGATTTCATTTTCCTATAGAGGATATGATTTGTGAGGGGATTCCAGCTTTTATCTATGAGTTTACTTGCACTTATACCCCATAGATTAGTGCGTCATTTTATTTCTAGGTAGTGTTTCTTGTTGGTTTCTAGACAATTTGTTGTAGACTCGCATGTTGTGACACGTTATTGCAATTCAGTTTTAAAGCTTTCTTTTAAGCCTATGAGCCACCACTTTTTCACTCTCCTTCTGCACACTCGGTTGTAGTTGGATTTTTAGCCTGCATTTTCTCTTACACCTTTATTCGTTACACAACACACCATCACATAATCATTTCAACACCATGATATTCGCATAGACTTAGGGGGAATACCCCTCAGTTCAGTTCACTAAAACATCACCATCAGATCAATATTCGATGTCATTCACCACTTTTAGAGCCATACATTGCATCTAAGTCTGATTCAGATTCCTATCAATACGAACCTACCTTGTTCACTACCCCATCTATCCCCATGGTGGGTGCACCTCCTAACCCCTTTTAGGGCATGGTGATCGATAGTGTACTTGTGTTAGTTCCACCCCCCATTTCAATTATCCCTTGTTTCAGACCTATAGGTATTGGTCCTAGTGGGCCCCTTGCCATCGCACACACTATTGCCAGTACGCTACGCACTACTGGTGGCCCCACTCTAGCTACCATGGTCCATACCATACCGCCATTAATGCATGGTGGAATTGGCCCTTCTACCACTATTTTGGTTATTCCTACCATTCTAGTGACTACCCCTATTATCGTAATTTATCCTTAGCCACCCTTATTTACCCACAGGAACTACATTCCCGCTAGTGTCGAATCCATCATTGGACCTTCCTCATCCAGTCTAGGTCCTAGTCTGTCATTCATGTCTAGTCTCAACCTTGAATGATTTGGCACAGTTGAATAACAACCCCATTTGTCATAACCCATTATGTCCTCCCATTCCTACCAAAATTCCATTAGACATCCCTAAGTTTGAAGGGGAGGGAGAAGACCCTCAAAACCACATTATGTCATTTCACTTATGGTTTTCATCTAACAACATAGTGGATGATTCTATCTGATTGCGGTTATTCCAGCACACACTCAAAAGTGTTGCATCCAAGTGTTATATCGAACTGCCTCATGCCACTTATCCCGACTTTTCCTCATTAGCCTTGATGTTCCTTTAGTACTTCCAATTACCCGTCTATTATGATGAGGGCATGAAAATCCCATTATCATGTTGACGAACACTGCTACCCAGATCCTGGATCATATCCATGAATGGAGTCATCTTCATATATTGTGTAAGATCTAGTTAGATGATAGGATTTTCCTAGATTGGTTTCTCAAAACATTACTCCCCCCATATTTCCAAGGATGTTGCATCTGAGATCCCACAAACTGATGAGGAAGCCATCCTCAAGGCACAAGATTTTGATCTTATCTATGCCCAATCAGGTTATCTGTATACCATCATCCCTGATGCTTCTCGTGTTGGTTACTCATGTGAGATACATTGAGGGAATCTCATGCTGTTGATGGATTCATTCGCTCTATTACCTAGCATCCACACCTTTACACAACCTCTCCTTTGATTCCACTATATTCCAGTAACACCCCTATTATAGCTGATTTTACCACACATGGTGGATCACACCTTTATGGCCTTCCCCGTCCCTCTGCAGACTCTTTAGACCCGATGGACCGTTTTTGTACCTTTAATGTTTCTGATATCATCCCTAAAAACATGTATTATTTGCTATACACGACTTTTAAACCTATTCTCATTGGTGAACCCTATAAAAGAAAAATGTGCAGTTCATTTTAAATTATGTGTTGCTTTTAATTGGCTGTAATTACTCAAAGGGAAATGATCGTGCAACTAATGAAGTTGTGAGTCAGCAGTGAAGTAAATATTCACACCATAACAAACAATGCAAAGTGCAATCTTTGTCAAATGAAAAATAGGGTATGCCACTACATGAGATGCATAAATATATATTCCTTTCTGAATGCCAATGCAATCCTTCCTATATGAAATCCTAAACACAACTCTCATCCAAGCAATCCAATGCAAGTACCTCGTCAAATCCATATCTAAGATGCAACTAAGAGTGCAACTACTTTGTATTTTTCAATATAAAAGAATGAAAAATGCAATAAAAGTCATCTAAAACTCTCAGTCTATGCAGCAAGTATAAAACACAACCCCAGCAAGACACCGAGATAAAAAAGAGTAATGCACTAATGACAAAACAAAAAGGATAAATGACTAAAACTACTTTCAAATAAAAATCAATGAAAAGGCAGTCTCTGGTCACAAAAGAAGCATCCAACAGACAACATCAGAACCAAGGAAGACCCAACCACACTCACAACCCACCCAAAAACTTCCCACAACATCAAACTCAGCAAAAGGTAGGATGTACACGACTGTTTGTTGGCGCCTAGGGCAGACCCGGGTTCTTATCCGTTTATCTTCGCACCAACAAAGAGACCCACAGTGTTGGCCCTTTCGGCAACAACCTATGAACAGGTTGCAGTCTCACCCGAAACAGCTATGGGGTGCCGCAGAATCAAGTTTTTGCAAGTGCAAGAGAGATATTACTGTACCTTTAGTCTTAACAAAGAATAATCATGCAATATAGAGCTTCGACATTCACTTAAATAGCTTCGCAGTTTAGATAAAAAGACAGTTTCTTGCTTAACCCTTAACTGGGAATTCATAGTGAAGTTAATACTTAACAGTTTATCTTACTTTATCATTCATCTACTTATCAAATGCATAAAACATAACATAACACAACATAAAAGAACCACCACAACACAAGATATACGTGGTTCACCCCTAGTGTAGGGGCTACATCCACAGAACTGCGGTTATATTCAACACTTTACAAACACATAGTTCTGATCTACACACTCAGCTGTAGATCTTCTGTGCAATTAGCTGTAGAATCTTTCTTCTTAACCCTCTACGCACTCAGCTGCAGAGGTCATCCACGCACTCAGTTGGGACTTAACCTTTCTTACAAAACCCTCTGTGCACTCAGCTGCATAGGTCGTCCATGCACTCAGCTGGGACTTGACCTTAAACCCAAAATAGACCTTAGCTTCTTCACATCATATCATCATAACAAAATCCTTCAAAAACCTACTTGACTCCTTTACATAAGTGCCTATTTATACAAGTGCACTAT
Organism: Pseudotsuga menziesii; assembly: GCA_001517045.1. NCBI lineage: Eukaryota > Viridiplantae > Streptophyta > Pinopsida > Pinales > Pinaceae > Pseudotsuga > Pseudotsuga menziesii. The sequence goes on along the minus strand of LPNX010814295.1, from coordinate 93,510 downwards.
TACAATACCATGGGCTTAAACCATGGGACCAAACCATGGGTACTAACCATGGGTACTAACCATGGGACATTTACAAAAAGAGGGGCTTCAACCCAACCCAAAATCCCCTAAGACTATTTTGGACTGCAACTCCACTTTCAAGCTTCACATCAAATCCATGAAGTTGCCAAAATTAAGGACCTTCAAGGTCTAAGCCCCAATAGGCCCCTAAGACTCACCAGTGTCCCGTCCCGGGACACTCTGTTGCTTTTCCGGAGGGAGAATGTTGTTGGAGAAGAAAGTAAATTGCTTGTTGAGGCTGCGCATGATATCTTTGGTTGCTTTCTCCTTCTCCACTATCTCCTGCAATACTGCTGCAGATGGTTCATTGGCCTTTTCCTGCACGAACGCATCATACTCCTTTAGGAATTTGAACTGGTTGTCTGCAGTAGTGCTCAGCTCCAAGGATTCATTAATAATGAGATGCACAGAGTTCACCAATAGTGTCTCTTTTCTTCTGTAAGAATCAATTTCTTTTTGGAGCTCATTGCTATGCTTTACCTTAAGCATCTTCAGCATAAGAGGCAATGTCTTAATCTCTGCTTTCACTGCATCTAGCTCTGTCTGTCGCTGCTTGATGGTTTCTTGCAAATTTTTGACTTCTGGGTTGTCCTACAAGTTTGTCCAGGCCTCGACACTTTCATCTAGCAGCTTTGATGCACTGCTCACAAGATCTGAGATCTTCGTTGCTGAGGCCTGGATATCTCTGCGACGTTGCTCCCTGACTTCTGGTGGACTCTCAGAAATGATGCGTAGTTGAAGCTCTGTGATCTGAGTCTCATGTTCTACTTTCATATTCTCTATTAGGATTCAATACTGTTGTGCATAGTCTTTCAGCTTGACGATTCTTTGCTCTGGTTCATCTTCAGCCTTCATGTCGAAGTCAGGGAGACTTCGACACGACTCATCCAACACTCGCGCTAGTGTAGCCTGCTTTCTTTTTGCTTCCCTCTTCTTCTGTTTAGCTTCTTCCAATTTCACTACGAGGCTCTCACTCTACTTCGTGGTATTCTCTAACTGCATTTGTGAGTAGCGGTCTCGTTCTTGGATATCCTTCATGATTGCCAATTGACAAAGATGTAGCTCTGGCATAGACAACTTGGCGTAGTCTATCTCAACTGTCATACTCATCTGCGAGCGAGATGCTGTGTCAATTATTATGAGGGCTGCACTTGGTACTTGTCCTCTATTTCTTCTAGTGGGCCATTGTCTCGTATCTGGCTATGCGCTTACTGGGGCACTACTTGCTACAGCGCCATTCGCTGATCTTTCCGCTAACTCCTTCAATTCTGTAATTCGTTGTGCTACGCCAGTGAGCGCATCAAGGTGCGTGGCTACAAACTCTAACCATTTGTTGGTTAATACTTCTGTGGACTTCGTCATAGCCTGATCAAGCTCTTCAATCATCAAAGCGGGCTCTTCGACGATATTCTTTCCCTTTGATGCCTTCGCTTTCTTTCTGGGCTGAGGCTTAGTCACTTCCTCTGCCTTTAGAGACTTGCGCTTATCTGGGCGATTGGGGTCTGAGATGGTTTTGATCGATTCTTCTTATTCTTCGTTGGCTCCATCATCTCCACCGTAGTCACCTTTGCTCTGCTGTGACTCACTTTGCTCTTCGCTCTCTTCTAGTGGGCCGCTCTGCGGTGCCTGACTAGGACCTGTGCCCACATCGGTTACTGGGGGAACTAGTATGTTGGGACTTGTTCCTGCATCCTTCCTCCATTCAGCCAGCCACTGCTGAACTACTGCGAGGATTTATTCCTCATTCACCACGTATGGCGACTTCCAACATGCATGTTTATCATCTGCGCGGGCCTGGATGAAGACATTGTGCATGTCAGCCTTAAAGTTGGCCACTCCCGCATACTGAGAAAATAGCTCCTTATTGAGCCTCGGTGTTTTGAGGATCTCATATGAAATATTCATTGCATAGAAGGAGAACACATAGTTCGTCATCTGTTGTAAGGCCTTATCCTACGAGACCCAAAGAGATGCATACCTTGCTGCGCCAGGCATCTGCGAAGACACATCAACAAACTGTGCCTCGGTAGGTTCTCTCCATCCTACCAGTGAAATAAGCACTATCAACCATGAATAGTGAAAGGGTCTACCTTTCTCCTATGCATCGCGGACATCTTCGAGGAATTCCCTAGCAATGTACCCTGCCCATTTTTAACTGTAGCCTTTGGCATAGTTTGCAGCAATACTGACGATTGGGGTAGGTACTTCATTCGGTCTGCACTTTCGCATTAGTTTTCATGCTAAGAGCTCTGGGGCAAAGCGAATGTTTTGGTACTGAATTGTCGAGGTTTGATACCCTTGCTTTCCTTTTGTCAGGCCAAAGCGGTCCTTCATGTGCCGTGCCAGCTTCGTATCTTCGTGCTTCCCAATGAATTCAATCCCAGGATCAGGCCCTTCCTTCGGCAAGCCTGTAATCCTATGAATTAGCTCTCCAACAATGGAAATTCGCTGGTTTCCTATCCATAGGTGCCCATCATGCACCAGCACCAATAGTTGCTTGACCACCACGGTAACCTGCGTGCTGCGACCAAAGTGGGGGACATTCAGCATCTTTAGCAAGCCAGCAGCCCACTATTTCACTTCCAGTAACGTCGTTCTAGTCTCCGGATAATGGACGACGTGCAAGTATTTCCCAGGTGTGAACTGTGGAAAATTCCCACAATCATTCGTATCATGGTCTGCATACTTAAGCCGGTCTATTTTTCCTGTCATTGTTCCGACCAATTGCACACCCTGTGGCAGCGAAGGGGTGCATAATGTGAACTTGGTTGTCTGTCGAGGTGGCTAAACTCCTGGTCGAACAGGTGGAAGATATGGTGGACGCTGCGATGCAATGTTCTCATCTCACTGAAGTATTCAAAACCTTCAGGTTGGAGCTCTGCCAAACTAGAAGGATTCATCTCGGGATCCTCCGATGTCTTTCCTGATGGCTTGCGCCTTTCTTCGTTCCGCTTAGAGTGAACTTCTGGCTTAAACTTCTTCCTGGTAGATCATGTCTGCAATGGTTCATTCGGTGCTGAGGGAGTCTCTTCACAAGGTGCAGATGTAGGTGGGTTGCTCATAAGGTTCTGCAGACCCCTCTGTCTGAATTCTCTCAACAATTCCCGGACTTCGCAATCAGCTGACATGGACTCACTCAAAAAAATGCGTAATGCGAAATTCGCAGGTATGGGTGTCTTCTTATAGAATCCAACGACCAAATCTGCCATAACTGGGCATTGAAGACACCAAATCTGAGAGAGCGGTTGTAGATCTTGTCCAAACGGTGCTAGATTTCCCAAAATCTCATCATGACAGGCAGTTAATACAGTTAACATACCGACGCCGCCAAATTTGATTTTTTCCAATAGTCGTATTTTAAGCTCCGAAACACCTTTCTTCTTCGGCACAACTAGTAACTTTAGCTGTGCCACAATAAGGGTCTTTGACACAATACAGACCTTCGACACATCCTTCCACCATGACAGAATTTCTTCGACAGCCTCAATTATTCCTGCAGCGAGCATCTTATCTAGCTCCATCCTAACTTTTTCTTTGTACTTAGGGTTCATCCTATAAGGGCGCTGCTTCACAGGCTTCGCATCAGCTTTCAAAGGAATTTTTATCACTCCTATATTACCAAGGATACCTTTCATTTCTGAGAAATTATTCGGAAATAAGTCCTGATACTCATGGATAAGTTCAGTCACTTTGCTTACCATTTCTTCGTCCCAATAATCTCCAATGGTAGCATATTTAGGCATTTATTTTGATCCAATGTTTACTTTCCTTGTTCTCAAGGGCTGAGTTACTTCAGGTCATTCGACTACTGGTCCATGTACTTCGCAGTGTCCTTCTAACTCAGGAATATTAATATTGTGAGGGTCATCGTCTTCATCAATGGAGAGGTTATAGCATTCTACTGCATTAGCTTCTTGTTCCTTCCAATCAAGTTGGTACTCTGCTATTTCTTTGTCATCAAACACCGTAGTATGGATCAACCTAACAGCTGTGTCCAAAGCAGGGAAAACCTCATTAATATAAAATGTGAGCACAAAAATATCAACAAGACTGTCCCAACTTACAATACCATGGCGAAGCTCCACCTCTGCATACCAGTTCTTTGCTACAGGTTCTAGAGTGTGTACAAACCTATGTACCCATTCTTCACATGGTACATGCTTCCATGCTTCATAACACTACTCCAAATGTTCATGAGGGCTAGTCTTACCATTAAATCTTCTTCGTATGTCCTGATGTTGATCCATGAATCTCAGGCGAAGAAACGTTTGACAAGCTCACCAACTATGAATATACTTTCTATGACCATTCCACCATCTGGCGGCTATGGCTCTGAATACTGAATCTAGAGTATCCATTTTCTGTGAATCTGGTACTTGCTCTGAGAATTGTACAATAAAATCTTCTGGGTCTGTCAAGCCATCAAAAGTAGGTAATATTCTTGTCTGTGAGCCAACCCATCGGAGAGACTTGGTAATTCTGGCACATCGATGTCCATGTAGCTCATAAATTCTATTCTGCCAATTCTCTTAGCCTTCATCTGAGTCAGTCATGCAAGAATTGTCACACTGCCAATCCATTATACCTTCAGTAGTAGGGTTAACATAGTCTTCTTCTTTAGCTGTGATGTTGTAGATATGATCCAAAACATCCTGATATTCATCTCTGACTATATCTGTGTACCTTTATCCTTGAGAAGGGCCCAACGGTACTATGACTCTCAAGCCTTTTCCTTCAAAAGTCATATGTCTATTCTTAAGATGATTATTGCATAATTTTCTATTGCCCATTCAATTCCTAGAAAGGCTAGATAAGGGTTGCTAGCATCAATTATTTCAATGACTTCAAAGTCTGCTAAGGTACTGACTCCATCAATGTCCACTGGTACACTAGGGAATATTCCTAAGGGCACAATCTTCTGCTGATTGGCTAATCTCAGTTGTATAGGGGACCATTCAAGCGTAGGTTTTCCCATTTGTTCCCATGTCTACTTAGTTAGGACATTCACTTCCGAGCCCAGGTCTAAAATGATATCAGTCATGTCATAATCTCCTATCTGAGCATGCAATCTCATTTCTCTTCCAGTCCTTCTAACTCTATTAACAATTTTTCTTCTATCAGAGCTTCGCTAAGGTTCACAAGACGCAATAACTTTCTGTAACTCATTCAAAGCATTCTGATTTCTTAATAGCTTCATACAACTCTGTAAAAATGATGTCAATGTACTTACTTGATCCAATGAAGCTTCTTGAAACTGTAACTGCTGTTGATGCTGTTGCAGATGTTCTTGGATCAACAAAGTCTTTTCTAGCTTCCAGAAATGTTCCTTTTTATCTTCCAACATCGAAGGCTGGAATTTTCTCTGGGGTCTTGCAGACCCAAGCCTCGTCAGGCTGTTTCCCCTTATTCTGCACTTGCATCATGGCTCCACTCCTTGTAACAATGTTAAGGGTTGGGACAGTTCTTTTCTCTACAGCAATCATCTGAACATTCTGAGTAGGAGGGCCATTTCTTTATTGTATCTTGGCTATCAAATGTGGACATTGCTCAATCACATGATTGACTACTCTGCAATATCGACATGTCGTAGTTGGGTTCTAACAGTCTCTAGCTACATGTCCTACCTGATTACAGTTATAGCAAATAACCTGGCCTCGACCTCTTCTAGGAATACCACCACGACCACGACCTCTGAAATTACCTCGACGTGATGTACTACCACGGTAACCATATCCATCATTGCCTTATGTATCGGGTTGTACCCTATAAGCATCATAGGTTCGCTCTCTCATGAGGTCAAAGCTGCGACATTCGTCTTCGCTATGTCCAACTGACTTACAGAACTTGCAGTAGGGATTCTTAGGTACTTGAACATATCTCTGCAACAAATAGTAATCTTCAGGTCGATGCTGGCCAGTTGTTCTATAGATCTCACAATATAGGACATTAGGGTTAAATGGGTTTGGTGCACCAGTATTTAGATAATTTATTAATGCCGGACACTGTTCTTTGTCATGACCTTCTGTCTTACATCGTGTACACCAAACCTCTTCGCAAGTAGCTTTCCCTTTTTTCATGTCGCAAAGCTCCAAAGCCATCTCTGCTAACTATGCTTGTATTTGGGATATTCTAGAATTATCTCCAACAGGAGCTGTTTCAAGTTTCATAGCAATTTCCAACGCCTCTTGCTGATCAGCAACCTTCTGTTGCATAAGTGGAGTCCCGATATCAGGCAATAGTGCTGCAATGAACCATTCTTTATGTTGTTCTGGTCCAATAGTGAATCTAACTTGATCCAACAGAACCTTGAACCTCTGATCAAACTCCCAAACTGATTCACCTCGCTTCTGCTGAATTTCTTTCAGTTCAGTTATACAATGTGACTCTGATTTAGGCTTCTTGAATTCTTTGATCATTGATTTTTTAATATTAGCCAAGACATAGTTCTGAGTACTGGAAAACTTCATAAACCAGGTCAAAGCTCGGTCTCTGAAAGATGTGACTTGCTACACTCTTCTTGTATTTTGATCGATAATATTCTTAGCAGTCCAAATAGCTTTGCATAAGAACCAAAACTACTTTGGATCCTCTGATCCAATTCCTTTAAAGACTGGGAGTTTGATATCATCAGTCATGTGGGCCATAGTGGATCGAGGGGGGGGAGGAGGGGGAGGAGGAGGGGGAAGACTGGTAACAAGGGGAAGGGAAGTTTCTGAGGTAGACTGAACTGCGACAGGACTACTTGGGCTAGGGTTAATTTCAGACTGCGATGGGTTCTCAAGGATAACATATCTTCGCTGTGGAGTGATAGGAGGGTTTCTAACAAAAGGGTTTTCTTCATATTGAGATTCTTCTGGACTTAATGAGGTATAATTGGTATTCTGGCCTAGGGTATAGGATCCAATATTTCTCTTGTATCTTTTACCGTTGCGAAGAAAACCACTTTGCTCGTTGAAGTCACTTTCGCTTCCAAACATAGGTTAGTAGCAATAAATCTAGCAATCTGATTGGATAAGCAATATGCCTTTCTCAGCCAAGAGCATTTTAATTTTTAGACTTAATGAATTCAGGTACTTACCCCTTGTTCCTTTGAAAAACTATCGTTCAGCTTCGCTAAAAGAAGTATGTGTGTCGATGGCGAACTCCGTCACAAATGCTTCAAGGGTTCGCGTTGTCTAGAAATCAACAGCTCTTGATACCGCGTTGCTCACACTTTTTAACAGCTTAATTCTTTCTGGGGTCCAGGTAGGAGACTGGTCTTCTTTGAAGTTTGTCTTTCTTTCTATCAACCTAGATAACCACTGGTGCAATTCTATGTGGATACTACCAAAGAAAATTTCATAAATATCAGTAAAAACTTACCTTTGCAAGAATTCATCTGAGCTACGACGAGGATCCTTATTTTCTTATTCAGCAAATTTTAGATAAGTATCTTTGATCCAGTCACTGATTTCTTTTACTGAGGGCCTCCAAAACATATCCCTCCAGGTACGACGTAGCAATCTTCAAAGAACCAATTTGTTGCGACGTAAATCCCTCTTGGAGCAGATACTAGTTCAACCGGCAATAGAAGCAATTTGTTGGGACATAGGGCAGACCCGGGTTCTATGCTATTATCTTCGCACCAACAAAGAGACCCACAGTGTTGGACCTTTTGGCAACAACCTGTGAATAGGTTGCAGTCTCACCCGAAACAGCTATGGGGTGCCACAGAATCAGGTTTCTGCAGACGCAAGAGGGATATTACTGTACCTTTAGTCTTAACAAAGAATAATCATGCAATACAGAGATTCGACATTCACTTAAATAGCTTCGCAGTTTTGATAAAAAGACAGTTTCTTGCTTAACCCTTAACTGGGAATTCACAGCGAAGTTAATACTTAACAGTTTATCTTAGTTTATCATTCATCTACTTATCAAATGCATAAAACATAACAGAACACAACATAAAAGAACCACCACAACACAAGATATACGTGGTTCACCCCCAGTGTAGGGGCTATGTCCACAGAACTGCAGTTATATTCAACACTTTACAAACAAACATTTCTGATCTACACAATCAGCTGCAGATCTTCTGTGCACTTAGCTGCAGAATCTTTCTTCTTAACCCTCTGTGCACTTAGCTACATAGGTCATCCACACACTCATTTGGGACTTAACCTTTCTTACAAAACCATCTGTGCACTTAGCTGTAGAGGTCATCCACGCACTCAGCTGGGACTTGACCTTAAACCCAAAATAGACCTTAGGTTCTTTGCATCATATCATCATAACAAAATCCTTCAAAAACCTACTTGAATCCTTTACATAAGTGCCTATTTATACAAGTGTTAACACCCAAAAAGTGTTGACTACCTCATCTACCCCACTACATGGCTCATTTGTCCATTTTTCTACCATATTTCCCTTAAAAACCCCTTTTTTCCTCCAAAAATATCCAAAATTCCTCTAAAATAGCAAAAATCCCACTAAAAAGCCTCCAAAAGGCCATAAACCATCAAAAAGCCTAAAAAGGGAAGAAAAAATATAAAATAATGAAGAAAAGGAGGAAAAAACCCTATACAGCTGCCCTAAACCATATGGTTTCCAAAACCATGGGCAAGCACTCCACCACTGAAAAACTATAAATAGGTGATGGAGACCCCTTATTTCACATCCATAATCATAAGCACCCTTACTCTGCCAAACTAGCTCTTGAAACCCTAGCTCACCCTTGAGCTACTTTCACCTTGAGAGCCCCTTTTGGCCCATTTCCACCATTGGAGAAAGAGAAGAAGCAAGTTGGAGCTTGGAGCAACCCTCTTGGATCACTACAAAGGGCTTCACCAACCTTCACATTGGAGGTAACATTAATACAAAAGCCATTCTTTACATCTTGTTTTTCTGTTTCATGCACATGTTTAGAGTAATTTATATTTCTGTTTTAGCATTTTAATTTACACTTACTGAACTGCTACTAAGGAGTCTCTTCTCCTTATTAGGTGCTCATTCGCACAAGCTAGGGGTAAAACCCTAGCTACAGTTTTGGCGACTCCGCTGGGGACAAACCCTAGCTACAGTTTTGGTGACTCCGCTGCTTGTTTAGTTTTCTACAATAATTTCCCGTTTTTTCCTTTTGGCTATCCCTTTCGGCTGCCGTAAACCGCATCTTTTCCCTCTGCAGTCGCGTCCCGACCGCATCTTTCAGGCCTTTACCTGCGATCCGACCATGGCTCTCAGACTGTTTCCGGTGCCCTACTAACGGATTCAAGTCTATTACCTGCGATCTGACCATGGCTAATCAGCCTGTTTGCTGCGATCTGACAGCGCTTGTCGGCCATTTTCCCGCATCCCGATCGCACGTTTCATCCCCTTCGCTGCGACCCGACCGCGTCTGTTTTCCCCTTTTCCACGATTCGACTACGCATTGTTCCCTATTTCCTGGAGTCCGACGTCTTTTGTCGGCCAGAAAGCCGCGACCTGGCCGCGCCTGTTTCCCTCAAACCCGCGGTCCGACCGCGCGATTTTGCCACAGACCCGCGGTCCTGTTTTGAACCCAGCCCCTTTGCTGCAATATTTTCTGCATCTGCACAGCCATCTGTTCTACCTGTAACCCTACTTCCCTACAACCTTTTCTGCAACATCATTTCTGTTCCCTTTTACAGCATCTGTTTAAAATTTCAGCATTTTATTTCATAAAATTTTGCATGTTAATGTTTTGAATTCAGCATTATTGTTAGAAAGTTGCCCCTTTGTGTGGCACTTCTATTTTGGGTTCATCACCTCACAAGCACACACTCTATCACCTAATTCAAGTGATCCTTAGAAAACTACTTAACTCAACCAATATTCTAACCCCACTTGGGGAACACAAAAGAATCTTTGTAGTTAGGTAGGATCGGGGGGATAGGCTTCCAATAACATCCCTTGGTTACTTACACTTGAGACATAGCTGTTGTCCAATTAGGGAACCAAAATTCCCTAGTACTTTTTGGCACGGTCACAACCAGTTTACCAGAGGGCCTCTCCCTTAGGAGGGTTGAAGTCGCGAGACTGGTTCCAGAGGCCTGAGTGGAATACCACCTAAGTGGAATACTGCACTCCATTCAGCAACTGAAGGGCTACCTTTCACAGTTCTCGGAATATCCCTGTATAGGGGTATTGCGGTAAAAGGACCAAATGGAAGATTCACCTTTCTGGACGTGTCATGAATGGGGTATCTTAGTTGCCATTCTTCTAGGATTGACTACCCGGTGTCCCTCCCGGTAGGGGGATATCTTAGCCACTTGGATTTCCTATTCATATTGTCTGACTTGGATTTCATCACCTTGCAGAGGATATGTCTAGTTGAGTCAGAATACTTTTAGTTAGGTGTTTGCATGCTCCCTTACCTCCTTTTGGTCTAGTGAGTACACCATTTTTTATTTTTAGGAAACCTGCTGCTTGTTGGTATTCTGACCATTTCTATTGACACTCCACCTATTGTAGCACAGCTATTACATTGGGTGTTTTGATTTGGTTGTTGGCCTGAGTGCCCTATTTTTTGAGCTCTCCTTTTGCACACTCGATTGCATTAGGGTTTTTGAGCTGTTTTTTACCTATCTCAACCCACAAAAATTGTACACCATCTGTCACCATTGAGTCCCCGAGACATTCTCGGCGCCTCAGGGGTGAGCCCCCATAGCATGGTTCACTTGACACCACCCGTCATCGACATAGATTATGCTCACTTGATACCACTTATCATAGATCTCGAGCCTTCTCACTTGACTCCACTCGTCAGCAGCATAGGACTCCGTCACCAGATATTGATGCCCCTGATTTTACCTCCGATTCTGAGCTAGAGTTTGAGAACCCCATTTACACTACCCCTACTAGCCCCATGGCTGGCGTGACTTCCACTCCCATCTTGGTAGGGACCATTGGTGGCACATCCACCACTACACCAGTTACCACACCTACTTTGGGTATGCCCCCGATGGGGCCCCCATCTACCGTTCCCCTCACGGCACCTATTCCCGTAGTGGAAATACCTATTCCCACTCCATCAGTGGCTCACACTACCCATGGTGGTGCAAGACCATCCCATACCACCTTAGTTCCCCCACTTGGGGGCAACCTCCCTAACATTACCCCTCCACTTGGGGGCATTGGCCCCAACTTGGTCCAACCCACTACTGTGTCACATCCTTCTTCCAGATTGCCATTCATGGCTAGCCTCAACCTGCCTGACCTAGCCAGATTGACCAATGACCCTATCCGACACGACCCTGCGTGGCCTCACATGCCCACCAAGCTCCCCTATGACATCCCTAAGTTCAAGGGTAAGGCAGGTGAGGACCCACAAAACCACATTATGTCCTTCCATCTATGGTGTTCCTCCAACTCCATAGTGGACGACTCTATTCGCCTCCATCTCTTACAGCGCAACTTCACTGGCTCTGCAGCCAAGTGGTATATCGAGCAACCCCATGGAACCCATGCCACCTTTGCTTCCCTCGCCTCAACCTTCCTGCAGTTCTTCCAATTACCTGTCCGCTATGATGCGGGCGTTGAGATCCTCCTATCGTGTAGACAAAACACGGCTACCCACATCACGGACCACATTCATGAGTGGCATCGACGCCGTAGCTTATGCAAGATCAAATTAGACGACCGTATCTTCCTAGATTGGTTCCTCAAATCCCTTCTTCCTGTCATTGCTAAGGATGTGGCATCCGAAAGACCCCAGTCTGAAGAAGAGGCCATCCTTAAGGCCCAACAATTCGACCTCATTTATGCCCAGTTAGGTTATCTCTATACCATTATACCTGACGCCCCTCGCGGTGATTCCTCCCAGCATGATGCATCGGGGGCATCCCACGCTGCCGACGGCATCATTGGCTACGTCTCTTTGCATCCTCAACCATTTTCCATAGCACGTCCTACCCCTGACCCTGACCTTTCGCGGGCTACCTCACATCCTGGAGCAACCAACTCGTATGCTCCCATGACACATCACCACCATTCCCATGGACCCTCAGGTCCACCTCAATGTTTTGGTCATGCGACTCCTGCTTACGCCCCCCCAGTCGCACCTCAGCCCTACTACCACCAGCTCCTACGCCTTCACAAGCCCAACCCGCTTATTACCCGCCACAGGCAGCCCATGCGAAAAACCCTCAACCCGCTTCACAGCCCTATCAGCAACCCCCTCAAGTTGCTGCACCTGCACAGCCTCCCCTACATATCATCCACCGCAACCTGCTCCAGCACCTGTGCAACCTCAGAATCCACCTGCTGCCCAAGGGAAAGTTTACACCCAATAAAACCCGCAGCACAACCAGAACAACCAACGCAACCAAGGCCAACAAAACCGCGGCAGGGGCCGAAACCGTGGAAACAACCAACCTGCCAACCAAGCTGGTCAACCCCCTAATCCCCACGATAATAATAATGCAGCCCCTGCTAACCAAAACCCTGATCGCCTGCCCAAACAGGCTAAAAACCCCAATTTACGAACAAATCATCCTTGTTCTATTTGCGAGGTCTATGGCCACTACACACATACTTTCCCACACTTGGAGCGAGCTCGGAAAATTTGGGTTGATGATCCCCACCGCCAAGGGCAAGCGGCTCCTCAAGCACCACCCAACCCCCCACAACCTTAGCAGCCACCTTTGGTGCTGCAAAACCCCCTACCAAACCAAGGCGTAGTGAACACTCAACCGTTGGCTCCCCCTCAAGCCAACGCGCCAAACCAACAACAAATCACTTACGCTGCTCCTGATCCACCCATGTTTGACTCAGGTACCCACCACTTGTTGATGATGTCCTCCAATGAGGTCAACCTCCAGACCCGGTGGAACCGATATGGCTCCACCCCTGAAGCCCCTCCCATCGATAAACCCACTAACGCTCATCCCACTGATCAGGTGTTACGTATACCTCCACCTCCACTAGATGGCGCTCCCAAAGCACCTCGTTTCCGCTTCGCCATATCAACAATAACCCCAATGCGCGGGCTGCGTCAAACTACAACATTGTCGATGACTTAGCCCAATCTCCTGCAGCCATGTCTGTGTTAGAAGTCTTAAAAAACTGCCCTTCACAGCGCAAGACTTTACTCTCAGCCATTGGGGCTATCGATCCAAATGATTCGAATTTAATGGAATTTGATTTGGACCAATCCGAAACCCGCATGCCTTCCACTTTAGCGTTCCAAGTTTCTGTTTCCGTTCGAAATTTTGTCATCCATCGATGTATTATTGATGAAGGTGCCTCTACATGTGTCATGTCCACCTCCATCTGGCAGAAATTGGGATCCCCCCCTCTCCAGCAGTCCACTACTGCGTTGCGAGCCTACGACGGCCGTTCGGCTCAACCATAAGGCCTATTAACTAACGTACCCGTCCAGTTGGCTGGAAAAACCGTCCTCATCGACATCAAGGTTATTAATTCACATCTTGATTATAACCTTTTACTTGGCCGTAGCTACATGTATGCCATGCGAGCGGTTGCTTCTTCCGTTTTTTGTACCATGATGTTCCCCCATGAGGGACGCGTGGTCAAGGTCGACCAACTCACCTACTATGATCCCAATGCCCCCGCGGCACCCGAAAATGTTCTCCCCATGGTTGAACAACCTATTTCAGGTGCCACCACCTCACTTGTTTCCTCTATGGGGCCCGAAGTTTACTCAGACGCGCCAATGACCTCAACCTTCCAATCTATTCCACCCCCGTCACCCGCCACTGACGTGTCTGACCTATGTACCCTGTCGCATAGCACTCAAACTCCTCCTCATCAACCACCCTTGTTTCCTAAACCCCCTTTGGTACCTAGTCACATTGGTGTTACACCCATCCATACCATTCCTTTCCTCATCCCTCCCTCAGGAGTAGTTAGCGCCCCGGTCATGGCTACCCTTAGCCTCCCTAGGTTAACCTTAGGATTACCTGTTTGGTATCTTTCGCCTCCCGTTCCCCCGCCGACACCAGATGTCATCCTGCAACCGGTGCAACCCATTGTCACTACTAGTCAACCACCTCCCGGTGTCGCTACCCCATCGTCCTCCACAAACCCCCCCCTCCTGTTACCAAACCAACTGGGGGCAGAGGCCCCCAACCTTACACTGTTGTCCCACCTCCCAAGACAGTAAAAAACCCCCCTGTTATTCGTGCTCCTCCCAAATTCTCGCTGTGCGATGAGTTGGGCCATGCAACTCACCAATGTCCTCAGTTACCGGCAGTACAGGAACACATGCAAATGCTTGATGACGACCCCAGTATACCGGTTGTCCAACTTGATCCAACCCCTAATCCTCGCGACAAATCCCTGCGCACTAACCACCCCTGTGCCATATGCGGTATTTACGGGCATTACTCACATTACTGTCCCGATCTCCCCGATTACAGAGGAGCTCTCTATGAGATGAACAATATGGATCTTGAGACGGCACCACCCACCATTGAGGAGATCCACCCCCCGATCTCTTCCCCTTCCAGAGAGGTTAATACCATTTATATGATCTCTTCCACCCCTACTCCCTCGTCAACCGATTTGACGACATAAACTTTCTGCACTGATGAGGAGATCCTCGAGGCTCTCACTACCCCGGAGTATCCCTGGGATGACATGCACCATCGTTCCTACTTCCTCCCCGATGAATCCTCCTCTAACACTGCTACCCAATTTGCAGTTGAATCTAAAGACTTCCTTCCCCCAAAGGTCGACTGGTTCAAGGACCCTATTCCTGCTCCTGACGCCTTCGAGGAGGGTAACATGGACAACATCTCACCTGTCATCCAAATTGATATCGCTGCCCCAGGAAGCAACCCCCCTGGAGTCTTCTTATCGCTTTCAGACTCTTTAAAATTGAAAGCAACCAAGAGCATGAACTGTGTTGGGCTTGTAAAATCCACACGACAGTACCATTCCTTCAGATTCTTCTTATTGCTTTCAGACTCCTTAAAATTGAAAGCAACCATGAGCATGAACTGTCCTGGGCTCGTAAAATCCACACGACAGTACCATTCCTTCAGAGTCTTCTTATTGCTTTCAGACTCCTTAAAATTGAAAGAAACCACGAGCATGAACTGTCCTGGGCTCGTAAAATCCACACGACAGTACCATTCCATGCCTTCAGAGTCTTCTTATTGCTTTCAGACTCCTTAAAATTGAAAGCAACCCTGAGCATGAACTGTCCTGGGCTCGTAAAATCCACACGACAGTACCATTCCATTCCTTTAGAGTCTTCTTATTGCTTTTAGACTCCTTAAAATTGAAAGCAACCACGAGCATGAACTGTCCTGGGCTCGTAAAAAACCACACGACAGTACCATTCCATTCCTTCAGAGTCTTCTTATTGCTTTCAGACTCCTTAAAATTGAAAGTAACCACGAGCATGAACTGTCCTGGGCTCGTAAAAAACCACAGGACAGTACCATTCCATTTCTTTTGAGTCTTCTTATTGCTTTCAGACTCCTTAAAATTGAAAGCAACCATGAGCATGAACTGTCCTGGGCTCGTAAAATCCACACGACAGTACCATTTTATATACACGCTTCTTCTCATTCCCTAACCCATGAAGAATTCCCCCCGTGCCTCTTGGCGCTATGATCGATCCTCTCGGCAGCACCCCCAATTAGGTCGCCTTTGTTCAGAGTATTCTGCAGTCTCCTGCCTTTTTACCACAGCTTGAGTCTCCCCCAGCCCAGTCACCCTCCTAGATCCAATACAGCTATGATCCCCTTACCACCAGTCAGTTTCATACGCTGCTCGATCATCCCCGCCATCATACTCTGAACAAAGGAAGTTTGAGTCCACCCACTCTACTTTCCCAGTTATTCCCCCCAGTTTATCAATCCTGCCATCAGTACTATCACATTTCGGTTTTCCACCTCGCGCTCCTATCAAGGAAACATCATTGCCTTGATAGTTGCAGGTCTCCCTCTGTCGACGACAGCCCCTCTATTCCAGAGGATAGACCCAGAGGCCCCTGCGCCTTGGACCCATCACCATCTGTGGTGAGTGCCTACAGACCATTTTGGGAGGAGTCATCATTGCCTCTCCAAATGGTTGTTCCTCACATACTCGACTTCAGCACCTTCATCGCATCGTTGAGAATCACGCAGGATTTATATCCCTTCCATTATTTGTCGAAGACCCCGGATTTCCCCCGACTCTAGCACATTGGTGAGTCACTTCAGAACACCCAATTATATGTTCCCGTTGATGTCCGGGCTGCGTTGGTGATTGTATTTGGAAGCCATCCAGTTCCATGCTTCCTTGAGTACCCAGTTCAGTTCCAGTTCAGTGTACCATTGCGAGTATGACCCTTGTCACTCTGATCTAGCAGCTCATCAGTTCCTTTGGTACCACATTCAGTAGTGCTGCTGTCATTCCAGTGCATCAGTTTTTCAGCTCAGACATGGTCAGCCCAGTAGTATGTCTCATATTTGTGTCCCTTCTGGACCCTTATGATATACACAATGGTTTTTCGGTATCCTACAGGTCCCTCTTTTCGGGCCTCACAGTTATTTTAATATATCTCGCCACGAGCATGGGAATTCCTGCCTCGTCCATATATTGAGATTCTTCCTCATTTAGTATTTGAGGCCATGTATATGTCAGGTCCCCATATTTTGGACCCCATTGTTATTATTATGTTTTATCCTAATACGAGCATGGGAATGCCCGCCTCGTCCATATGATCAGATGATTCCTCATCCATTATTGAGGTTATGTACTTTTAGTTCTTGCAGGTGGTTCGGGATCATTGTTCCGGGCTTTAGTTTGTTTCTTCTCTTCTCCACACCCCAGGAACACCATTTATGACTTATGATGTCCATCGGCCATACGATGAGCTCCTGCCCTCGCACATCAGGGGGAAATCTGTTAACACCCAAAAAGTGTTCACTACCTCATCTACCCCG
>LPNX010814295.1:24738-76390 GCA_001517045.1 Pseudotsuga menziesii | reverse complement strand
TGCACATGTTTAGAGTAATTTATATTTCTGTTTTAGCATTTTAATTTACACTTACTGAACTGCTACTAAGGAGTCCCTTCTCCTTAGTAGGTGCTCATTCACACAAGATAGGGGTAAAACCCTAGCTACAACAAGTGCACTATTACAATACCATGGGCTTAAACCATGGGACCAAACCGTGGGTACTAACCATGGGTACTAACCATGGGACATTTACAAAAACAAGGGCTTCGACCCAACCCCAAATCCCCTAAGACTATTTTGGACCGCAACTCCACTTACAAGCTTCGTATCAAATCCGCGGAGTTGCCAAAATTAAGGACCTTCAAGGTCCAAGCCCCAGCACTATTTAAAGAACTGTTGCAGAGAAAACTTCATATGGCTTTGGGTACCACAAGAGATAGAGTAACCGCAGAAACAAATCCTCTCCTATATGCAAGAGCTATAAAACATCTAACACTAAAGGATCTCAAAACATACCTTATTCCGGACGGTTGATGTAGATTCCCATTGAGCTTTTCCACTCTCACTTGTATTAACAATTTGCTCTCTCAACATTTAGCAAACAAGACAAGCATGCTATATAATCATGTTAGACCTACTCTAGCATATATAATCAATAACATATAAGCATTTAAAAGCATCCATGGATTCAATACTCATTTAAATACACATTATTGGATAGGAAAAGATATTTCTATTAATATAAATCAGAGATTACAATAGTGACAACCTCTGTCGACACGTCTGCGGATCAGAGAAACTGATTCCTCCACCACTTCAATCCTCCATCTCTCGATAGCAAGCTCACAAGAAAAGGCAAGCTTGGGAATAACACAAAGTGCTCCAAGCAACAAAGGGATGTAGACTCAAGTATAAGCTCCGGCAACAATGGACTATAGTTTTCTTGCTCTTCAATTCCTCCCCTTCAATGTATCCAAAGGGTTCCTTATATAGTGCTTCAATGGGTAAATGGAAGGTCAAATTCAAGTGATCTCAAGGCATATGGAAGGCCAAGAGACAAGTGAATCGGATCCACATCAAGGAAAACTCCAAAACTGTTTGGCCTTTTACACACATCCCGATGTACACGGGTTTGAGGGTCAAATCTACGTATATACGTGAGAATAGGTTTAAAAGTCGTGTATAGCAAATAATGAATGTTTTTAGGGATGATCTTGGAAACATCAAAGGTACAAAAATGGTCCATGGGGTCTAAAGAGTCTGTAGAGGGACAGGGAAGGCCATAAAGGTGTGATCCACCATGTGTGGTAAAATCAGCTGTAACAAATGCCCCCTAATGTGTGAGGTCAAAGGGGTGATACGATGGCCGAAATACATTATAAGTACATCCCAGAAGTGGAGTGATGAAGAACCAGTCATCCAACAGTATAATACAAGGATCAAAATATGCACATAACTGCAAGTAGATATAGCAGTCCCAAATACATAAGAGTACAATGGCCATGAATAGGAATGATACAAAATATGGCATGTGTGGTCATCTCCACGTACAATATAGATAGATCAGCATATCCATGATGAAGATATGCAAAGGATCATGATCTCTATGAAATATGAAGATATATAATGGATTAAAATCTCCATAATGGCTGGAAACATCCAACATACGCTGGAATCAAGTCACGAGAGCTGAAATCTCATGAACACTGGCACGATCAAGAAGGTAGCATATATGAAATGCCACCAATATGGAAGGTCTTCTACACAATACGCTACGATTACATGTACTACTATGTGAATAGAGGTGTCAAGGTTGAACATAGTAGTCCATTATCAAATTACTGGTCATTGATGTATACCGTTAACAGACGCCAGATCACCCACCGATAATGAAAATGGGAATCAAGGTACTAGAGTGAAAACTAACAAGTGTGAATAAATGTGTTGAGGTTGAACACTTGAGATGATCCATCAATCAAGGGACATTGATGTATTCCCAAAAATGTTGATGGCAAGAGAACCTGCCACTGATGACTGCAAGTCTCAAGGAACTCAAAAATGACTCTAGATTCCTATCCCATGATAAATGATATGAAGTCGATGGGATGAAATCTGTTGGAAGGAGGGAATTAATACATCCCTCATCATCCAAAACAAGGTACTCAGCAAGGCTATATAATGTGGAGGAGTCGATCATAAAGTGCATGAACCAGTATCAATACCAGGAATGGCCGACATGCAAATTCAAGAGAATTGAGGAATGGATGACTTAGGTTTCAACTTCCTTCGAACAAGAGCATAAAGGTGAATGGTGACTAAATGTAGGCAACATAGACTCGATATACAAAACTGGGACATCTCTGCGACACAAGAGGCATCAAAAGAGGCTCCATAGGGACTGGAAGCTTAATCAGTCAGTGGAGATAAACTCAGAGAAACGAGTACAGATCCTAAAGTCAAACAATTAACCCAACCAACGAATGTGATATACAGTGCTCTGTTTGAAGGTGACACGACTTGACTGCAGCCAAAGATAACATCTTTTCTTGTCCGTCTTTTTGGTTTTTTGATTTTTTTTTGGACTTTTTCAAATATTTTGAAAATCTTGAAAAAGAATAAAAGTTATTTATAGTTACAAACTAGGAGGAGATGAGTGTCAATGGGAAAAAAAACTAGCTCCAAGCAGTGGAACATACCTATGCTCAATGCAAGGACACATGTGTAGGATAACGACACTCAGGGGAAAGTCCCCTCCTGGTAAAAATGGGGAATCAAGCTGCAAAGGATATATAAAATGGCTTTGCGTGGCTAGACATGAGGCAATATCAGGCTATATAGTTGATAATCAAAGTCAGGGAAGCCGACATAAGACTCAATGAGGCAAAAAAAACTCATGATAATGCAATTACAACTTTACATATACAAGGGAGTCCCAGGTAAATGCCAGTATAAAGTTCAAGAGGAGTATGAGGCTCTTACTCAAGGACATGACAAGACTAAAAGGGACTCTCAGACCTAAGAGAGGAATCATAGCATGGGTACCAAATGAAAAAGGGAGCTAACTAGGACACCCATGTATAGGAAAGCTCTACCATTCACATAATATCACTTCTAATAGTAGCATGAAGGTTCCGTGAGACCATGGAATGGGTTCATACCTAAGGTTAAAATGGAATGGTCATAAGGAAATGCATAAATGCAATCGGATGTGATATCCTAACCTATATGCCAGTTCAGACACAATACATGTGATAGGAACGAATGGGTCGAAACCTCAGAGAGAGTGTACAAAAACTGGACCCTACATGACAACCATATTAGTCCAAAACAACCCAAAATAGTTGATAAAGAATCCAAACTATAGGATATAGGGAGGAATGATCATGACAAATGCACCCAAAGGAAACAATGCAGTGAACGATGGGACATAAAAAGGAAAGTAAGCTGTAGACCCAACATTCATGTATCCACTGCCACCCTCATGAGGGTGACCACTGGTGTAAATATCAAGCAAAGGGAATAAAAATCCTCCACAAATGGAGTAGAGGATGGAATATGACCATTCCCAAATCTATGAGCACGGTAAGGGGCTATGATGCCCCCAAGTATGACACCAGGGTCCGTACTCGGACCAAGGATGGGAGATAGGATACCAGGCATGCCGAAAATAAAAGGACCCAAACTCAAGAGAGCATAAATATACTCAAGTAACCGTGATCCCAAAGGCCAACTAATGCACAAAGAGCACACTCCTAAGAAAATCTACAGCCAAAATACAAGAAAACCAAGGGGAGGATATGTGAGCTCTCGAATGCAGCAGGTATGTCTCACCTAGGATAGGCTCAAAACTCCCATACACCACAATCAAAGGTATGTAACCAATTATAGTGGGCCTCAACTTCAACACATAAAGCGACTGTGTTTTTCGACCTCTACCTAGCCAAGACACTCATAGAATAACCTCTACAAGTACCCCCTCAATAACCTAGGTAAGGAAACTAATGTCACCTCAATATAATCAATGCTCAGACAGACATTTGTAGGTAGGATTGACCATATGGGCAGGGTAGTAAAGCCCGAAACTCCCAAAAGATCCCCCAGATATGAATACAATCCTGGAAATATCTCCGGTGCTACTCAGTTATGACTAGGGGTCATCCCAATCATTAACCGCTTACACTTCCTCGTGCTTAACTCCCTTGTAAAAGGAGGATCCTGAGAAACACTAATTATACCAAGGAATCTCTCACTCTCACCTAGACAGACACATACATGTTTCGTTTAGTGGTCTTGAAGAATTAACTCACAATGAACTATTCCAAGACCCTAAAACCTATTCTTGTTGGTGAACCCTATAAAAGAAAAATGTGTAGTTCATTTTAAATTATGCGTTGATTTTAATTGGCTGTAATTACTCAAAGGGAAATGATCGTGCAACTAATGAATTTGTGACTCGGCAGTGAAGTAAATATGCACACCATAACAAACAATTCTAAGTGCAATCTTTTTCAAATGAAAAATAGGGTATGCCACTACATGAGATGCATAAATATATATTCATTTCTGAATGCCAATGCAATCCTTCCTATATGAAAGCCTAAACACAACTCTCATCCAAGCAATCCAATGCAAGTACCTCCTCAAATCCATATCTAAGATGCAACTAAGAGTGCAACTACTTTGTATTTTTCAATA
Source organism: Pseudotsuga menziesii (assembly GCA_001517045.1). Taxonomy (NCBI): domain Eukaryota; kingdom Viridiplantae; phylum Streptophyta; class Pinopsida; order Pinales; family Pinaceae; genus Pseudotsuga; species Pseudotsuga menziesii. The sequence goes on along the minus strand of LPNX010814295.1, from coordinate 71,731 downwards.
TAAAAGAATGAAAAATGCAATAAAAGTCATCTAAAACTCTCAGTCTATGCAGCAATTATAAAACACAATCCCAGCAAGACACTAAGACAAAAAAGAGTAATGCACTAATGGTAAAATAAAAAGGATAAATGACTAAAACTACTTTCAAAGAAAAATCAATGAAAAGGCGGTCTCTGGTCACAAAAGAAGCATCCAACAGATAACATCAGAACCAACGAAGACCCAACCACACTCACAACCCACCCAACAACTTCCCACAACATCAAACTCACCAAAAGGGAGGATGTACGTGACTTTTTAAAGAACAACTGCATATATACATGACTTTTGGCCAAAAAGCTGCATGTATCCGCTGATTTTGGCCAAAAACCTGAGTTTATACGCGACTTTTGGCAAAAAAACCATTGTATATAGAGAAGACAGTGTTAAAAAGCATGCCAAGGGTAAAACCAATAAATCAGAGTGGAAATGGATGAACATACTATAAAATGCAACACAGAAAAAAGGAGAAACAAAGAGCAAGTGAAGAATATCAAGCACATTGTGCCCCTAAACCCCAAAGAAAAATAAGAAACCTCCCCAATATGGTCGCCAATTTTGTTACGGAGCAAAATTCCTATGGCTTGAGGTACCACAACAGACAGAGTAACCATAGAAATCAATCCCTTCCTATATGCAAGAGAAACCAAACATTTAACACTAAAGGATATTGAAACATACCTTATTCCAGATGGTTGATGTAGATCCCCATTGAGCTTTTCCACTCTTGCTTGTATTAACAATTTTCTCTCTCAACATTCAGCAAACAAGACAGGCATGCTATATAATCGTGTTAGACCTACTCTAGCATATATAATGAATAACATATAAGCATTTAAAAGCATCCATGGATTCAATACTCATTTAAATACACATTATTGGACAGGAAAAGATATTTCTATTAATATAAATCAGAGATTACAATAGTGACAACCTCTATCAGCACATCTGTGAATCGAAGAAAATGAGTCCTCCACCTGGGCCTCCACCACTTCAATCCTCCATCTCTAGATAGCAAGCTCACAAGGAAAGGCAAGCTTGGGAAGAACACAAAGTGCTCCAAGGGACAAAGGGTTGTAGACTCAAGTATAAGCTTCGGAAACAATGGACTATAGTTTTCTTGCTCTTCAATTCCTACCCTTCAATGTATCCAAAGGGTTCCTTATATAGTGCTTCAATGGGGTAATGGAAGGTCAAATCCGAGTGATCTCAAGGCATATGGAAGGTCAAGAGACAAGTGACTCAGATCCACATCAAGGAAAACTCCAAAAATATTTGGCCTTTTGCACACATCTTGATGTACACGGGTTTCAAGGTCAAATCCATGTATATATGCGAGAATAGGTTTAAAAGTCACGTATAGAAAATAAGGCATGTTTTCAGGGATGATCATGGAAACATCAAAGGTGAAAAAATGGTCCATGGGGTCTAAAGAGTCTGTAGAGGGACAGGGAAGTCCATAAAGGTGTGATCCACCATGTGTGGTAAAATCAGCTGGAACAACCCCTAGTGTTTCCCAACCTGGTTACGCCCCTGATTTTTCGTGCATAATGACTTAGTCCGAAGCCACACTTTTCTATGCATCTCCCACACCAGTACCTGACGTTCACAAACTGAATTGCTTCGAACCTGTGTGTAATGGTCCTATATTAGCTTTGCAGCCCCTCTAGCTACCCCTTCTTACTACCCACCACCTGTGCAACTTGCACCTTCTCTAGCCCTGACTCCTATTGTTCCCCAAGGATAGGCCTACGCTCAGCAGAAATCCCCTAATCAACCCTCCCCCAATAACCAAGAAGGGTAGAAAATACAACAAAGAGATAGGAATTGGGGAAACAATCGAACTCAAGGAGTTGGACAACAACCCAACCCTCCAAACAACAATGAAGTTAATGCCCATGCAAAGAATCCCTAGCGCCCACCTAGACCTAGGAAGAACCCTCAGTTGTGGACTAACCATTTTTGTGCTATTTGTAACACTTACAACCATTATACACATCAATGTCTCCATGTGATTCGAGTCTGTCATTTATTACAAACCAATCCTCAACGTGACCCAAACACGGCTCCTCTAGCACAACAAAACCCATCACCCCAAAGTCCTTTTCCTATGGTCTTGCAGAACCCCTTACCAAATCAAGGGATGGTTGCAACTCAACCCTTGGTACCAAAAAACACCACAACCACTTATGCAGCTCAACCCATTAATGTTGGTGCCCATCACCTTATGAGATTTTCGTCTAATGTCAACCTACAAACTCGATGAAACCAATATGGCTCCACCATAGAGACTGTTAACCACTCCACAACATATACCTCCACCGCTCTCGATATGTCTTTACATTTTTCAAGACTGACCATGGATGAGACTGCTAAAGTCTCATGGTTCCCTTTGTATTTCATCGTGAACAACCCCACTGCTAGAGACACTTTTAATTATAGTATTGTCAATGACTTGGACTAGTCCCCCTTTGCCATGTCCACTCTGGAAGCCCTCAAAACTTGTCCTTCACATTGAAAATATTTTCTATCCACATGAAGTGTCATGGATCCCTCTAATTCTAGGTTGATCACTTTCAACTTGGATCAAGGAGAGCCCTAGATGTCATCATCCATAGCCTTCCAAGTTCCAGTCACTCTTCATAATTTGTTCATTCATCGATGCATCATCGTGTGTCCACCTACATTATGCCAACATTTGTTTGGCATAAATTTGGATCCCCAACTCTTCAACCTTCCACAATTTCCCTTAGTTCCTATGATGCTCGAGCTACTCAACCACAGGGCGTTCTCACAAATGTCCCCATCATGTTAGCCAAAAAAACCATGTTGATTGACATTGAGGTTGGAAACACCCATGTCGATTACAACCTCATCCTTGTATGTAGTTATATGTATGCAATGCGAGTCATTTCTTCTACCGTCTTTTGACTCTTGATGTTCCCCCATGACAGGAATATTGTGACCATCGACCAACTGACATATTATGATCTCAAGGGACCAACCACATCAGAACACGTCCTCCCTACTATCGACACTACCATCGAAAGTGCTTCCATACCTTCCATGTCCATTGTTGGACTGGACTTATTCACCAATAGTCCTTTGACAAACATTTTTTTGTCCTTACTACCTCCTCCTTCATCAACTACCATATCATATTTGTGCACTATCATGTCTGGTAACATTATGAACTCCTCACAACTTCAGTCGCAACCTAAACCACAACCTTCAGGGAATCATTGGGGTTCATTCCCCATACACATGATCCCCTTCCTCTTTCCACCGTCTGGAATTATGAGCAAGCCAGTCATGGCCACTCTCAATATTTTGTGCTTCACTTTGGGTATTCCTATGTGATATCTAGATCCACCCACCCCTCCCTGACTCCACAGATCATGTTGAATCTTGTCCAACCTATTTAGACAATGTTGCATCCACCTCCTAGTACACAAATTCTTGCCTCTATGAGTTGATCCATATCGACAAAATGTGTGTTGGTATTACTACCAATAACCATGATGAGTACGATAGCACCACTAGTCTCTTGACCACTGCCCTTCACTTGGGTATTCGACGCCTTGATGTCTTCCTAGACTCCCAAATGCTCGTCATCCAGTTGAATAACTTCTAGCGGGTACACGATCCCTGCCTCTTTAGAAATTTCATGTGCACTAGACACTTGGTTAGACATTTTGAATCCATTTCATTCATGCATGTTCCCAGAAGTCTCAGTAGTGTAGCATGCCAAATGGCTAATGAGGTTCTAGAGTGGCACATCAATCATCGCATATAAGAAATAAATTGCATCATGCATCATCATATTGTCATGCATACATATGTCATATACATCATCTAGGCATATTCATAAAAGAGACTCATAAAAATGCATAAAAATACAAAAAAGTGTATCCACGTGTATATATACCATAAATACCATGTTTAGTACAAAAAGAAAAGTACCAAAAGATTTATCATCATATATATCATACAAAAATCCCCATGCTTAAATGCATTGGGGGAAACATCACAAGATGCTAGTCTAAGTCATCCTCCTCTTACTATGTGTCCTCCTCATTGGAGCTCTCCTCCTCCATCAGTATGTCACCTAGTGCTAATTCTCTGACATACTCAGCAACAACCACACTCCTCCTCATGAGAGAGATCCACTCTAGAGGAGCCCTGTAGCACGCGGTGATCAGATCATTGTCTAGGTACTTCCACCTGTCGTCGGTGACCCCCTCCAACAACCTCTTCACATCCATCCACAATGAGTCCAATATCGCACTCCACCGCCTCCTCTACTCGTCACAGGTGGATCTAAACCCTCCACCTTTCCCTTGCATCGTGGGTAACCTACTAGAGGGTGTGGTCCCACATCTACACATGCACATAGTGTTCCATGAATATCTATCACACACATGATCTAGATACCACTATTCTAGTAAACTATATATGAATGAAACCACAACGCATCATGTATGCATACCATCAGGTCCCCAAACCCGTCCTGGAGGTTGAGGCATTTATGCTTCTCCCCGGTAGTCTATCCCCACATATGGATAGTCCTCTATGACGATAGGAATTTGTTACCACTGTGCAAAAATATCTGTGGTGAAGACATGACCTACTAGAATACCTCCCTCCCTACTATTTTCAGGCCATTTCCTAGATTCGCCTTGATTCATGTGCCACCATGCGAATCAAAATACGTACGTAATATCATGTCCACGAGCCACTCATTCCATCCATACTCAAACCTGGCCTCAGTTTATCGCCATCCACCGTCCTGCAAGGAGGCTCCACTAGTGTTCCATTGTGATTCATGTATGCCATGTTCACAACATCATCCCTTTTTTTGCATCTAATACTTCCTCCTTTCTTGACTGACCATTACTGAGTTTATGTTAAGCTCTTTTCTGAATCCTAAAAGAATGAAAATATTGTCGAGCATGCTTTCATCCTTTCGCGCTCCTTGAATTATTTGAAAGGGCATCTATATGGCCTCATTTATCTCCCTTTTTGGACTATGTATACTATCTAAATAAAAGGACTCCCCTAGCACCTTCCAGCTAGGAACCCTTCCCTTTGTATCCTTTTATGTTTTTCCAAGAATTGGGACCGTACTTTACAAAAACTCATTATGGGTTGTCTTTAAGCTATTTTCCACCCCTCTTATAAAGAAAATATTTCTAAGCAAACTTGGCTTTGTTTATGCTCGTAAATGTATTTGAATGACCATCCAATTAATATAGTTTTAACATTTTTTGGCCTAGTTGGAATACCTATGGAAAATAAGTCTCTTTTCCTTTTTCAGTTGGGGGAGATCTTGTTTGTACACTTTTATCCATTTTTGGACTTAGGAGAATATTGTATGAAAAAGAGACCCCACTATAGTCTTCTTCCTTTTTTCAGGCTCTCTAAACATCAAAAACACCATCAAGAATTTATCATCTTGGGCTCAACAAAAATCCACAAGATAGTATCACATTGAGCATACTTCTATTCGTTATTTGTGCTCGTTAAATTATGAAGAAGGCCCAAAACGATGTCTCTAGGAACCCACACATATTACATATAGTCTCCCAATATGGAATCCTCCCCCTATTGGATCACCTTTGTTCATAGTACTTTGCAATTAGTCTCCCTTGAATACCATGGATATCACTAGTCCAGGTACTTCCCCCAATATATCCCATTGCATTCATCTTCCTAGTTTCCCAAATATGGTACCCTCCCCATGACTTAGTATCATCTACTGCCAGATCATCGCTTCCATCATACTCTGAACAAAGGAATTTCGAGTCTCCCATACTCCCTTGCCCCTGTCCCCCAATCAATTCCTCAATCCCAGTACTATTCCATATCTCTGGCTATCCCCCTCGTGCTTCTATCAAGGAAACCTAATTTCCTTGGTAGTTGCAGGTATCACTCTGTCGACATTACCACATATATTCCAGAGGATAGACCCAGAGGTCCCTGTATCCTTGTTTCATCCACCTCATTGATGAGTTCCTTGGACCACTTGAAAGGAGTCCTTAGTGCCTTTTGGGTTGTTTATGTCTCACGTGCTTGACTTTATCCACACTATCGCATCATTGAGATTCATATAGGGTATTGGTTCTTTCATTACTTGGTCAAATACCCCAGTTGTCACCTGACTCCAGCACATTGGTGAGTCTATTTTGGGACCCATATAGTTTAATGCCCCTTGTGATTTTTGGGATGAATTGGTGACAGTGTTTAGAATCCCCTTAGTGTCATGTTTCTTTGTATCACCAGTACTTGATATCGCTTATTGTACCAAAGATATTCTGACTCTCAGTCATTTATTCCATTCAATTATGTACACCTCTAGATTCAACAGAGCATCAATTGCTATGATATTGCATTCCATGAGAATGCCATTATTCCTATGTACCAGTTCTTCAAATTAGTCTATGTAATCATATTCCCATTGAGGCCACCATTATGTAATACCACTTGTATATATGTATTGATAGGCTCTCATTGTTTGAGCCTTGATCCTTGTTACCTACTAAGTCATACTTAGATGGTGTTATCAAGTGAGCTTGGTGAACTGGACAAAGATGATTTGTTTGAACTTCAAAAGAGCTTCAGACTTGCTTCTGGGAAGTGTTTTGTTTATCTACCACATGTTCATACCCCCTTTGGGGAGTTGTAATAAAATGTTCTAGCATGGTAGTGTCTATAAAAGACTCTATCTCCTGGACTCATTTTTCAATCCAATCAGCCCGGAGTATTTTTTCCCTTGGTTATTATTGGTTGTTGAATAAACGACTGATAATTTTTGAGTTTTTCACTCAATACCTCCAAAGTTCGAGTGGTCAGCTTGAGATTTAGGCCTATTGAGGTTATTAGAGTCTATGTGTCAATGTATAAACATTATAGGAATTATGGCCAAGTCATATGAACATGTGCTAAGTCCCCTAGATTTTGTTTTTATTTTTATTTTTATTTTTAATATTTCCACAAAACTTAGACTATTTTTTAATAGTCTGAATGGAAAAATTGGTCTTGTAAAAAAAGTTGGGTTAAAATTCAGTTTCAGTGATGGAGGTACTCATTTTATAACTCAGAGCACCTGGTAAACCCATAAACCCACTCTTCCTAAGTTTTGAGTAATCTTTCCATCACTCAAGTAAGAAAATCCAAAAATCAAATATTAATTAATTTAATTAAAAATTAATTAAATAATGGAGCAAATCCAAGTTCCTAAATCAGTGGATTCTAATCCAATTTGACTGAAATCTGTTTCTATCAGCCTCCCTTATTTTTGTTGGGTCTTTCCTTTCAACGAGGCATCATTTTCAGTCCCTATCAGCTCCTCTATAAGTTCACTGGGGTTTGGAGGGCGTCTCTCTCCCTCATGGGGCGAATTGTGTTGTGTTGTCCATTCAGGATGAGTTGGGTGAGCTGATAGGTGGTGTGGTGGCACCTCGGGTGAGAGTTGTCACACCCAAACTTATTTATTCACTTCATATCTCACCCAGTTCACTGCAAGTCATCTCCCAGCTCCTCTCCCAGTCAGGATTTGCGCCCCTTTGGGCCAGTGGGCCTGTTTTTGCTGTAAATCAAGGTTGTCGTTCCCTTCTTAAAGTTAGTTCGATTTGGATAGAATAGGATTGCTATTGTGATATTGTTGTAATCTTCTCATTGTTCAAATAAATAATATTTGGATGATAAATGGTGTAATGCTCTCATGTGTGTGGAATATGCATTGTCTTGCGGCTATTGATGTTGTCGATTTTCCTCTCAATTTCTGCATCTGAACCTTTTTGGCTTGAATGATTCAGTTGAATCAATAGGAGTTTAGTTGGGCAAGTAATATTACTTTTTTTTTCTGTATCTCATAGCATATGTGTTTGAAGGTCCAGATTATACATGTTTAATAAGCTTATTTGCATATAATTCTTGTCTCTTTTTTTCATATGGATATCCAGATCTCATAAGGTTTTGTGCAAGTTTGTGTGTTTATCTTTCAGGTGGAAGGGATTGTATGAGTTGTGGATCTAGTTTGAATCAACTGTACATCCGACATTTTTGTGGAGACATTTCCCCTCTGCATTCCACTAACAAGTTTCCCTTGCATATCTATCCAACTTCAGGTCTTCCCCCTTCTCTTCCTCCATTTTATAAAAATCAATCTTCCAGTTACTTGTTTGTCCTCTTATTATCATATATGCTTATAAAAATTGCTTATACATTGTTATATATAGTTCCTAAGAGTCTTGTTTCTTAGATCTGAAATTTCATAAAGAATATCATATTTTAAAGATAGATCTAGGTGAAGAAATTCATTTCTACAAGTAGCTAAATCGTAGATCTAAAGCTTGTTCATAAGGTTTTTTTTTTCATTCTTTAAAGATTAAAATTCTGTAATAAAGTGCACATCATATTGGCTTCCCAAAATTCAATCCAATATCTCAAGGAAAGCTTGCTTTCCTTGGTTCCTTTTTGCAAAACTAAATTGTTTCTTTTTAACAATTTTTAACCTAGTCTTTTTTTGGTAATTAGTGTGGTGACCCAAAACACTTTTAAATTTATTTTGGGAACATTTTAATTTAATATATTTCTGGTTTTTATCATATTTAAGAAAAAAGGGAAGGATACTGTGCCCATTTTCCAACTCTTGGGTGAACCGGAGCTTCCCAGAGGCTTCCCCCACTGCTAGGCTTGTTGTAGGCTTCTGTAAGCGTGTTGTAAGCCTTTGGATCCCATATAAAAAGGACCAAAGTGTAGTTATATTTATGATATTTTAACCTTTAATAATAAATAATCACTTCGAGTAGGCTCTTTCGAGCCCACTCCCCATCCTCCTTGGGGGGGTCCGCGCCTGTTTCACTTTTTTGCATTTTTTCCTGTTTTTTTTCTCCAGCTTAGTCTTGTCATGCAAGATTGTATACTTTGATCATATTTGTCATTATTCCATATTTTGAAATCAAATTAATACTAATAAATACCCCACGAATCCCCGATTGAACCGAAAGGTGAAAGAGCATCGTGGTAGGATTAATTACAAAACATGTGGTGTGTGTTTATGCTTCTATTTTCATTGTTACTTTTCAAAAGAGAATAGTAAAATTAACCCCTCCTTGATTTCCCAATTGAGTTCCACTTGGAATGAAAGAGATTCCTAGAGAGTATTTTTTTTAACAAGAACATGCTTTTTAAAATTTACTAAAATTTACAAGACTCCAATGTGTATGCTCTGCACTTGGTTGCGGTTTGTTCGATCAATGAAGATGCATTAAAAGCAATGTGAGTGACTAGAATAATTAGGATTCACTTTCCAAATTAACCACCATAGGAAAAAATCCAACACCTCGATTAAACCCTAAACGGTGGGAAAATACCCAAAGGAAGTGGGAACTACTGGACACTGACCTCGAGGCATCAATCTTTGTTACATCCTAGAGGGTGTATTACGAACATATTCTCAAAGAATCCATCCAGACCACACATTCCTTGCATGTATCCTTAGTGGTTGTTACTTTTGGACATACTCCAGGTACCCCCCGGGTATATCTAGAGTCCCACCCGCCTAATTTAATTCACTTAATTTTTCACATTAATTTAAAACATACCAAGATATAATTGCACAACATTCACTCCAGCACTTGCAAGCACTCTTAATTATTTTCATCTCCATTTAAGGCACTGGTCAACTGTTTATTGCTTTCAATCTATATGTGATTGGGTGTAGTATCATGCTTATTTGTGATTGTCTCATCATGTTATCTGTTGTTTACAATTGTTAAATCAAAACTCCTAAAAAACTTACTCATTTAATACCATCATCATCTAAGTAACCAGCCTTAGTAACTTGTAGGGTCTACCTCCCTTGGCTTCGTTAGGAGTTTTCCTAAATGGAGGAGTCAAGAACAAGGTGACAGCCTTGACTCGAGACTTTCCCCCAAGGGAACACCGAATGACTTGAAGATTTCTTCCACGTTCCCCCCTAGGTGTGTGAAAGGCGGCAACATCTTTTGGCGCCATTGCCTGGGATAAATCTTTTTATTCCCGGAGTACGACTTTTGTTTTCTTCATTTTTGTTTTTGATTTGTTTGATGAATGCTTAGAGTAGATCTTTAATTTTCATCTGGCGACTCCACTGAATTTTTTCGGGTTTTGTTTTTACAAAGAAAAGAAAAACATAATTTTTGTGAAGGATTTATTAATTATTATTTTTCTTTTTTCACATGGAGACTCCATTGAAGGGATAAAACCCTACTTTCTCATCATTTTGTTGAGACTTGTTGTGTGTAGATGAGCTCATACGACATAGTAAAACTTTAAATGCTCATTATTTTACAGCTCTAGCTGAATGCAAAATACATTGCTGATATATGCTACTGATAAGCCATTATGGATGATGAAGATTATCGTGCTAAAATTTCCAATGCATATCCTCCCATCGATTTCTCTGGCATCCTGGGTTTTCCTAACCATGAACCATATCTGTAGGGTAAAGGATATGTTCAGCCTCCAATTTTTTGTGGAAATGGTGATTTAGCTGTCTGTCACATCATATTATTTCTTTCATTTGTGAATAAGCTCAACATGCTTCATAGGGATAATATGATGCGAATTTTTGCTAATTCTTTGGAAAAGAAGGATTGGATATGGTTTTGTGGTATTCCTTATAAATGCATTACATCCCATGAAGACTTATGTGTTATGTTTTTTGAGAGGTGGCATAGTGGTGAGGGAGATATGGTAACTGTTGTAGAAAGGACCCTCACCTACCTAAAGGAGATAAAGGATCCCATGAATTCCATTGTAGATGAGCACACTCAGGATGATCCTATTGAAGAGCTTCACGAGGAACCCATGATTGAACACATTGTTGAAGACTCTCCTCATGTCACCATAACTGAAAACATTGAAGATTTGAGGTATTCTCAAGTTTGTTGCAATGATAATATTTTTCCAGAAAGCCCTCATGAGGAAACCATTATAGATATCGACACTTATGAAGAAATTTATGATGTGTATGATGACACTCCTCTATGTTCATCAATTAGGGATGAAGTTTTGGAAAGTTTAATTTCTTGTAATATCTTTGAAACCAAAACTTTGAAGGATGATTATTATGAACAAGAGGAGGGTAGTTATATCTTAGGATGTGATACCATCAAGGAAGACTCTCTCATATCCGAAATAGATGGGATTGATGACTATTAGAATTTCATAGATAATCCAACTTGTGAAAATATTATTGATAATCCCATCCATGATATGTCCAACAAGGGGAGTGTCTATTCAAAAAATTGTGGAAGTCCAATCTACGATATGTCCATAGAGGGGAGCGTGGATACCTGGGAAAATATTAATATGAAAGAGGAGCATTCAGAATTTTCACATGATCATTTAGAGTCATATCATGCAGATCCATACAAAGAGGTTCCTTATGATTTGGAGCATCTTAGGGCTTATACTATGAGTTATCATCCGGTAATCCTTGATGATCATTATGATGATGTAGTCAATCTACCTCATCATGCTGATTGGTATATCAGTCCTATCCAGTCATGGATAGAAGCGGCCTACACGAGCACATACTAGTTTCAGAAGAATTTTAATGACATTATTCATGCCTTTGATTTCCCATCTTTCCCACCCATTCTGGATCATCACACAGGTTTGCATTTTCTGAATAAAGTATCCTTACTTTGCATGGTAACCAAAGACAAGGAAAAAAAAATTATGTTAATAAAATGCTTAGGTGGCTACATTGGATTTTTTATTACACCTAACCTTTTTATATCATGCTTCGAGTAGGAAAATAATCTCCTTATAAGAGAGCATTTACTTTCTACATTTCCCTTCTGTACTTGGCTATAATAAAACTTTTCTTTCATTAATTAGCTACATTTATTTTGTTTAAATAAATTGACTTAATGGTTCAATTGGATTTTATATAAAGCTTGTGCTACTGAGGTTTTCTTGTCAAGTTGAGATGTTTTTACAGGGTATATAATCCAGAGATTCTGGATTTTTCACATCCTCTTATTTGATCAGAAGATTAGTCAGATCATGTGTCCCTAAATGGAGCCAGATGTTACCTACTAAGTCATACATAGTCGGTGTTATTAAGTGAGCCTGTTGAACCGAACAAATATGATTTATTTGGACTTCAAAATACCTTCAAACTTGCTTTTGGGAAGTGTTTTTTTATCTACCACATGTTCATATCCCCTTGGGGGAGTTGTAATAAAATGTTCTAGCATGGTAGTGTCTATAAAAGACTCGGTCTCTTGGACTCCTTTTTCAATCCGATCATCCCAGAGTGTTTTTTCCCTTGGTTATTATTGGTTGTTGAATAAATGACTGATAATTTCTAATATTTTCACTCAATATCTCCAAAGTTGGGGTGGCTGGCTTAACATTTAGGCATATTGAGGTTCTTAGAGTCTGTGTGTCAATGTATAAACATGCCAAGCATTATGGTCGAGTCATATGAACATGTGTTAAGCCCCCTAGGTTTTGTTTTATTTTATTTTTAATTTTAATTTTTCCACAAAACTTAGGCTATTTTTTAATAGTCTAAATGGAAAATTTGGTCTTTTAATAAAAGTGAGGTTAAAAGTCAGTTTCAGTCATGGGGGTGCTCATTTTCTAACTCGAAGCACCCGATAAAACCATAAACCCACTTTTCCTAAGTCTTGAGTGATCTTTCCATCAATCAGGTAAGAAAATCCAAAAAAATCAAATATTAATTAATTTAATTAATAATTAATTAAATAATGGAGAAAATCCAAGTTCCTAAATCAGTGGATTCTCAACCGATTTGACTGAAATCAGTTTCTATCACCCTCCCTGATTTTTGTTGGGACTTTCCTTTGATCGAGGCATCAGTTCTAGTCCCTCTCAGCTCCTCTATGATTTCACTAGGGTTTGGAGGGCGTCTCTCTCCCTCATGGGGTGAATTGTGTTGTGTTGTCCATTTAGGATGAGTTGGGTGAGCCGATAGGTGGTGTGGTGGCACCTCAAGTGAGACGTGGCACACCAAAACTACCTAATTCACTTCATATCTCACCCATTTCACTCTTGATCATCTCACATCTCCTTCCGAGTCAGGATTTGAGCCCCCTTTGGGCCAGTGGGCCTATTTTTGCTATAAATCGAGGCTTCCATTGCCTTCTTGAAGTTAGTTCGAGTTGGAGAGAATAGGATTGCTATTGTAATACTATTGTAATCCTTTCATTGTTGGAATAAAGAATATTTGGAGGTTAAATGGTGTAATTCTCTCATGTGTGTGGAATAAGCATTTCCTTGCGGCTATTGATGTTGCCAGTTTTCCTCTCAATTTCTGCATCTGAACCTTGTCTGGCTTGAATGATTTAGCTCAATCGATAGGAGTGTAGTTGGAAAAGTAATATTACTTGTTTTTTCTGCATCTCATATCATATGTGTTTGAATATTTATATTATACATGTTTAATGAGCTTATTTGCATGTAATTCTTGTCTCTTTTTTTCATATATATATCCAGATCTCATAAGGTTTTGTGCGAGGTTGTGTGTTTAGATTTCAGGTGGCAAGGATTGGATGAGCTATGGATCTAGTTTGACTCCACTGTACATACAACATTTTTGTGGAGGCATTGCCCCTCTGCATTCCACTAACAAGTTTCCTTTGTAGATCTATCCATCAACATGCCTTCCCCCTTCTCTTCCTCCATTTTATTAAAATCAATCTTCCAGTTACTTGTTCATCCTCTAATGATTAGATATGCTTCTAAAAATTGCTTATACATTGTTATATCTAGTTCCTAAGAGTCTTGTTTCTTAGATCTGAAATTTCATAAAGAATATCATATTTTAAAGATAGATCTAGGTGAAGAAATTCCTTTTTGCAAGTAGCTAAATCGTAGATCTAAAGCTTTCTCATAAGGTAGTTTTTTTTTTCTTTAAATATTTAAATTTTGCAAGTGCACATCATATTGGCTTCCCAAAAGGCAAGCCAAGATCCCAAGGAAAGCTTGCTTTCATTGGTTCCTTTTTGCAAAACTAAATTGTTCATTTTTAATAATTTTTAACTTGGTCTTTTTTTGGTAATTAGTGTGGTGACCCAAAACACTTTTAAAGTGTTTTTGGGAACATTTTATTTTAATATCTTGTTGTTTTTTAGCATATTTAACAAAAAATAGAAGGATACTCTACCCATTTTCCGACTCTTGGGCGAACCGAAGCTTCAGGCTTCCCCCACTGCTAGGCTTGTTGTAGGCTTGTTGTAAGCTTGTTGTAAGCCTTTGGATCCTAGATAAAAAGGAACAAAGTACAGTTAGTTTGATGATATTTTAACTTTTAATAATAAATAATCACTTCGAGTAGGCTCTTTTGATCCCACTCCCCATCCCCCCTTGGGGGATCCGCGTCTGTTTCACTTTTTTTCATTTTTCCCCATTTTTTTTTTCTCTAGCTTAGTATTGTCATACAGGATTGTATACTTTGGTCATATTTTTCATTATTCCATATTTTGAAATCAAATTAATACTAATACTTACCCCACGAATCCCTGATTGAACCGAAAGGTGAAATAGCATCGTGGTAGGATTAATTAGAAAACTTGTGGTGTGTGTTTTTGCTTCTGTTTTCATTATTAATTTTCACAATCAAATAGTAAAATTAACTCCTCCTTGATTTCCTGATTGAGGTCCACTTGGACCAAAATAGAGTCCTGGAGGGTCTTTTTTTTAATAAGAGCACGCTCTTTAAAATTTACTAAAATTTACAAGACTCCGATGTGTATGCTCTGCACTTGGCTACGGTTTGTCCGATCAGTGAAGTTGCATCAAAATCAAAGCGAGTGACTAGAATAATTAGGATTCAATTTCCCAATTAACCACCGTAGGAAAAAATCCAACGCCTCGATTAAACCGTAAATGGTGGCAAAATACCCAAATGAAGTGGGAACTAGTACTGGACAGTGACCTCGACGTGCCGATCTCTGTTACATCCTAGCGGGCGTATTATGAACATAGTCTTAGAGAATCCATCCAGCCCACACATTCCTTGTGGGTAGCCTTAGTGGTTGTTACTTTTGGACATACTCCAAGTACCCCCCAAGTATATCTGGATTCCCACCCGCCTAATTTAATTCACTCAATTTTTCACATTAATTAAAAACGTAGCAAAATACAATTACACAACATTCACTCCAGCACTTGCAAGTAGTCTTAATTATTTTTGGCTCCATTTAAGGCACTGGTCAACTGTTTATTTCTTTCAATATATACATGATTGGGTGTCGTATCATTCTTATTTGTGATTTTCTCATCATTTTATCTTTTGTTTACAATTGTTAAATCAAAACTCCTAAAAAACTTACTTATTTAATACCATCATCATCTAAGCAACCAACCTTAGTAACTTGTAGGGTCTACCCCCTTGGCTTTGTTAGGATTTTTCCTAAACGAAGGAGTTAAGAACAAGGTGATAGGTTTAACTTGATACTTTCTCCCAAGGGCACACCAAATGGCTTGAAAATTTCTACCACATCCCCCCTAGGTGTGTGAAAGGTAGAAACAATCCCCATTTTTATTTTGAGACATTCTTATGAGCATGGGTATGCTCGCCTCATCCATATACATGTCTGAGATTATATGTACCTATTCCATTTTTTATAAGAAATACAAACCAAAATACATTGCAGTTTGAATGAGACTGCACTCCTCCGCAGTCCTCTCTAGTCTCTCCACCATTGTCACCATTTATCCCTTGATCCTATAATGTCTATCAGTCATACGATGAGCTCCTGCTCTCACACATCAAGGGGCAATACGTTAACACCAAAATAGTTCACCTAGCTATCCATGGTCCAAACCATAATTATACATCATAATCCCACCATTATTTCCTCCATTTTGACCTTCACAACTAAAATTCCACCAAATATGTTCCAAAAAATTATTATTCCTTCCCCCATAAATGAAGGGAAGTTGAGCATTTATTGGGACTTATCCCTACTCTCTCCAAAAAGGACCAGAAACCATAAAATGAGAATGGGTTAAAAACCATGCACAATAAAATACCATGGGTCAAAAAACATTGGATCATCCTATAAATACATTGTGAAGGCCTCCCCACAAACATTATCGAACTTCTTGATCACATTCCTTGATTGAAGACACTTTTCACCTTTCTCCATTGTTCCCATATTTCTTCCATATCAATCCCATCATGTATGTTGAGCTTTCTCCATACCCACTTGGATCCATTCCTCCTTTTTTTACAATGATTAGTGGAGACAACTTGAGAACCAGACCATGGAGACGGTGGACCATTTCCTCGGACAACTACAGTGGCCCATATTAGTGAAAGGTATGCTTGTTCTTGTTTTTCAGTAGTTAGAAACAATATATAAAAATCATAAAAACCATTTGTGTTCCTGCTGCTAATTTTTACAAGTCAAGGTTGAGAAGTGCCTTGCACCATGAACTCTACCCTGTGATCTGGTTGATCTAGGGTAGGTGCTTTTGCATGTAGTAGGGGAGAAATCCCCACTACAACTACATTTTTTACCTATAGGGGTGGTTGTATTCTACCCCAAAAAGTGACTTTTGAGAGTGATTTTGGATTTAGAGGAAGTCTTAACACCCCCCCCCAAGAGTGTGTCTAGGATTTAAGGGGTAGTTCTAAAGGAGATCAAAACCATCCCCAAAAGTGAATTTTGGGGGCAGTTTTGAACCCGCTGTAAAGAATCTCTTGCAATCCTATGGGGGAAGTTCAGAACCGCCATAAAGGCATCAATGATAAGAAGTTTGGCATTTTCAGGACAGTTCTAAAAGTGATCAAAATTGCCTCTAAAAGTGATTTTTGGGGGTTGTTTTCAACCCCAAACCTAGATATGTACACGTATGGTTTTGAACCCCAGGTAGATATCTATGGGGGGAGTTTTGAAAAGCCCTAAAAGTTTCTCTTACAAACCTATGGGGACAGTTCTGAATACCCACCCCATAAAATCACTCTTACAAACCTATGGGGGCAGTTTTGAACCCCCTCATAGACTCCTACACGACATTTTATAAAACCCCTTGTTGGGACGCAAAAATGTCCCTTTTTCATCCACTTTATCTTCCGCTATTCCTCACATTTCATCATCCCATTAACCTTTTATCATACCATTTCCATACATATATGTGGGTTTCACCTTATTATTTCCACTTTATTCATTTTAGTATTAAAAGTGAATTTATGATTAAATATTAGAAAATATCCATGTTTTCATATATATATCTCAATTATGTGTGAGCTTTGTAATGTGTAGGAATATGTAAATGATTAATTCAAAGAGACTTCTTGAATATCTCTTACACCATTCCAAAGGAGATAGTTATTCAAGCCTATTCTTAAGGAGAAGATCATGGAAGATTTGGTTGGCATATCTTATCTAGGATTCATGAGGATTTGCAGGAACCATATCTTGTAATAAGAGGAAAGTGGTTGAGAGTAGTTGAGAGAATAGTGGATCTGTTCTTATCTTTTTCTTAAGGCCTCTCATGTATAAAGGAGAGTGCTCCCTCTCCATTCCATTAAGTTGTAATTAAGTTAGATTAAGCTTGTAGGAGGGTTGTAATGGAAGTGGATTGGATTGGATTTTGTACTTGTTAGATTAGTCTTTGATTTGAGATTCTTAATGTGATTTAAGCTTTCATTATCATGCTTCCATGTTTGTCATTTGATTATTGATTTGTGGATGTGAGCTCACATATGTCATTGTTGTTAACTCTTCACATGTTGTATTTCTCTTACGCAATTTCATGCTTCCCTAGTTAGTGTTTCAATTCTTTCCTAGATTAATTTGATTTCAGCAAATTAGATTAAGTTATATTAGATCTACTTCAGTCCTGCACAAACAGTGCATGTGCTTCGTCAGTTTACGTACCCCGGATTGACAAGTAAATAGTTGGGCAACTGCACTACAACGTAATTATTACGACATATATTCCGCCTAACATTTTGGCGTCGTTGTCGGGGAAGGACAAGGGATTGAGGTATTAATTTCTTTTTCATGCAAGTGTGATTATTCATGCTCCTAACTCTGAGGTGACATATGGGTAAGGGCATGAAGGATTTGTTTCAATTTCTGCAAATTAGCGTAAATTTCAATTTCTGCAATTTAGAGTAAATTTCAATTTCTACAAATTAGTGTAAATTTCAATTTCTGCAAGTGTGTTTCAATTTTTGCAATTTAGAGTAAATTTCAATTTCTGCAATTTAGTGTAAATTTCAATTTCTGCAATTTAGCGTAAATTTCAATTTCTGCAAGCATGTCCCTTGATCATCAGATCTTGCAAGTGGCTCGACCTCAGCACATCCATTTGCACTTCGCAAGATGTACTCGGGTACCTTGGCACTCATTGACATCAATGGTGAGTTTCCTCGCACTGGTTAACGACATTCATCAATGGTCGGTAATCCAGTGATTTCTCTTCATGATCGACATCGACACATCCATTCGCATGATTAGAATTGTACCATCGGGTTTGTAGCGGATGAAGACTATACACTTTTTCCTGATTCCCTCAGTAGTTAGAGCAGCTTGAATTCATCTATGAGAGTCTTCCAGTTCCACAGCACTAGTTCATATTCCTCCACTTCCCATTCTCTGATTCAGCAGTGATATTCGTTACAGTTCCCACAGTTGCTGTTACAACCATCATTGTTATAGCAGTAACTGTTACGGCAGTTACATCAGTTTCGGCGGTTGTTCCAGCAGTTGTTGTTACAATAGTGTTGCTACAGTAGCAGTCCCCTTTCACATGTTCCTACAACAGTGCCATCTTTCACGTTACAGCAACTACGCTATTCACAGCTACATTTTCATGATCCTACACCAGTGACACCTTCCATCTTCCAACAGTTGCAGTCACATATTCTTTGTGCCCGCCGATACAGTAGTTGCAGCTACAGTACCAATCACGATTTCCTGATCCAGCAGCTGCAACAACTACATTCCTATTGCATAGTTCATCTACATTTTGGGTGAGTGGAGGTATGTTGTTTTCTAAGCTTTGATCATGAAATTCCTTCTATGCTGACTTTAATATTTTGGAAAATTCCCTCACCACAGTTCATTTCCTTTTCCCTTCCATGACCTACACTAAGTTGCATGAGGACATGAAACCAATTCAGTTGGGGGGGGGGGAAATATCATCATAATCACCACATTTTTCCATTATCATCATTCCATTTTCATCCCATTTACCATTCCCAAAAATTTCTTTTCCAATGATCCCCTGATGCACTTTACTTCATGCATTGATATACTCTGGCATGATTCATACCAGATTGAGAAACGAATTTCTTATACTCAGTGATGCTCTCTTATGCACATTGATAGCTTATGATTTCCAGTGAAGTATGTGGTTACCATTATTATCATAACAGCAACATAATGAAATGAATGTTGTTAACACAAGAACCAACATTCTTATATTCATGAATGTTACACAAGAACCAACCATAGGAAAATGCCAGCTGTTAACTCATGAGCTGTTACTCATGTCTCCCACATATCTTGGAAACATTCATCATTAAAAAGACATCATCAATCAAAGACAAAATTTAGATTCCAAAGGTTCTTCAAAAGATCCATGCATGGTTGCATGAGGGCATGCAACACCTTGAGTTGGGGGGAGATGTTGGGACGCAGAAATGTCCCTTTTTCATCCACTTTATCTTCCGTTATTCCTCACATTTCATCGTCCCATTAACCTTTTATCATACCATTTCCATACATATATGTGGGTTTCACCTTATTATTTCCACTTTATTCATTTTAGTATTAAAAGTGAATTTATGATTAAATATTAGAAAATATACATGTTTTCATATATATATATCTCAATTATGAGTGAGCTTTGTAATGTGTAGTAATATGTAAATGATTAATTCAAAGAGACTTCTTGAATATCTCTTACACCATTCCAAAGGAGATAGTTATTCAAGCCTATTCTTAAGGAGAAGATCATGGAAGATTTGGTTGGCATATCTTATCTAGGATTCATGAGTATTTGAAGGAACCATATCTTGTAATAAGAGGAAAGTGGTTGAGAGTAGTTGAGAGAATAGTGGATCTATTCTTATCTTTTTCTTAAGGCCTCTCATGTATAAAGGAAAGTGCTCCCTCTCCATTCCATTAAGTTGTAATTAAGTTAGATTAAGCTTGTAGGAGGGTTGTAATGGAAGTGGATTGGATTGGATTTTGTACTTGTTAGATTAGTCTTTGATTTGAGATTCTTAATGTGATTCAAGCTTTCATTATCATGCTTCCATGTTTGTCATTTTATTATTGATTTGTGGATGCGAGCTCACATATGTCATTGTTGTTAACTCTTCACATGTTGTATTTCTCTTACGTAATTTCATGCTTCCCTAGTTAGTGTTTCAATGCTTTCCTAGATTAATTTGATTTCAGTAAATTAGATTAAGTTAGATTAGATCTACTTCAGTCCTGCACAAACAGTGCATGTGCTTCGTCAGTTTACGTACCCCGAATTGACAAGTAAATAGTTGGGCAACTGCATTGCAATGTAATTATTACGACATATATTTTGCCTAACACCCCTTAATAGGAACTTATAAACCCCCTTCATAGCACTTATAAACCCCCTCATAGAAACATACACAAATGGTTTGAACTTCCCCTTGTAGCCATTAATATAAATCATTGTAAATATGTTTTTATTCTAAATACCAATATTGCAATATCATAAGGGCATGGAGAGATCAAACCATTGACCTCCTACTTGTAATGCAAACACTCTTCCATTGAGAGAACACCCTTTATGAATTAGGGAGAGGAGCAATATTAACACCCATACTGCATCATTTGTAATTCCAAGCAAAAAAAAGATCCAAAGACAACCATGCTTAGTTTCCAATTTATTTTTCTAAACACACTAATAAGTACACAAATATACCATGATTAGGAAATACAGTATCCAAAACATTTTTGCAAGCTATTAAAGTGTTCCATAAAAGGGTCTTAGAGAACAAGATAATGTACTGATGCAAACCTAATAGCTTGAACTTGAGCCTTAATCACAAGGATATTATCTTGTGAAATGAAACTGAAATGAATCCATATGATTCTTTTGATAGCTCCATAATATTTTTCCATCCCCAATCATATTATTTTTTACAGAATCAATGGAGTGTATCTAAAAATTTCAATTTTAATGGGCTTTTCAAAAATATAATGTAATAGAATAAGAACTATTAACCCCAAAAATCACCCAGTTCACTCTACCTGACCTACACCACAGAGGCATCCATGCCATTTCCCTCATTTGACCCCCACCCCTGTATTTATAGTTTTTTTCTAAGTTTTAGGGTTTTAAGCCCTTGGTCAAGGATTTAGCCCCTTTTTAGGGCTTTAAGCCCCTTTCTCCCATTTCTTAGCTCATTTGGGGTTTCTAAGATCCTTTTAGGATTTTTAGCCCCTTTTTGGAGGTTTTATCCCCTAAAGGAGCTAAAGAATGGCTGAAAAGGGTTTAAATTCCCAAAAAAGGGCTAAATCCTTGACCAAGGGCTTAAAACCCTAAAACTCAAAAAAAAGCTATCAATACAAGGGTGGGGGTCACTCTCAAGACACTCCTCATTTTCCTACCGTCACTCTGCCCATGTGAGTGCCTTGAGACCCATCTCTCTCAAGCCATTCACCCCTCTTTATCACTTGATCTATTAGCCAAATCCACATTCCATAGAGAGGTAGCTTCCAGCTAGGGCATGGTGGCCCATCTTCCATTAAATAGCTTAGGTATAATGATATTCCTGCTTTGTTTGTTTTTATTTATAGCTTAGATGTATGTGTAGTTGATTTCTAATAGTATATTTCAGGTTCTCCATTGATTACTTGTTGCAGGTTTATTTTTCTAACAGGTTTATTGGAGGGTTTTGTATGGTTCACTAACCCTTTCTTGTAGGTTTCTCTTCCATCCACAGAGACCCTATCCTTCCTTCCTATAGATGGAAGGTAGTGATTTTTGCTCGTAGCTAGGGTGAAAGCTCGGTTCACTCTACATTACCTACACCATAGAGGCATCCATGTAATTTCCCTTATTTGACACCCACACCCTTGCAGTCGATCCTAGTACTGCCATGCAGACTGTGCTAACTCATCTACCTCCTTCAATACCTACTAGTCAAACTGTCTCACCTGTCATACCTGGGCGCAGTGGCCCTTCTACTCACATTGTCCCAATTTCCATACCTAGGGGTAGTGGCCCGTCCACAACTATGCCACAAGTACCCGCAGTCATGCAAGGACATCATATTCCTACAAACCCCACTACCATTGCCAGTCCTTCCCACATCAACCTTTGGTCAAACCTCCCTTTCATGGTATGACTTAACTTGCCTGACTTGGCTAGATTGACCAATGACCCTATCTGTCATCAAGCCTTTTGGCCTCCCATGCCATCCAAGCTCCCCTCAGACATCCCTAAGTTTTAAGGGAAGGCAGGGGAGTCCCCCCAAAACCATATAATGATGTTTCATTTATGGTGTTCATCAAACAACATCATAGATGATTCGATCAGACTCAGACTTTTCCAATGCACCCTCACATGTGTTGTAACTAAGTGGTACATTGAGCTAAAAACAAACAAAGTACCCATACTTCAACTCTTTGGCCTTTATGTTCCTGCAGTATTTCCATCTCCCCGTCAGATACGATGAAGGGGTTGAAATCTTGTTATCTTATTGCCAAAACACTATGACCCACATAACCGACCACATCCATGAGTGGTGGCGATGTCAAAGCTTGTGCAAGATAAATCTTGATGACAGGATCTTCCTTGACTGGTTCTTAAAAACATTACTGCCACCCATAGCCAAAGACGTCACCTTCGAACGTCCCCAAATAGAGGAAGAGGCCATCTTGAAGGCCCAATAGTTTGACCTGGTTTACGCATAGTACGGATACCTCTACACCATCATTCCAGACACTCCCTATGTAGGAACCTCCTCCCAGGATATGTTGGGGGCATCCCATGATGCAGATGGCATCATAGGCTCTGTCTCCCATCAATCACAACACCACCTAGAACCACCTACAATGCCACCACAACCAAGAAACACCCCTAGTGTTGCCTAACCAAACCAAGCTCCTGACTATTCAAGAATGATATCTCAATATGGAGCTACAACCTCCTATGCACAACCTGCACCATAGAAATAGGCCCATGCACCTACTTGGCCCGCACAAGAATATTCGGGACAGATGCCCACTCAAAAATCCTTAGCAACCAGCTCAAAATCTACTAGCTCAAAATCCTTAGCAACCAAACCCACCTAGATGCAATGCTCCATTACGCACAAATCAACCATGCAAACTGTGCGAGGTCTACGAGCACTATACACATGAATTCCCCTTCATGGGTCATGTTAACCAAGCCATTTAGAATGGAGTTTAGCATGCTACCAATATGGTATCCCTAGTTCAACCCAATCTGGAACCACCAGGCCATCCACCTATGGTGCTTCAAAACCCATTACCAGTCCAAGGACTGGTAGCAACCGCACCTTCTCCCCAACACAATCCCACTGCCTCGACGGCACCTCCAATAGCAGAAACAAGTGTTAACCACCTGCTAGCCTTGACAACCGAAGAGGCCAATTTACAGACCAAGTGAAATCAATACGGAGCCAACACTGAACCCATTGACCCATCAAGGACATCCACATCCAGAAAAACCAATGTACCTCTTCACTTACCCCCTTTTCCCCCATGCCCCCCCATATAGCAGGTTGCCAACAATGCCACGGCTAGAGCTGCTATGAGCTACAACATCTTTGATGACTTGGCCCAAACACCTACAGCCATGTCCGCCTTTGAGGTACTTAAAACTTTCCCAATTTAGAGAAAGGACTTACTAGTTTCCCTCGGTGTTGTAGACCCCTCTGAATCCAAGTTGATCATGTTCGACATAGATAACAGAGAGCCCCGGATGCCATCAACTATTGCCTTCCAAATTTTAGTATCCATTCAGAATTTGGTCATGCACTAATGCATCGTCGACGAAGGGGCATCCACATGTGTTATGTCAACCTTAGTCTGGCAGAAACTTGGTTCCCCAATTCTGCAACCATCCACCACTACTATGCGGGATTATGATGGGAAACACACTAAAGCCCAAGATATCCTTCACATGTCCCCATAACATTAGCCGAGAAAAAAGTAATGATTGACATAGAGGTTTTCAATGCATAATTAGACTATAACCTTCTTTTGGGAAGAATTTATATGTATTCCATGAGAGTTGTAGCATCCACTGTTTTTTGTCTCATGATGTTCCCTCATGACGGGAAGATCGTGATGGTTGATCAATTAAATTGCCGCGATCTATAAGGGCTAACAATACCAGCCAACGTTATCCCTCTGGTCAACACTATCATCAACAACACACCCACCTCCTCATTATTGAATGTGGGCCCTGGGTTGTTTACCAACATGCCCATGATGACCTCCTTCCCCTTAGTGTCACCACCGTTGACACCAAATGAGACTACAGATTTATGCATGCTCTCATCCAGCACTCTTCCACTCAAATATCAACCACAGTCGCAGCCCCAACAATAGCTGCAACATCATCTGTAGCTGCAACATCATCCGCAGCCACAACATCATATGTAGTTGCAACATCATCCGCAGCCACAACATCATCCACAACCGCAACATCATCAGTAGCCGCAACATCATTAGCAGTCACAACATCATTCGTAGCTGCAAAATCATTCTCAGTCATGTTACCAATCCTAGTCACCACCATAAGAGCACCCCTAAATGCACTCACTAGGGAACTACTGGGGCTCCTTCCCAATCCATATGATTCCCTTCCTTTTCCCCCCCATCTGGTATCGTCAGTAAGCCAACAATGACTACCTTAAACTTACCCAACTTCATGTTGGGGATTCTTGTATGGTACCTCAACCCACCAGCCCAACCTCTGATGTCCCAAGTTGTGTTAACCCTCATTGATTTGCAGTCGAATCTCATCCTCTACCTAGCCCTCAAAAACCACCCTTTGTACCCGCACCTACCCCGCCCCACCCAAAAAAGGGTTAGGGGAAAAAACATGAAAGCAACAATTGAACCCCAACAGATCTTGCCTTGTGCCATGTGCGATGAACAGGGCCATGCAACTCAAAACTACCATGAGATTCCCATGATCTGCACACATTTGGATGCCATGGATACAACAGAAAACATCCCTGTGGTGGTACTCCCAAGCCAGCCAATAGTGAAAAACAAGTTATTGAGAACGAACCATGCTTACGCCCTTTGCGGATTGTATGGACATTATTCTCACCACTTACAGGACTCGTCTGAGTTTCAAACAACCCTAGCCAACCTTGGACAACATTCCCTTGAATCCAATATCACTTTGATCAAAGAAGTCCACCCCCCACCTCCCTCTTTAGACACCATGTCCATCTACATGATGTCGAGTTCCATAGACCCTCTTATCTTTGCGATCACCGATAGTCCATCAGATCTATCTCATCGTTGCTTTCACAATGACGAGGAGATATTTGAATCCTTAACCGCTCTGGAATACCCTTGGGACGACATGCACCACCGCTCATTCTTCCTCCCCAAAGAACTTGTGTCAGAGTCTGACATGCTTTTCGTTAAAACAAAGGATTTCATTCATGGGAAAGTTGACTAGTTCAAAAATCCCATCCCGGCACCAGATGCCTTTAAAGAAGGGAACATGGCCAATATTTCACCAACCATTAAAACCAACATCTCAACTAATCCTAATATTGTTGAGGAAATCATGCTGCGGGAATCCTGCTCCTCAGAAGAAGTTACTTCATATAAATCACTCTTCCAAGAATTTCGCGACATCTTTGCCTTCTCCTACACCAAAATGCCTGGGTTGGATCCATCCATTGTTGAGCCCCACATCAACACATGGCATGATGTGGTCCCCGTGCATCAAAAGCAACAACCAATCCATCCCTCCAAAGCCGCCACGGTCAAAGCCGAAATTGAGAAGCTGCGCACAGCCGGATTCATTTACCAAATTGCTTACACAACATGGGTTTCAAATCCCTTTCCCGTGAATAAAAAATAGGGTACCATCCGCGTTTATACAGACTTCTGCAATATGAATTGGGCATGTCCCAAAGACAACTTCCTAACACCCTTCATTGATCATATCATCGATGTGTGTGCTGGACATGAATTGTTTTCCTTCATGGATGGCTTTTCTAGATACAACCAAATTCAAATGCAAAAAGAAGATCGTTACAAGACTGCATTTACAACCCCATGGGGCACATTCACATGTCGAGTAATGCCATTTGGTCTAAAGAATGTTGGACCCACCTTCCAGCATGCCACAACCTCATCCACATTATGTTGGACTATCTTGACAACCTCATTGTTTGGTTACAGAGGCAAGAACAACACATGAACGACTTGTGGCAATCCTTCCTGCGATGTCGCAAGTACCAAATCCGCTTGAACCATTTCAAGTGTGTTTTCTGTGTCCCAATAGAAATCTCCTAGGGTTTGTTGTGTCTCACAAAGACATGGAAGATGACCCCCTCCAAATCCAAACCACTTTCCCTCTAACATCACCTCTTTAAGTGATGTGTAGTATAACTTGTAATATAGTCTTGTCCTTTTTTATTTTACACATTTAAAAAAAAAAAACGAGTCTTACATATTGTTTCCTTGATTGCTTCAGATGGATCCTACCTCGTTTCGATACATTGGATTTGTTGATGAAGCAAGCAGATGGTCTTCGAACCTTGCCTCGGATGCATGGGTCATCTACCCCCATTGCATGAGTTGATCCATATCGATGGAATATGTGTGGGCATTGTGACCAACAACTCGGATGAATATGATGGTGTCAATGGCCTCTTGGCCGCCACCCACTAGTTGGGAATCCTCCATATTGATGTCTTCTTAGACTCCCGGCTGCTTATCACATCAGTTGAAGAAATATTACCAGGTACGTGCTCCCTGCCTCTTTATAAAATTCCTGCACACTAAACAGATGGTTAGAACATTTGAATCCATCACATTCACACATGTTCCCAGAAACCTCAACAATGTATCAGATCAAATGGCTAATGACATTCTAAATTGGCATATGCATCATCACACACAAATATGCATACACATGTAAAAGTACATCATCTAGGCATTTCATTTACATCATCATAAAAGAATCACATCCACGTGCATAAATATATATATATATATATATATATCGCATGCCCAAAATATGTCCAGTAAAAATGAGAATATACACATTCTTTCTCAGTTGAATATACATTGCGAAACAAAAAATCCTAAGTGCACCAATGCACTAGGGGCAGCCCCACTAGCTACTAATCCGACCCAGACTCATCCTCATCATCTATCTTGATGTCATCATCCTTCTCAGAGGACTCATCGTCCTTTGGAGGAACATCCCCTCATGCCGCCCTCCACACATAATCGCATGCCACAACTATAGTCCTCATCAAGGAAGTCCACTATGGAGGCACACTGTGAATGGTGGCAATCAACTCATTATCTAAGCATTGCCATCCTAAGTCAGAAATACCCTCAGCAAGCCACTCCAAATGTGGCATAATAGTGTCCACCTCTTGTCATCTCCTATGAGGGTTCTCTGTAGGGACCGCTGGCTCTGCAATCGCAACCACCCTCCTCTGATAACCGGGTGGTGGATGAGGACCAATATTTGCATACACAAAAAAAGACACCATCAGTCTATGCATATAATCATTCAAATATCAACCAGCTAAACTACTGTATGTATAAATATGAGCACAAAAACATCACACATACATACCAACTAGTCCCTAGGCCTGGCCTAGAGGTCGGGCAACTCAAGGTCTCCATGATAGTCCATCCCCACATAAGGGTACTCCTCAACTACCACTGGGAGCTACCGCCACTGATCCAACAACTCCTACATGAATAACCATCCCACTTTTCGACCACACTCTCACACCATCTACGCATCCACGGATCCTGTGGACCACTATCCCACACTGCCTAATGCGAAAGCAGAGTCGGTACTTTCTCAAAAAAGAAAGCACATACAAAAGAGCCGAAAAAAATCCTTCGCTACATGCCCTTGCATGGTTCAGCTGACGCTGAACCACAAGTAGGTACATCTGGGCCCATCCATAGTAAGTGCCCCTCATGGCATTCTCTACCATCTATAGCTGTCCTCTCGATATCTTGTGGTTCCCCGTGGGACCCAAGACATGCAGCACCATTACTGCAACATCCCGACTCGACAAGTCCTCAATATCACACGTCAATATGTGTGAACCATGCACATACATAGTAGCGTAACAATGCCTATCACACAAGTCCTCCAGCATTGCCCCACGAGACAGTATCGGCACCAAGTTGCCAAGGACTCCCAACATCGAGAGCCTAGTCAAAAAATACACATCCAACATCGTAATCTCAATACACTACCCTTGTATAATAAAAGCCTCCTCCCCAATATCCCAGAAGCTCACCAACATTTGTAGTGGTAGACATAACCTCTTCATCAGGGGAATCCACATGAACTTCAGTAGTCCACAACAGGTCATGCACCCCACACATTTCCATCCCGTAACGCCTCCTCTCGGAGGTCCTTGCATTCTATCTCTCGCCACAAAGTCTCAGGAATCCTGCACAAAAACATAACAACTGTTAGCCACAACTTTCAGTAAAAAATCGATCCTAGGACCAGGTCGCACTTGTCAAGCCAAAAAGAGCGACCAGGCCGGTCAAACAGGCCTCATAGAAGCAACTGAGTCACACTGTTTGGCCAAACAAAAGCGACCTCAGATTGCTATTTTCTGCCTGACAAGAGCAACCTAGTTGCAACTATTTGGGTAGAAAAAGTGACCCAGTCGCTCCTTTTCCCATGAAAAGCATGACCTGGCTCACGGAATCCCTAGTAGGCTCACAGAGGGTCCCCAGGTGAGCAAATTCAAAAACTAAACCATTGAAAAATATGGATTTTGCAAGAACTCTTACCTGCAAGTCATGGATCTCGAAACCGCTGGTCAAAATAGAAAAAATCAACAAAAGAAGTTTGGGGCCCTCCTCTCCAACTCAGCAATTAACAGTGACAATGACATTTCACAAAATGGTCCCCACCCATTTATAGGCCCCATTTGACCTATTTTCTTCTTTTCTACATAACTGGGCCATACAGAGTCTGTTTGAGACATCATTCGCACAAATGGTTTCAAAATTTTATCCTCTATCTTTCAATGAGACCACAATCTCATGATTGGTAAGTAATTTTTTTGGCCACTTCTCGAGAGTTACCTCGGTTTACGTTCCACTTTGTTATACAAATGTCTTCGGACCTGTACTTGCGTCATATACTAGTCTCTGGACTTACACCACCCCAACTTATGCAGGATTCTGGACCATCTCCCGGAAGCCACCTCAATTTACGTTCCCTTCGCATATAACTGTCGAATCCTTCCACCGTAGCTTACACAGGTTCCCAGACCACTTCCCGGAGGGTGGATCATTTATTTCACATGCATTTGGCATATAAGTCCCTTTGGACTTGCACTCACATCATATGTAGTCCAGTCCGTCCACCATAACTCACACAAGACTCTCATGACCTCTGTCCGAGAGCCACTTCGGTCTGCGTGCCTCTGCTGCACCGAGTCACATGCCTCTGCTGCACTTAGTCGCTTGCCTCTGCTGTGATCTATCCCCTGCATGTATTGGTATGTTCAAGAGCCACGTGCTCCATCCATACTGCATGGATGACCTTTGGACCACTATCCATAGTTCTGAGATGGGGGCACATTCAATGCCCCCTAGATTGGTTGACCATAATGGAGTTTCTGTTAAGATCTTTTCTGACTCCTAAAAGAATGAAAATATCGCCGACCACCCTTGCTTCCTTTCCCGCTCATTAAAGTATAGGAAAGGGCCTCTACATCATCTCATTTATCTCCTTTTGTGAACCATGTAGACTACCATATGAGAAGGACCACCTTGGCACATTCAAGCCAAGACCGTTCCCCTCTACATCCTTTTATGATTTCTCGGGTAGAGGGGCCGAACTTCATGAAAAATCTCATCGTGGGTTGTCTTTAAGCACTTTTCCAACCTTCTTATAAAGAAAAGATCATCGAGAAAACTTGGTTTTGTTCATGCTTGTAAAAGTATTTAAATGACCGTCCATTCAGTATAGGTTTAACCTTTTTCGGCCTGATTGGACTACCAACGGTAAAGAAGTCTCCCATCCCCCAAAGATGGGCGAGATCTTGTGTGCACACTTTTAACCTTTTTCAGGCACATGAGACTATCAATGAAAAAGATACCCCACTGGAGTCTTCTTCATGCTTTCAAACTCTCTAAAATTGAAAGCACCATCGAGCATTTACTTTCTTGGGATCTCTAAAAATCCATGAGATCATACCATAACGGTGTCTCTAGACACCACCCCACATATAATAGTTCGGCAACATTCCCACTTTGGGTCACCTTTGTTTAGAGTATTCTACGATGTTCTTCCTCGGATCCCATCAATACTAAAAGTTTCTACCTCCCCCAAGTATTTCCCATCTGTAGTTACATCCCCGGTATTACAGTAGTGATCCCTTTCCCATGAGTCAGTTTCATTTGCTGCCTAGTCCACCCTACTGTCATACTCTCAACAAAGGAAGTTTGAGTCCAAAACACCCCCCCTGTTTCTGTTCCAACCCCCCCCCATTCAGTGGGTCAGTCCTCAGATTGTCTCACATATTTCAATTATCTCCTTCGTGTTTTTGGTCAAGGAAACACCATTTCCTTGGTCAGTTGCAGGTACTCCTTTGTCGATGACAAGACATGTATTCTAGAGGATAGACCCAGAGGTCCCTGTATCCTGGTTTCATTAACCTTAATCGATGAGTTCCTTGGACCACTTGAGAGGATTCATCAGTGCCTCTTGGGATGGTTGTGTCTCACATGCTCTACTCCAGCTACATCATCGCACCGTTGAGATTCATACAGGGTATTGATCCATGCAGTATTTAGTTGAAGACCCCGGATGTCACCTGACTCTAGCACATTGATGAGTCCATTGAGGGACCCAAACAGGTTCATGTCCCTTATGATTTCTGGGTTGCAGTTGAGACAGTGTTCAGAAGCCCCAGAACAGTGCTTCGATATAGATTCATGATCGATGCAGCACATTGTACCACAGAGACTCTGACTCTTCGTTAGTAATTCCCTAGAGCTATGTACCATTCCAGATCCAGCAGACCATCAGTCATGAAAATATAGCATTCCATGAGAATGTTGTGGCTCCAATGTATCAAATCTTCCGATCAGTACTGTATCCAGCCTCTTATTGAGGCAACCACTATGTAACAACAGTTGTACATGATTGGCTCTTGTATTATAGAGCTTAGATCACATTATTATTTTGACATCATTAAAAGCATGGGGATGACCGCCTCGTCCATATACATGTCACACATTATTTGTATCTCACCCATTGATGGGAAGGATATTAATACAAAACCAAAATCCACCATGTCCCATCCCAAGAAGCACCACCTCTCCCTAGAAAATCCTATGATGTCCATCATCCATACGATGGACTCCTACCCTCACACATTAGGGGGCAATTTGCTAACCCAAAAAATCACCCAGTTCGCCCTACATGACCTACACCACAAAGGTATCCATGGCATTTCCCTCATTTGACCCCCACACCCTTGTAAAGGCTCAAAAAACACAAAAGGGCTTAAAAACCCCTGAAAAGAGCCAAAACATCTCTCGTAGGGGCTAAAAGCTCCAAAAAGGGGATAAAACCCCTCAAAGGAGCTTAAAATCCCCAAAGGAGCTAAGAAATGGGCAAAAGGGGCTAAAGCCTTGACCAAGGGTTTAAAGCCCTAAAACTTAGAAAAAAACTATAAATATAGGGGTGGGGTTCACTCTCAAAACATTCCTCATTTTCCTACCATTACTTTGCCCATGTGAGTGCCTTGAGACCCATCTCTCTCAATCCATTCACCCCTCTTGCTCACTTGCTCCATTAGCCAAATTCCATCCCATAGAGAGGTAGCTTCCAGCTAGGGCATGGTGGCCCATTTCATCAAAATCAGAAGGTATAATGTGTGTTTCTTCTTATTAGCTTAGTTTTTTTGCTAACATTTTCATTGAAGGTTCTCCATTGATTACTTGTTGTCAGTTGTCCATTTTTCTATGAAGTTTATTGCAAGGTTTTGTATGGTTCACTAACCCTTTCCTGTTGGTTTCTCTTCCATCCATAGAGACCCTATCCTTCCATCCTATAGACGGAAGGTAGCCATTTATGCTCGTAGCTAGGGTGAAAGCCCTACTACTTCGTAGAAGCTAAAAATACTTAGTAAAACAACTAAATAAATATACCAAAATGATGACAATTCCTGAGTATTTAGATTTCTTTGGATCCATGCTCACTACAACAATCACGAATTGTGCAAAATGAATCCAACCTATAAAAACACAACTTTATATTGGAATGCAAAGAATAGAGCTCTACTAAAGAGAATTTTTTTATCAAAGGGGCATCATAGAAATATAACAGGAAGAGATCATGAAGAGATTCTGGAATGCGTTAGAGGATATTGCATCATAGCTGCCACTCTTTTGACGTGAAATGCTACAACCAAAAGTTTTTTCCTTCAATGATGAAGAATGTCGAAAGATATATCTTAGAGACCTCCTATTTTCACCTTTGTTGACCCTATCAAATTAAAAAAATTCTATTCCAAATTCCCTCTTTCCTTTAGATAATCTTCTAGGAAATAGCTTCGATAAACACCTCTTCCTGAAAACAATGCCAAATTTAAAGAACAATTATTTCTGTAGAGTGTATTTGTAACACCCAAGGGCTACCTCCATATTTTATTTAAATCATGAAATTTCGTGAATGGCTAAATCGTATGTAAATGTAATCAATTAATAAATAAAATACAACTGGATACAATTGAGGAAGGAACACTAAAAGAGTATGGGGGACTATGAATTCACTAGTGAGGAGAGAGAGGGGGTTGTGGGAAGTCCAAGGGGGTTATAATATGACCCCAGTATAACCTTGAGCCTTAAAAGAAGTATCTTTATGTTTGATTAAACCTTAAATCCCTTTTATTATTCTAAGCCTGACTATGCATTAAGCAATTATTAGGTGAGATAATTAAAGAAAATGAGAGGACGTGGGTCTCTTGGAGAGACCACATGGGTCAAGTTCCTCATGCAAATCAAGACATGCATAGAAACAAAAAATAATAATTGCCTTAATGATACCCTATTTTGATCATATTTCATTATTATCCAGTCTATATCTTCAAATGAACAATCAAGCATCTTAGTGCATTTTGGATTTTCTTGTCATACTTTTGGAAGCTTTTGATCCTAATCTCTCTTAACATCATGTTGACATCTAATCAAGGTAATAATCGTATTATCATACTCATTTTTACATTACCTCAAAGGATTCAAGTGTTATTTCTAAATTAATGTATGGAAATCATTATCATTCACAGGTTTAACAATCACGGACCTCCATCCGGCACCCATTCCAGCACTTGATCCGATAGTGATGTTTCTTGTTATCTCTCCAAGAAGAAAAATTCAAGATCAATTTCTGAGGAATCCATGAGGAATATGATGAAATCGTTAGAAACCCACTTCTAAAATATGGTCGTTTTCCTTTAACTATTGGAATTTTTTAGAAGTTCTTTACAAATCTGGAGAAAACCGTGCCTGAATATACGTAATTTTTCCATAATTAGGGCTACGACTGGTTTTATAAAATTAATAATTTGTTGAACGATTCAGAGCTTTGGGGATTAAGTTCTATATTCTCATCAAAGGTATTAATGTATAAATAAAGGTGTGCATAGGATAAGGGGGAATCCATTATCATTGTATGATACGTTTGCAACTGTAATTTTGTGAGAAAAGAGTTGAGTGCTATGAGTTTGTAAGAAAGATTTGATCTTTAATGAAGCTGGTATATTTCTGAAATATTTGATTTGAGTTATCCATTTCCAGTGTGTGATCCGAGTTGGGAAGGGCTCCTGAATTTGGTAACACCCTGTTTGTTCGTCTATTATATTATAGTTCATTTTATTTCTAGCTTGAGTGATTATTTCTAGTAGTGTTTTAAATTTATTTATTTTTGCATTGCTTGTGAGTTTGAAGGATTTGTTTGTAGATGAACAACACCTGTACTATTTTCAGATAGACCCGCCTCTACATTCAATGCACCACATTATCTCTGCAATAGTCCAACATTGATTTTGTCTCAAAGCTTTCCTTCTCTACAATTCCACGTTTTGAACCCCTTTCTCTTGTTTCATTATTCTACATTCTACTGTTCTCTGTCAATAGTTGCATACATGATTCACTCTATTAAACAACCAGATTCATTTGTTTCACTAATTTCAAGCTTTCTAGGGCTTTAGTTGCACCCATACCTTGTCGTATGAGCTAATATGAAATTGTATTCGATTACAACTCCATTCATGATAATATTTGTTTTAACATAAAATAATAAAGTAATAAATAAAGTTCTTGGGTGGATAGTTATTCCAAAGAGATTTTAATCCTGACATGTGATTTAGAACAACGAACAAACTAATTGACATCTTCCATTTTATTAATTCTGTCATAGTAATCTAGGGACTAAATACAGTCTACAAGTGATTCAAGACAAATTGCACATGAAAATGGTGTAACGGTACTACAATAAGAGTTTGCAAACCCTGTATAATTAATAATGAATGATAGTACAATACAATGTCATTCAGAATGCATGAATGCCAAGACAATTTGAATACTCAAGGAGGTCATTTGAATTGCATGGATGGGTGTAGCTTAACTGAATGTCAACCACAATCCACACACATAGTTAACCACTAAGCTAATCCATAACTGACTCTCACACTAAGTCCTAACTGAATCGTAGTGCAATAGATGAGTGAGTCTAACTGAAAGTGACTCATCACATGTAACTGCATTTCCAACTCAAGGAGGTAGCACATCCATAATTCCAAGTAGCTCTGATGGAGTTAACTGAAGTGCTACTTGTCATCAAAAGTGGTTGGAGGAGCCCTAGTTGTCTCCAATTCATAAATAATAGCCAAAAATAATCAAATAATGAATGGAGGTGTTTTTACAACTCAGCTGAACTGATTGTTAGGTGAAACAACAATTAGTTAGCAATTAGGTGCATTTATGACACTCAAATAACCCTAGAATTGCTCCCTATTTGAAGGAGGAAGCCCAGTTATCCTCCCCGAATGAAGGAGAAGGATTAGTTGGCCTCCTTGACTAAAGGGGGGCGTGGGTGTGCTCATGTTGATGTCATAGTGTGCTCATATGATTCCAAGTAAGTCAATTAAACTTAGGATAGTGGGTAAATAGGACAAAATTGACCAAATAAGTGTGCATGCTGGGTAAATGACTCCAACACCCCATTTTAAGCTATACTCAGGTGGAGAAAAAAAACGCATAAAATGCGAGGGCCCCGAAAAAAAAGGACATAGGTTAGTCTATACAATAATGTAACTCAAACAATGCTCAAAAATAAATCTATGTGGGGAAATAGGGAAAACCCAATGGGAAAAATCCCCCCTCAAGATGAACACTGGAAAGTAATATGATCACCCTGATGAAATCACCCCCAATAGTGAACGGAGGTAAGTGAAATTCTTCTTTGAAAATATCTTGGTGAAGATGTCTGCAATCTGCTCATCAGTAGGGCAGTATTGCAGAATGATGGTCCTGTCATGCAACAATTCCCTGATATAGTTCATATCTATCTCTACATGCTTGGTCCTCTGCCTGGTAACTAGATCTGTGGATATCTTAATAGCTCTGTCACAAAAGAGGATGCAGATAAAGTACTACCAAAATCAAAATCTAAAAGAATTCCTTGCAACGAAACAGCTTGGATGTAAGCATTCATCGATCCTCCATACTCGGCCTTTGCTGAAGATAATGCAATGGCGGAATGATTTTTTCAAGACCAGAAAATAGGGCCACCACCAAACATGAATACATATCTAGAAGTAGACTTCTGGTCAATAAAACCTCCCGCCCAATCTGAATCTCTGTAACCAACCAACTCTAGCTTAGAGCTTGTTGCATAGTGAATGTCGTAGTGTTGTTTGTGGAGCCTGATCTTCTAGATCCAAAGATATTATTTAGTTGTCTTTGTACCCCAGGTGTACTATACACTCATTCCCCCTCCCTTGGGGTTCGGGGAAGCACCTCGAAAAAGGGGGTTCAAGGGTGGAGCCCCCGAGAAATTCTTTTGGGATGTGTGTTGACCAACAGTTTTGCAGACCCATGGTATTGGGTTAACCGTAGTATTTTCCCATGGTATTTCCCCTATAAAAGAAAGCATTGTAACACAACTAAGTATGGTATTATTTTGTATTGTAAACAATCTCTGTGATTTTGTGGGAGATACTGTGAGAGCGTGAAGAGGAAGTGCAGCGGCTTTGCTGCAAATTGTATCCCTTCATCTTTCTGGACTGTAATAAAAGGGCTGGAAATTTTTTTGTGGACGTAGCCCATCGTTTGGGTGAACCACATTGTATCTGTGTCTCTCTGTAATGTGTTTGATGTGTTTTGCATCTTGTTTAATGATTTAACTATATATGTGTTATTTCTATGTGGTCATGTTTTCTAACAACTGGTATCAGAGCCAAAAGGTCTATTTGGATGGTAAACTCGCTGGAAATAAGGGTTTCTGGTTTGAGTGGGAGCCATAACAGATGAGGGAAATTTTAGGGTCAATAAATTTAACTTCCAAAACTATCAGTTATGGAAGATGCAAATGGAGGAGTATCTGTACCAGAAGGATTTGTAACTGTTGTTGGGCGGAAAAGCAAAACAGCCGACGACTATGAAAGATGAAGAATGGGAGGTTCTTGACAGAAAGGCACTGGGAACAATACAGTTGTGCCTGGATTCATCGGTAGCTTTCAATATTTCAAAAGAAAAAACAATAGAGGGTGTGATGAGCACATTGAGTAATCTCTACGAAAAACCCTCAACTTCCAATAAGGTATTTTTAATGAAGCATTTATTTAATATGAATATGTCGGAAGGTGGATCTATTACCAATCATTTAAATGAGTTTAATACACTTAGCAGTTAGTTAAGTTATATAAAAGTGAAATTTGATGATGAGGTTAGGGATATTCTAATCTTGTGTTCATTGCCAAAAAGCTGGAATAGCTTGGTCATGGCTGTAAGTAACTCTGTCCCTAGTTCAAACACTCTCAAGTTTGATGATGTTGTTGGTGTTATTCTTAGTGAGGAAATGTGAAGAAAAAGAACAGGTGAGACATCAGGTAATGCGTTGACCATGGAGAGAAAAGGGACACAAAAGGAGAGAGGAAAGAGCCCAAGTAATCACGGCAAGTCTGGAAAGGGTAGATCCAAGTCCAAATTCAGAAAAATAGAGTGCTGGAACTGTGGGAAGAAAGGACATATGAAGAAAGACTATAGAGCTCCAAAGAAGACAAGAGACAGACAACAAGTTACTACTCAAGAAGTGAATGTAGCAGGTGATGTGTTACAAGATTCTTTGATTCTTACATTAGATAATACTAGTGATTACTGGGTAGTAGATTCAAGGGCTTCATGTCACGCTACACCCCATAGGAAATTCTTTCATGATTATGTTCAAGGTGATTTTGGGCATATGCCATTGGGGGATGATGAACCATGTAAAATAGTTGGAAAAGGTAAGGTATGGATTAATTTAAATAATGGAAATGACTGGGTGCTAAAATATGTACGACACATTCCTTCTATGAAAAGAAATCTGAGCTCAATAGGGTACTTGGGAGATCACGATTGTTTTTCTATGTTTGGAGAAACGTGGTGGAAGGTCACTAAAGGATCAATGGTAATAGCAAAATGAGATAATATAGGTACATTATATTTATGTCTGCATAATACTTATTATTCTATCTCTGTAGCTTCCATAGAAACAAGTGTGGCGTTATGGAATCATAGGCTTGGCCACATGAGTGAGAAGGGGATGGAGATTCTCCACTCAAGGAAATTACTTCCAGATCTGAAGCAGCTAAGTTTGGAATTCCGTGAGAACTATGTTTATGGAAAACAGAAGAGAGTTATTTTTCTCAGGGTTGGGAAACAAAAGAAGAGTGAAAAGTTAGAGCTTGTCCATACATATGTATGGGGACCAGCTCAGGTACAATCTCTTGGTGGCTCTTATTATTATGTTACTTTTATTGATGATGCAACTAGAAAAACTTGGGTTTATTGCATTAGACAAAAATATGATGTGTTTGATACTTTTAAGAAGTGGAAAGCTTTGGATAAGAATGAAACAGGAAAAAGGTTGAAATTTCTCAGATCTAATAATGGAGGTGACTACTGCAGCAATGAGTTTGACAATTACTGTTCACACAATGGGATTCACAGAGAGAAGATAGTCCCTAGAACACCACAAGAAAATGGCGTGTCAAAAAGGATGAACATAACTATCATGGAGCGTGCAAGGTGTATGAGATTGCATGCAGGGTTTCCCTTACAATTTTGGGTTGATGTTGTAAACACTGTTGTTTATTTAATAAATAGAGGGCCTTCAAGTGCTTTGGATGGTGGCATTCCAGAGGAGGCATGGATAGGTAAATAGGTAAAATTCTCATTTCTGAGAACTTTTGGTTGTGAAGCATTTGTCCATATTGATAAAGATGATAGAACAAAGATTGAAGCTAAATCCAAGAAAAGTACCTTTATTGGATACTAGGTTGATGATTTTGGTTATCATTTATGGGATTATGAAAAATGGAAAATCATTAGGAGTAGAGATGTATTATTCAATGAAAAGATCATGTACAAATATCAGTTGTAGGGAAAGAAAGTGGAAAAGGAAAACACAAAGTACACAGTGCTTGATGAAACCAAAGAAAATGAAGTTCCAAAGGCACCAGAAAATCAAGAGCAGCAGTAGGTACCTGAAACTCCTGCAACTGTAAGAAATTATACTAGGTTAAGTAGACCCCCTGAGAGATTCTCTCCTTCACTGTATTATTTATTGATCACTAATTCTTGTGAACCAGAATGTTATGAAGAAGCAATGCAGGTAGAAACTAGAAAGAAGTGGGAGCAAGGCATGGGCGAGGAGATGGACTCATTGGTAAGAAACTAGACTTGGGATCTAGTTAAGTTGCCTACAAAAAAAAAGGCATTACAGAATACATGGGTTTACAGGTTGAAGGAAGAAGATGGAGTAAAGAAGTGGTACAAGGATAGACTTGTTGTAAAGGGGTTTGCACAAAATAAAGGTATGGAATTTGATGAAATATTTTCTCCTGTTGTTAAAATGACTTCAATTAGAACTATTTTAAGTCTAGTGGTGATAGAAGATTTGCATCTTGAATAGTTAGATGTAAAAATAACCTTTCTCCATGGGGATTTGGAGGAAGAGATTTATATGCAGTAACCACAGGGGTATGAGGTCAAAGGTAAGGAGAATTTGGTTTATAGGTTGAAGAAGAGATTGTATGGCCTAAAGCAAGATCCACGTCAGTGGTATTTAAAATTTGATAAGTTTATGACTAAACAAGGTTATGATAGATATCATTCTGACCACTCTGTTTATTTCAAGAGGCTAGATAATGAAAGATATATTATATTGTTATTGTATGTGGATGACATGCTTGTTGCAGGGTCTAACATGCAAGATATAAATGTGTTCAGAATAAAACTAGCTAACTCATTTGCGATGAAGGATTGGGGTGTTGCAAAGCAAATCCTTGGTATGAGAATAACAAGAGACATGAAAAATCACAAATTGACGCTGTCTCATTGTGAGTACATAGAAAAGGTGCTGCACAAGTTTAGAATGCAGAATGCAAAACCAGTTAGTACACCTTTAGCAAGCCATTTCAAACTAATTAAGGAGATGTGTCTAGAGACACATGAATAAATAGATTACATGTCTAGGATTCCCTATTCATCAGCGGTTGGAAGCTTGATGTATGCCATGGTGTACACAAGACCAGATATTGCACATGCAGTGGGAGTTGTGAGCAGGTATATGAATAATCTAGGTAAAGAGAATTGGAAAGTAGTATAGTGGATTCTCAGGTATTTGAGAGGTACCACTTCACATGCATTATGTTTTGGAGGTTCAGAAATTGTTCTACAGGGACATGTTGATCCAAATATGGATGGTGATAAAGATAGCAGGAGGAGCACCATAGGGTATGTGTTTACTCTGGGTGGAATAGTAGTAAGTTGTATTTCAAAACTGTAACAGGTTGTTGCACTTTCAACAATGGAAGCAGAGTATGTTGCTGCTACAGAGGCTAGTAAGGAGATGATTTGGTTGCAGAGGTTCATGGAAGAATTGGGTAAGAAGCAGGGGAATAGTAGGCTGTAAAATGATAGCCAAAGTTCCATTCATCTTGCAAAGAACTCATACTTTCATTCAAATACTAAACATATACAGCTTAGGTACCACTTCATAAGATCTGTTCGAGATGAAAAACTGTTAAAATTGGAAAAGATACATACTAGCTAGAATCCTATAGACATGTTGACAAAGGGAGTAACCAGAGAGAAACTGATTTCCTGCTTGGTTTCTATTAGCCTTCAAGCATGAAGGTGAAAATAAGAAATTTGCGAAGTCCAAGGTCCAGAGCATAGTCCAGCAAGTGCAATAGCGGTAAAGTTGTTGTGATCAGTCTCCAAGTGGGAGATTATTGGTTGTGGATCTCGATCTTCCAGATCCAGAGATATTATTCAGTTGTGTTTGTACCCTAGGTGTACTATAAACTCATTCCCTCTACCTTGAGGTTCAGGGGCGGAGCCCCCGAGAAATTTTTTTGGGATGTGTGTTGACCAACAGTTTTGCAGACCCATGGTATTGGGTTAACCATAGTATTTTCCCATGGTATTTCCCCTATAAAAGAAAGCATTGTAAAACAACTGAGTATGGTATTATTTTGTATTGTAAACAATCTCGGTAATTGTGTGGGAGAGACTGTGAGAGCATGAAGAGGAAGTGTAGCAGTTTTGTTGCAGCTTGTATCCCATCATCTTTCAGGACTATAATCAAAGGACTGACAATTTTTTTGTGGACATAGCCCATCTTTTTGGTGAACCATTTCATATCTATGTCTCTCTGTAATGTGTTTAATTTTTTTTGCATATTGTTTAATGATTTAACTGTATATGTGTTATTGCTATGCGATCCTGTTTTCTAACAAGTAGGTCCCGGTGCCTTGAATATAGTGGAGGATCCTCTTGGATGCCTTCCAATGAAGATCATGAGGCTGCTGCATGTATATTGATAGATCATTCATCTCATAATATATATCAGGCTGAGAATGAGTCAAGTAAAGAGAGCTACCAATCAGTTGGCAATAGATACTGCAGTCCATGGGAGGTGTGCTTTTTCCTTCTTCAAGGTTGATCCCTGAAAGGAAAGGGAATGGAGAAGCCTTCCATTTATCCATGTTAAACTTAACTAACAGGTTTAATATGTATTGAGACTAAGTAACCATTATCCCATCAAAATTTTGGGCAATTTCAAGCCCCAGAAATTGGTTCAAGAGCCCCAAATCGCTCATCTCAAATGCATCATGGAGGGAAGTTTTTATGACCGAAATGGAAGCAATAGTGCTACCATAAATCAAGATATCATAACATATAAAAAAATGACAATAAAATGACCATCATACTACTGTAGATATACATTCGTATCTGATTTTACATATTTGGAATTTTTTCGAGAGAAGGAAGGCATCCATCTTGGAATACCACTCTCTTGGGGCCTGTTTTAACCCGTATAATGACTTCTTTAATTTGCAAACCAAAAATGAATCTGAAATGTAGCCCTCGGGCTGCTTCATGTATATCTCCTCATGAATATATCTATTTATAAAGGTATACTTAACATCCATATGATGCACTTCCCATTGCTTGGATTCCACAATTGCCAAAACTAGGCGAATGGAGTCCATTTTTGCAACCGGTGCAAAGGTCTCATGATAGTCCACACCTTGGACCTGGGAGAACCATTTTGCTAAGCATAAACCTTTGTCTAAAAAAATCACTTGCATTGAACTATTTTCCTCCCTTGAGGAAGAGAAACTAGCTCCCAGGTGGCATTCTTTCGAAGAGAATTCATCTCTTCATCCATGGCAGCTTGCCATCTCAGATATTTTCGAAAATGGTAGTAAGACTTAGGATCTAAAAATATCATTAAATAACAAGTTTTGGGCAGAAAATATTCATGACAAGAGAGCGCAATACCTTCTCTTTGGAAACCGGACAGGGTTGTTCTTGGATCATCAGGATTTCCAATGTCGTCACCGGTGGAAGAAAGTGTTTGTCTGGCCCAAGTTGGGAGATGTTGTTTGTACTTTAGGTTCTGAACTTGAACTTGATGATTTCTAGTCATTGATATCAGATATCATAGGTTCCAAATCAGGTTCCAATCATATTCATCACCCCCAATTTCATCATCCAAGTATTCAACAGAATAGGGAGGAAATTCAACAGTTTTCTCCTTCACTAGTTCTACCTCTTGAAGAGGCTTATCGAACCAGACACTTATTTAAATGATGATTTGTTTTGTTATGATATCCAGAATCTTGAAACCTTTATATTGTTCAAGATATCCAATAAAAAAACATTCAATACTTTTTGGTTGCAAATCTTTCCTCTTATCATGCGGAATTCAGGCCCATGGAGTGGACCTAAACACCCTGAGATTTGACACATCTGGCTTGTGTCCAAAGTAGGCTTTGAAATGGGTATTCCCTTTCAAGGATGAGTGAGGCACTCTATTATGAATGTATACAGCAGAATTCATGCCTTCAATCCATAAATGTGTATCCAACTTCTTGGCTTCCATCATACAAGTGATCATCTCCTTGAGAGACCGATTCTTTCTCTCCGCTACACCGTTCTGCTAGGGAGTGTAGGGGACTATATGTTGGATATGAATACCAATTTAAGAAAATATATGCAGAAAATAATTACTAAGATATTCCCTGTCATTATCATATCTCAAATTTTTTATCTTTTTCTCAGATGCATTCTCAATCTGTGCTTTTAATTCAATGAATTTTTCTAAGACTTCTGACTTTTTCTTGATGAATAAGGCCCTTGTATATCTAGAAAAATCATATATAAAAGTGATAACATACCGAGATCCATTCAAGGTGATGGGAATTGGTCCTCTAATATCATAATCAATCAGCCTCAAGATTTCTGATGCTCAACTTGCCTTCCCCTAATAAAACTTATGCTCAGGATGCTTGCCCAAAATACAGCCTTCGCAAATTTCAGTGCTAGCTTTGATGACTGGGAGGCCTTCAACCATGAAATTTTTCTGTAATTGCTGCAAGTATTTGAAGTTTATATGGACAAAAATCTCATGCCATAGTATGCTGACCTCATTTCCATGAGTCATAAGAGCTATGGGCTTTGCATCCTCCATAAAATGGGAAAACTCATAGGCTTTTGCATGATGATTTGCAGAGCCTTTTGCCACAAGTTTCCTTGATGCAAGTTCAATAATTTATACATCTTCTGGGCTGAATTATACTCTATTGGGAACTCCAGTATGGGTCATTTGATAGACACTAAGGAGGTTTGATGCAAGAGATGGTACATACAAAACATTGGAAAAATAACCGTGCTCAAGATTTACTGTACCTTGTCCTTTTGAGATGATTGTAGAGTCATCTCCCATGTGGATTGGAATGCTCTTGGTGGTGTCGAGAGAAGAAAAAGAGTCTTTTTTGGCCATCATGTGTTTCAAATCTCCAGAATATATGAGTAGATCCTTGGACTTCAAAGTGCTTTCCATGAGGGCATGACCTCTTTCATGCTGGTATTCCCGATCTTGATTTTCTTTCCTCTGAAAGCTTTAGGGAAGATTTATGTTATTTCTCTCAAGGAGAGAAGTAGCTTCATCGAGATTCTTTTTAATGCATGCATGTTTAGGGTGGAAGCCCTTCCCACAATATGAACACTTGACTTTTTCCTTCCCATGGAGG
Organism: Pseudotsuga menziesii; assembly: GCA_001517045.1. Classification (NCBI taxonomy): domain Eukaryota; kingdom Viridiplantae; phylum Streptophyta; class Pinopsida; order Pinales; family Pinaceae; genus Pseudotsuga; species Pseudotsuga menziesii. The sequence continues at coordinate 27,609 of LPNX010814295.1, read as the reverse complement.
CCTTTGTTTTTGTTCTTCTTTGAGCCAGAAGGCTTTTCTTGCTACTAGTTTTGAACTTTTGTCTTAGGAGCTTTGAAATTGGTTTTTGGGTTCTTCTATTGCTTTCCTTTCCCCTTCATATCCTTGGGTCCTAAAGCAAAAAGGGCTTGATCATGGGAGGATCTAATGATTCCCATATTGAAAAGCTTATCATGCTCGCTTATTAGGGACTCAATGAAGGCATTGAGTGTAGGAATCTTCCATCTATGGGTTGTGAGCTTCCCCGCATGGAATGTAGAAAAAAATACCAAATAGTCAGCTCCAAGTTTTGAGAAAATGGGGAGGATTAGCTGATCATCCTCCTTCTTCACCTCACACTACTTCAGTAGAAGGACTATATGCTTGAATTTTGTGAAAAAATCATTAACGGTCTCAAAATTTCTAGGTTGAAGAGACATCAACTCATTTTCAAGCTAATAAACCATCAAGTCATCTTGTTTTCCATACAAGGAGGAAATGTGGTCCCAAACTTTCAAAGTCTTCAATCCCAAGAGGTGGAATAGAAGATCCTTGGAGATAGAGAGACACAAGAAATAGAATGCTTCATCTTTCTTATTCAAAAATATAGCCTTGTATATAACATGAGTAGGCTCTTATTTTGTGTCCGTAGTGACCGAGTAGAGTCCTCTAGCACATAGCTGGATCTCCATGTATCCTTTCCATTGATGGAAATTGAATGGAGTCAGAATATCTACAGAAGAAGCCATATCAAACTATTGTAGCAAATGTAGTGGGCCTGTAAAACCTGAAAATCAAAACAATAAAGTCACCATAAGGTTGAACATCCTGCATATTTCAGGTTTTCATCACACCCAACATAATTGATGAAGCAATATTGATCAACAATTCCTTAACTTGGGGTATTAAGTGGTAAACCTAGAGCATCGAGTTAAAAGCCAGCAATGTGATGCATTGATCACATGTTGTGGCTTGAGAAAATGGTTCTAAAGGATTAGAAGACATAGTTTATTAAATTTTTATATATTTGAATCAGAAAGACAATTAGTATAGTTGTCAAATTCAGAGTTAATGTAGGCATAGATGACTACCAACACCTTCCTGCGAGGAGACTGGGACATCTAGTTAGTTGTTGCAAATAAATAGGAGTTAGTTGTTTCTAAAAATACAAAATCCCTAAATCTATGGAAGGGTTGTTAGCTTGTTAGCAATAGTTGAGAGAAAAGAGGGAGTCAGTCAAAAAAAGAAGGCAGAAGGTCAGGGAGAAATCGACAATAGTGATTTGTGGCAGAGTATTTTTTTTAAATGAAATAAAACTTTTTTTATTTCGTTTTTGCTGGTGCAAAGAAACCCATGGTATGAAAAGTAGTCTACTGTGCGATATTGAAAGAAAGCATTTGAATAAGTCTACAAAAAGGAATACATTTTCCATATTTATGGAAAAGACATAAATATTCTTTTATTTCACTTTGTGACATTTGAATTCATTCATGTACACATTCAAAGGAAGAAACTCATAGTTAGACTACCTAGAAATCGTATGCTCTGCATATCTTGGAAATGCATTTAAAAATCCGTGATTTTATGAATCAGAGCCAATAAGGAGGTTTTGTCCACACAATCAGCTTAGAGCAGTGTCCGATATGTTTGGTTTAACAAAACCTCGCAGGTTATGGTCCTGCTACCAGCTAGTTTGTCTCTTAAGGAGAACTTAAAACCAGCAAAATCTAACCTATTCTAATATCTATCCTACCTAAATACCTAAAAATGTCCTAAGGTGGCTTTCATAAGGAAAGACTTCGATTTTGGGGAAGTTTTCTAAATATGAAAACTTACCTATAGTATGCAACATGATTTAACAGTGCTAAATCAAAATAAAATGAAATTTTAAACTAATTAATCTAACTATCCTATTTAATCCTATCTAATCCTATCTCAGCTGAGAGCAATTTGAAACTATATTAATTATTAATCAATAACAGAAAACTGAAATATGATCTAAACAAACATATTTAAACCATGATAAAAGTTACTCTGCTATGTAATAATAGAAATGAAATTTAACCTATAAACACATAGTCAACTTCAACTTCCAAAATTGATTAATAATTAAATATCAAGACAGTCATTTGAATTTGAAATAATGTTTATTTAAAATTCACTGTTAACATACAAATGAAATTTTAAATAAACAGAAAAGTATGTCATTAAAACTGATGTTTATAGTGAACACACTAATAAACAAAACCATAATGAAATATTTATTCAACAACTAACTTGAGATGATAAAGTGTGAAAAATATCTAAACATCAATGTGTCACAGCACACAGAATTCATATATAAACAGAAGACAACAAACAGAAATATATGTATATATATATAATCCAAAAATGAAATATCAGTCACAGTATCATTCATATGAAAGCTTCAGCTTCAAGTATGATGTAGTACTAGCAACAAAATATATTTCATATAAGTTTCTTCACCACTCCATCCTCCTCTGGCAGCAAAATTTGCTGTTTAAATAGATAAAAATCTCCAACAGAAACTCTGCTAAATTTCGTAGCTGGCCGCACTTCTGAAAAACGTGTCCAGAGCACCCCAAAAATCTCCCAAACCGTTCACTTTTTCAGCAAATCCCTCACGTGTCTGGTAAATGGGGATCTTCTGGAAAAAACCCATGTCCCGGAATTTTAATTTTTGCCTTATCTTGTGCGCCGTTCACTGCAGAAAATCACCTCCTGAAAAACGACGAGAATCTGGCAATCTTCTGTTTTGTTCATTGAATTCCTGGAATATTTCTTTTTGAAAGGATTAAATTCATATGCCAAAATTTCCCCTGCGCCATTCTTCTTTGAAAACCTGTATCATTC
>LPNX010814295.1:0-14276 GCA_001517045.1 Pseudotsuga menziesii | reverse complement strand
AACTTCATATACACGTCATCATGTTGGCTGACTGGATCATTTATATAAGCGTTGATACACCTAGAAAAGTTACTGAGGTGCATGGTGGAGGTAATGGCATCAGTTCCTATATACATTGAGAGCTTCTCAACAGATTTGTCTGGAAGACGGTGGGTTTGACCTGCTATCTGAGAAAAGTCAAGCTGAGTAAAATACTTTCCCATTATGTCAGAAACAATGGTATTAGTGTTTTCAGGAAATAAAATGTGGATGTCTAAAACAGACTCAGATCAAAGTTCTACAAGGATCCTTCAAGAAGATAGTTTGTTTAATCTCCTCCTTAAGACCTTTTCGGGGTCAGGGATGAAATCGACCAAACCTATAGAGTTTATTCTAGTAGAATACCTTGAGGTGTTAACTGACAATGGAGTCGTCAGGTGGACTTAATTCTAATTTCAGAGAGCGATTGGACTAAAAATATACCAAAAAGGATAAAAAGGTAAAAAACTAAAAGAAACAAAGGTCGTCCAGGAACAAAAAGATTTGTCCTCGGCAGCGGCACCAAAAGATGTAGTCCGCCAATTGCACACCAGCAGCAGAAATCTTCTGAAAGTTGTCTCGTCACTTGAGAAAGTGGGAGAGGTGTGACCTTGGGGGAAAGCACAGAGCTAGGTACTACCACCTACTCCTAGCTCCTTCATTTAGGCTAACTCCTTACGAAGCTAAGGGGGGTAGTCCCTAACAAAGAGTTTTCTATGGCTCAATGTTTTAAGTTAATTTTTAGATGTTTCGAATGTGGATGGGTGTTGTTTATGAGTTATTGTGATTTAAAATGATTAATGTGATGAATTGAGCACAAGACAAAGCAATCCACATTTCTATCACTGGAATTGGAAGATAGACAAATATTTGAGAACTTCATGAAATAGATAAAGCATTCACATATATGATCTATAATCAAACATTCGATGGACAAATGGACCAGAATATCAACAATGCATAAAAGATAGGACTAGTACCTATGGAGTCAACTTATCAGAGATGCTTCGAATGTAAATATGATGTGAATCCCAAAAGATGCCAGTGAATGTGAGGTTTTGCAAGTGCTCTTGGTAAGTTTTAAGAGTCTTTACTTGTGATCTTTGCTTATGGTAGTTGGATGTCCTAACCGGTAATACCTTCAGTGGCTCCGTTTGAAGACATGACGAACCTATCTGGGGTCAAAGGTAAGTGTTCAATAACTTAACTACCAGTGCCCAGATTAGGTAGCCCGGCACCCACACTTGGAATTTGCCCACATGCCTCGGTATTTATCGAACAAAGCCGGTGCGTTGGTTATGGGGAAAAGTTTTAGTTAAGTTCCTCTTGTGGGGTTTAGAGATCCAATGCCATTTCTGGGTATTCCGATCTAGGATCAGTCAAAGCATACTCCGGAAAGGAGGAAAGGGGGTTAATTAATTAAAAGGGGTGTGAGTTGTGAATTTATTTAAGTTAATTAATTAAAACTCTCCGATAGAGAATGCTCTTGACCTCGTCTTATGACCATGGTTCAAGAGACTTAGCTAATCTATATGAAGCTAATGCAAGGACTGTGCAAATCTAAAATGCTCTCCTATAGAGAGTGCTCTTGACTTGTGTTCTTGCAAGATCAAGAGTCTTACTTATGAATTATTAATTGATTAAACAAGCACAAGATGATATTAGTTACTTAAACTCTTCGATAGAGAGCACTCTTGATCCACCTTATGGTGAGATTCAAGAGATTTAAGTAGTTGATTAATCTTAGAAAGATAAACAATTTAAAAGAGTAATCAACTTAATTAAAGAATTAGAGGTGATGGGTTAACAACTAATATTCTAAGCATAAAATGTAAATGATGATGAAAACAAGCACATCTAATCTAAGCATATGAAAGATGGACACAACACAATCCTCCCCAAATGGGGGAGGATGGCATTGGGGACTTAAAAACCCCACTCAAACACAAGATCTTTATTAAAATTTATACAATGTGCCTTAAGGATTTTAATCCTTGAAAGGACTTTTCATAAGAAATTAAAACAAATCTACTGATATTAACACTTCTGTAAAAAAGGAGAGTTCTTTTACCTTTACTTGGATATCTTTTTGAAACCTATGAAAAGGGAAAAGAGAAGAAGTTTAAAAAAAGAGCCAAAAGGAGAAAGAAAAAGAGGGATGAAACAAAAGAAGATGAGGGAGAGAAGGCAAGAAAACAAAGAGAAGGTCAAAACAAAAGAAAGGGAGGGAAAGGGCAGTGAACTAAGAAGCTAAGGGATGAACAAAATTTGAAGAAAATTGGACAGCGAACAATGAAATAAGTGGCTGTCATAAAAAGTGCAAAATGGGACAGCGAACAATGAAATAAGTGGCTGTCACAAAAAGTGCAAAATGGGACAGCGAACCATGAAATAAGTGGTTGTCATCAAAAGTGCAAAATGGGACAGCAAACAAAAAGTAAAAGCAATGGCCAAAAACAAGGTTAAAGGAATCCCAAAAACTAGGTCAAAAATAGGCAAACAAGGGAAGAAAGCTAGGGCACACTAGGGTTGTCCAAAATGGAGAAAAGGGATGGTAAAAGAGAGAAAAAATGGGGCTGTGATGAAGAAAAAGTGAGAAAAGGAAAACAATTCAAGGAGGAAAGGGGCTAGCAAGCAAGGAAACAAAAGAAGTCAAGGAGTAAAGGGAGAACTAGAGGAAGGAAGTTCGGAAACCAAGAAGTATTTAAATTTATGAAAGAATTTGTGATGGAACTTTGGAGGAAGATCTCCTTGTTTTTTCCTCTTGGAAAAGGCCAAATTCTCTGCAGGTCCTGAAATTCAACAATGTTAGAAGGTTCTTATGATGATGGAGATGAGTTTGATGCAGCTGAGCTGACACCCTTCTCCAAATGGCAAGATCTGTAAAGAAAATCCAACTTGATACCCAGTGAGATCAAACAATAAAAACCAGTTTGCTAGGAATATGCAAATCAAGATCAATACTTCATATAACTGAATATTTGTACCCATCTAGATTATGATAAAATTTGCATAATAAACCAACTTGACAGTAGCAAATGGTAAATCTTATGTTCTAATGATAGACTTCTAAATCTAGTTGTTTGATTCAACACATAAATAACAAATTGAAAGCATGGAAAGAGATCACCTCATACAACACATCCACCAATGAAGAGACAATCCTCTAGACCTCCAAAGTCGAAAAGCTTTATTCAATAATATAATGATTACAATTTTTGTAGAGTTTCTATGCCCAAAATTCCATGATAATAGAGCTGAAATAGCCTCTATTTAACAAATGAGAGAGTGCTAAAACCCTAAAACCAAAAAACCAACCCTAACCAGCTTAGCCACCTAAAAAAGAGCCCAAACCTAAACTGGAGAACCAGGAGTGAAGGGAGGCCTCCACCCAGGAAAGGCACCCCCACTCCAAACTTGTGCACTGAAAACAAGCCAAGGATGAGGCCACACATGTGAGTCTGGATGTAGGTAAGCTCATCCTTTAGGTCTGGCAGGAGCCTAAGCTAGGTTTGGGAAGCCCACTGATGGTGCAAGCTTTAGTATTCACCTCGATCAAATCACCATACCAATGAGAGCTCTCCATCTCGTCTTTAGCTGGAGATGACATGTCTGATAACTGATAATAAATTAATTGCTCTCTTAATGATGACTGAAGTTGAATTATGATAACTCCAATCATCATAAGTGTTCCATGACATGTCAATTAGCCTTTTATTTTATTGAATTTGGATTAATTTGGAGAGTTTTATTTTTCTCCAAAATAATCATTTTTTTTAATAAAAATCATTTTTTTACTAAAAATCATTTTTTTACTCAAAACTGACTTTTTTGAGTAAAAAGGCATTATGTGTCCGATTGTTGATCTGAAAGTTGGTTCTGACTAGCTGGCTGATCAAGAATGATTTTTGGCTTAAGGTTAGAGCCTTCAATCACTGAATTCTGAGTCCGGATCACGAACGGGTTTTTTCCATTTAATTTATGGAAAAATTAACCAAAAAAACTTAGGAAAAGTAATTAAAAATTTTTAAAAAAAAATTTCACTGTTCGAAAAAGATTTTTTCGACAATTTTTTATGTGTCCAGATGACTTAGGACATGACCATGATATATATAAATAATGTCTAGTAGGATTATAACACTCAATTGGGCTCTAATAACCCCCCAAGGCCCAGAATTCAACATCGGGCATTCCAGCTTTGGAGGAAGCGGGAGAACAACTCATCAATTATACTCGGCTGAAGGCAAAGCATAATTGTCAGGGGTAAAAAACTCCCTGGAATATTCTATTTGAGATTCTACGTCTCAGGAGACCGAACCACTCAAAAATATCGTACTAGCACATTTTATTACAAACCCTGCAGGGCCGTGGTTAAAATTATTCAAATAAAAAAGTGACTAGCCAATATTGGCTAGACATGCAAACAGATCAACTAATACACTGGAATTAGACTTTGAACAAGTCTGTCAACCGGTGGCTCCTCTGGTAACCCAACTATGGTACGAAAAATGGATAACAAGACTTATCTTTGAAAATGGAAGTACTGGTAATTTAGTTTATGTAGAGATGGTTGAGAAGTTGGGACTGCAGAAGGAAAAGCATCCTACACCTTATAGAGTTTCCTGGTTGCAGAAGGGACATCAAGTACTTGTCAATGAACAATGCAAAGTTGATTTATAGATTGGAAATTACAAAGACCAAGTCTTATGTGATGTGATACCAATGGATGTATGTCATGTGTTATTGGGTAGGCCATGGAAGTATGACAGGAATGTCATGTACAATGGCAGAGAAAAAAAAATTGTATTAGAGAAGGAAGAAAAAAGACATACTCTTGTTCCATCAAAGGATGAGAAACAAAGGAACAAACCAGCCCAATGGTACTGCTGGTGAAAGAGAAAAAATTTCTGGAACAACTGCAAGAAGAAGAGGTAAGTTTTGATATTGTTGGTAAGCCTAGAACTGTTATAGCCAACACTAGAATAGATGAATTACATGCTGAAATTCAGAAATTACTAAAGAGTATGTAGGCATAGTTGTTTATGATTTTCTAGATGAACTGCCACTTGTTAGAAGTATAAGTCATCACATATATTTGATTCCTGGAGTTAGTTTACCAAACAAAGATGCTCATAGAATGAATCTGGCAAAAAATGCAAAGATCAGCAGATAAGTGTAGAAACTGTTGAATAAAGGATTGGGTAGAGAGAGTTTAAGTCCTTGTGATGTACCAATAGTGTTGAGTCCTAAGAAAGGAGGCGAATGGAGGATTTGTACATATTTCAGAGCCATAAACAAAATCACTATCAGGTATAGATTTCCTTTATCTAGGATGGATGATTTAATGGATTGCTTGAGTGGTGCCAAATATTTTTCTAAATTAGATCTGAAAAGTGGATATCATCAGATAGGAATGATGGAAGGTGACGAATGGAAAACGACTTTCAAAACTAATACTGGGTTGTATAAATGGTTAGTTATGCCTTTTGGGTTAACTAATGCACCTAGTACTTTTATGATACTAATGAATGAAGTACTTAAAAAATTCATAGGAAAGTTTGTCATAGTTTATTTGGATGATATTCTTTTTTCAGTAAGACAAGAGAAGAACATGTTAGACATTTGAATTTGGTTATGAAGAAATTGCATGAAGAGAAGCTCCTAATAAACCTGAAGAAGAGTTTTTTTATGAAGAAAGAATTGATTTATTTAGGGTTTGTAATTTCCCAAGAAGGATTGAGAATGGATCTAGAGAAAGTAAAATCAATTTCAGATTTGCCATCTCCAAGGAATGTGTTTGAGGTAAGAAGCTTTCCTAGATTGGCAAGTTTCTCTAGAAAATTCATAAGAAATTTTAGTGGAATATATGCTCCAATCTTAGACATAGTGAAGAAAGAGAAAGGACCGTTCAAATGGACTGTTGCAGCAGAGGGATTTAAATTGTTGAAGGAAAAAATCACTGAGAAGCTTGTTTTAGCTCTCCCAGACATCATCAAACCATTTTCTATTAGATGTGATGCTAGTGGACATGCTATTGGAGGAGTATTGAGTCAGGATGATAAAACAATGGCATATTTCAGTGAAAAACTGAATGAAGCAAAACAAAAGCACTCTACCTATGATCAAGAATTATATGCAGTAATTCAATCTATGAATAAATGGAGGCATTACCTTATGCCTGGAGAATTTGTTTTATATTCTGAAAATCATGCTTTGCAATTCATAACTAAACAGGAAATGTTAAATCAGAAACATGCTTAGTGGGTTTAATTTATGCAGAATTTCACTTTTGTTTTAAAACATATCAGTGAAAATTCTAACAAGGTTGCAGATGCTTTGATCAGAAGATGTTTAGTTTTGCAGGAGTTCCAAGTGAATGTTCTTGGACTAGAGAATTTGAGAGATATGTATGAAGAAGATGCTGATTTCAAAGAAGCTTATGAAGCTTGTATTCAAAGATAGAATCTCATGGATAGATTTCATGTTGCAAGAAGGATTACTATTTAAAGGAAGCAAGTTGTGCCTTCCTAAATGCTCAATGAGAGATAATTTGATGAAGGAGAAGCATAGTGGAGGACTTGCTGGTCATTTTGGAAATGAAAAAACCTATTCCCAATTAAGTAATCTCTACTATTGGCCAGGAATGAGAGAAGATGTACAGATATTTGTTGGGAAGTGTCAAATCTTCCAGCATGCAAAGGGGAGATAGCATAATGCGGATTGTATCAGCCATTTCCTATTCCAAAGAAACCTTGGGATGTTGTAAGCATGTATTTTTTTTAGGATTTCCAAGAACGCAGAGAGGTAATGATTCCATATTTATTGTAGTGGATATATTCTCAAAGATGGCACACTTTGTTCCTTGTACTAAAACTAGTGATACCACTCTTATTGCAAATCTGTTTTTGAAATAAATAGTAAGACTTCATGGTCTCCTTATGAGTATATTTTTTGACAAAGATACTAGGTTTGTTGGACATTTCTGGAGGACCTTATGGAATAAATTGGGGACAAACCTTAACTTTAGTTCAACTTACCATCCTCAGACTGATGGGAAAACTGAAGTCACAAATAGAAGCTTGGGTAATATCTTGACAAGTTTGGTTAGTGAACATCCTAAGTAGTGGGATCTAGATTTACCACAGGATGATTTTGCGTATAATGATTCATCTAATAGAAGCACAAGGTTAAGTCCTTTTAAGATTGTTTATGGAACAAGTCCTATTTTTCAAGATAAAGGACCCTTGTAACCTAGGGTCTGGGATTACCAACTTACTACTAACTTGCAAACAATCATCTTTTTACAAGGAATGGAAAGAGAATAGGAAGAAAGTATTGACTTACCCGATTAATGACAGTTGATCCAAGCTTGATATTCTCTCCCTCCACTTCTCTCCAAATCTTCTAAGGATGTACTTCTCCACCTGCAAAGAGAAAATCCTTCAATTAATATATCATGCATATGTATATTATAAGTTAGATGAAAAGCATATATATAACATAATCACACATATTCAATAAGCCAATATACATGAAATAAACTCAATACAAGATTGGAAGAAGAATTCTATTTATTAACAAGCGGCGAACAAGATAAGAGTACAACCCAACTTCTGACACAAGGACTCCTCTGCAGCCAAAGGACTCTGAGTTCTACTACTCCAAGACTCTGAAGATATACCACCACCATAACTTTTCTCTCCAAAATTGATTTCTTAGTCCCCACCCCAAGGCCTCTATTTATACTTTGGGAAATAGAGTGGTTTCAAAGGTTGGGATGGTTGAGATGGTTGGGATAGTTATGGATTAGGCCCCAACTAATCTCATCTAATATTGAATTATATTTTTTAATGTTGAATCAGGGTATACACGGGTATTAATATAGGAAACTTGCATATGGCATGCGGGTTGCTCAAAGGGAACTCACATATGCATGTATACGTGGGTTGCAATGCACATAGTCGTGTATGCAACCCAAAATCCATTGTAAAAATATACAAGGTTGGTCTAAGGAAAATGCATCAAAGGTCATGCCCATCTATAGTGTTTATGCCACTTCAATCCAAATTGTCCTTTTGTGTACCAACATGAGGAATGTCTCCACTCAGATGGAGAAGTGCCACTTTGGATGGTAACAGATGCCCCCTAATGTGTGAGGTTAGAGGGAAGCAATGGCCAAAATACATTATAATCATTATCTTGGAGAACTCATAAATCTAAGGAAGGAGAGGAAGTACCTGAAACAAATACATTTCAAATGTCATATACAAAATCATATCTTAGGATGCCATGTTCAATACACTGGAACACTGGCTCCTTTACAATATTTGAGTACATCATATGATACGGGTGCTAGACCACATATATTACAAAGGTGGATCGAAGCCATAATATACATTTATGATGAGTCTTCAAAGATATGGAAGATGTGTAAGTGAACACAACACAATCTTGCGCAACTTAGGTTATAGATGTGAACCTAATCTCTTTGTCAAAATCCAAAGGAACCAGTACAATCCAGGCCATGTGAATAGATGTGTTAAAGTCAAACATGGAAAGGATTCAACAGATTGCCAATCAGTAGGTGACAATTGACAATTGAAGCAAAGGAATTCACTAATGATGAAAGTGAATCCTAGGGTACCATAATCTTAGTCTTCAGGAAATGCTGATGAGAAACCATGATGTGAAGAGGAAGGAAATGGATCCTCCAACGGATCACAAGAGTGACTAGGAACTAGATAAAGGAAGGTAAACACAAGTGATATAATATAGGATAAATATGGAATGATGATAGAAAGCAGAAACAGGGATAGATCCTTGAATAGTGAGCACGACATAAAGATGACCCAAGGAAGCTCTTTAACTTTGCAAATAGAACAACTAGACTTATCAGTCATGTAGGAGACATGATCAGATTCCCCAGGCATAAATGACAAGTGGAGGAGTAAGAGACTCAAAGTGATAGCTAAAATAAAAGTGTACATTGATACATGAGTATCGAAAAGTTTTGAGAGTGCTATGTCCAAGGAGGACATGTTGCCACCGACTGTAACCCAAAGAGAAAACATCTTTCTTATCTTTCCTATTAAATTTTAATGAGTCGAGGAAAGTCAACTCAGCTCTCTCTTAATTTTTGACAAGATTGAAGAGAAGAAGGAATAATGCTTGATAATGTCACTTATTCGTGGATTTTAAGAGCCCGAACTAGTATATGCTCGCTTGGTGTTTTCATATTTAGAGAGTCTGAAAATGCCAAAGAAGACTCCAAGGGGTTCCTTTTTCGTCCAATTTAGTATCCTGAAACCAAAAAAGTATAAAACATATCTTAGAAGAACTCTCTTAACTTCCAAATAAGAAAAGGTGAACCTTTTTCATACTTTGTCAGGGAGGTCCGAAAAAGGTTAAATTACCACCTACCCAACGCTCCTTCAAAAGCAGCATATACCTTGAGTTTTGTTAGTATGAAGGAAAGAAATATCACTTAGAAAGATCCATTTGAGTATGAGAAATGGGGCTTACAACAGTAAACTCGATGTTTTGTTCTTGTTGTTTAACGACCATGACAAAGACATAAAGTACACTTGGAATCTTTTTCATGTTTAGGTCCAGAGGACAAAAAAGAGAAAACTAAGCTCAAACCAGGTAGTCCTTTTCTGTAAATTTAGTCCCTGAGGTTTGGAAAAGTGATAAACCTATGCCTAAGAATACTCTTCTCAATTCCGCAGAAAAGAAAGTGATCCTTTCTTGTATTATTCCACATGGTCCGAGAAAGAGATAACCTACCACCAATGTGGATGCCCATTCACATATTCTTAACGAGCCCGAATGAATAGGTTTACTCGATAGTCAAGTCTATTTTGAGGGGTTAAACATGGGCCTAAAGAAACTCCATAAGGGTGGGGATCCTTATAAAAGGGATAGCTTGTAAAAAGAGACAAAAAAAGAGGCTCAATTTGGCCTGAAAAATAGCTAAGAAGGCTCCCCCAAACCTATGACAAATGCGGCATGAGTACCAAAAGACAATAAATCTGTTCTAAGTTAGGGTAATCATGTTAGGAAATCCCTATCCATGGAAGACCAATGATATAGACAAGGTACTAATTGTTGAATACCATAGTATATGGTCAAAGTAGTAGTCCTAGGGGTAAAGCAGATTAAGTATAAATGCAAAAATGCATATAAATGATCAAAATCCTATCCTATATGATTGGAAGACAACTTTGAATAACCTTGGATCTGTTTCATTAGGTAAAAAATAACATGGCATTAGTTTGAGTTTAATAAAAATTACAAACTATAGGTTAAAAAACCCACTTTTGAAATAATTTCTATAAATAGTGAAAAAATAGAAATCAAATTCACCATTTGGCATTTTTACCCAATATAGACAAGTTTTACCTCTACTTTCAATTGCTTGCTGTGGTCAAACCGTTGGATGAATTTCCAAACCGCAAGTGCCAGGTAAATCTACTCTCCATGGTCTTTCATTTCATCCAAGCAATTTTTTTATTTTATGAAAATTTTGATGTTTTAAACCAATTTAAAGGTAGTCACGCTGTATACACAGGTATGCTATATAAGAAATCGCGTATACGTGTTTTATATGCAGCTTGCTTGAAAGCAACTCGCGTATGATATGCAACATGTCCAAAGGACAGTCACGTATACTGCGCGATGTATAAAAATGCTATGTAGGGCCAAAATCAAAAGATTTTTCATGAATTTAATGTTTGATAATGGTCTTGTTAACAGGCTGAAACATGGTGTTGGAGTGGAGGGAGAGGGAGCATAAAGACATCGACCAAGATTCTCTTCGAAGTGCCCCCACAGTGCATGCCTTGCGACAAAGTGGGTTGCTTAAATTCTTTTGTACCTCACCTATGCGATTGAATGTCCTCTTAATGGAGTTTTTGATAAACTACTAGGATCATGATCTAGGTGCATTTGACTTGCAAGGTGAGATTCTAGAGATTACACTGAAGACATCTATTTCATATCCGGTTTGTCACGACGGGGAGCTCTCGTCAACTTGGAAGGTGTTACCACCTAACTTGTACTTAGTGGTTTTTTATCAAGTGAGCCTGGTGAACCGAACAAGGATAACTTGTTCGGACATCAGAAGACCTTTGGAAGTACTTCTGAAAAGTGCTTGTTGTACTATATCACATGTTCATACCCCATGGTGGAATTGTAATAAATGTCTAGCATGATAGTGTCTGTAAAAGACTCGGTCTCTTAGACTTTATTTGTCAATCCAATCAGCCCAGGGTGTTTTTTCCCTTGGTTATTATTGGTTGTTGAATAAACGACTGATAATTTCTAAGTTTTTCACTCCATACCTCCAAAGTTGGGGTGGTTGGCTTGGAATTTAGGCCTATTGAGGTTATTAGAGTTTATGTGTCAATGTATAAGCATGCTAGACATCATGGTTGAGTCATATGAACATGTCTAAGTGCCCCTAGGTTTTTTCAATTTTTCAATTTTTTAGTTTTTTCAATGTTTTTTTATTAAAAATTTAATTCGTCCAAAACTTAGGCTATTTTTAAATAGTTTAGTTGGAAAATTTGATTTTGTAATAAAAGTGGGCCAAATAATCAGTTTCAGTCATGTAGGTGCTCATTTTCAAGCTAAGAGCACCATGTAAACCCATAGTCCCACTATTCCTAGTTTTGAGTGATTTTCCATCACTCAAGTCGGAAAGCCCCAAAAATCAATTATTGATTATTTTAATTAATAAATTGATGAATAATGGAGCAAATCCAAAATCATAGATCAGTGGATTCTCACCCGATTTGATTGAAATTAGTCAGATCTGAAGCAGATTGACTAGATCTAACAAATCCTTGACTGAAGGAGGTGATCAAATAAGATCCAGATTTGATCTTTAGTAGTCTTTATGGGCAATCGTGCCCTCTCTCTCTCCTCCACATGTGTGGACTCTTCTGGATGATCTGTGGACTGATGTGTCGGTTTATGGGTTGATGTGTCAGCTCAATTAGGCCCCTGGTTGACAAGTAGGCTCAGTTCAGCTTCAAATCTGAATTGATTGACTCTCCATCAGCTGATTTGATCTGTCTCCTTGGGATTTGCGCCACCCCTGGGCTAGATCTCCTAGTTTTTGTATATATCCAAGCACAACAGCCTCTTCCAAGCTAGTTAGAACTAGGATTGAGGTGTTGCTACTATTGTACTGTTGCTATTATTCATTTGAAATAAAGAGAAGCTTTGGAGGCAATACGATGTTGTGCCATTGTATGTGTGGATGATCATTGCCATTTTTTACTGAGGTAATCTGTATCTGTGTTCAAATTTTGCTAATTGCTTGTGGATTTGTTACTAAAATTGATCATAAGATTATTATGATCTTGGTAGGAAAGGTGATTTTCAATAATTTTATTGGCCATCTTTTTCCTTTGATGCATCTTTAGATATCTAGATTCAGCATGTTCTATAGGCTTATATGCATGTTATTCTGAATCTCTATGTATGTACTAATCAGATCTCACAAGTTTTTTTTGGCAAGTTTTTTTATTTTAGCTGAGCTGCAGGTTCCTAGATTGGAGAGGATGTTGATATAGTTTTCTTCTTCACTCTCTCCAAAAAATTCCAAAGGCATAGTCCCTCAACATTCCACCTGAAATCTCCACTGTGGATCTTCAAGGCTACCAGCGTTTCTCTCCTCCTCTTCCTCCCTCAAAATCAACTCTTTTACCCGGTCACTTTGTTCATATCTTTGATATTGTTTAGATATATCATATTAAAATCAAATTTAACATATGATATATCTTCTCAAATCCCATATTCTATATCTTTCTCTTAAAAGGTTTCATAAGCATTCTAGATCTAGCTTTAGGGAAATCGTCCTTTTTGCATGGAATTTTAAAGAAAATTGGTAGCTTGCATGCATTATATTTCTATTTTCTGTTACAAAAGATAAATATAGCAATAATTGCACATCATAATGAATTCCTAAAAGGCAATCCAAGATCCCAAGGAAATCCCACTTTCCTTGGTTCCTTTTTTACCTTTTTTAACTAGTTTTTACTTAGCATTTTTTGGTTAAAAGTAAGCTGACCCAAAGGTACTTTCATAGTGATTTTGGGCATATTTCAGTTTAATAAGATTGTTTTTTTTTAGCAGGAATAACAGAAAAAAGGAGGAGCTTCTGCTCGAAAGTGACTTTTGGGCCTCTGAATCCCCCCAGGGGTCTCCCTTTTTGACTGAAATCTTTAATTTTCGTACTTTGTAAGCTCTTGATTTCATTCTATACAAGAATCAAGAGGAATCATATCATTTTTCTGATATTTTAATTGCTGGTAATAAAATTATTCTTTGAATAGGCTCTTTCGAGCCCATTCCCCATTCCCCCTGGGGGGATTTGCGTCGGTGTCAATTTTTTACTTTTTGTTCCTATATTTTCAAACTAGCATAGCTCTAATATGAAGGGTGGTATAATTTGATTTATTATCAATTTAATATTCCATATTTGATATTTCAAATTAATTTTAATACTTACCCCACGACTTACCGATTGACCCGAAAGGGGAAAGAGATGCGTGGTAGGACTAATTAGAAAACCGGAATTGTGTATCTGTGTTTTACTTTTTATCATTTGTTTCTTCAGCTATTATAAAATTAACCCCTCCTTGATTCCCCAATTGAGATCCACTTGGATCGAAAGAGGTTCTTGGAGGGTTTTCTTTTTAACAAGAACACCCATTTTAAAATCTACTAAAATTGACAAGACTCCGATGTGTATGCTATGCACTTGGCTGTGGTTCATCTGATCAGTAAAGCTGTATCAAAATCATTTGAGTGACTAGAATAATTAGGACTTACTCTCCCAAATTGACAAACCATCAAGTGAAAATCCAACACCTAGATCAAACCATTACGGTGGCAAAATACCCAAAGGAAGTGGGCACTTCTGAAAAGTGACCTCGGGGCGCCGATCTCTGTCACACCCTAATGGGTGAATTATGAAAAATAGCCCCAGAGACTCCATTCAGCCACATATTCCTTGCAGGTAGCTGTCAAGGTTTAGTTTTGGACATACTCCAAGTACTTTTGGGTATATCTGGAGTCCACCCCTTCACCTAATTTTAATCAACTCATACCTCACATTAACTTAAAATGTACCAAGAGGCTATTGCAAAACATTCACCCCAAGCACATGCAGGTACATTGATTTTATTTTGACTCCATTCTAAGGCATTGGTTATTTTCTTGCTATATATATATATATATCTATATAT
>LPNX010814292.1:1391-61979 GCA_001517045.1 Pseudotsuga menziesii | reverse complement strand
TTTGGATTTGTAAATGTGGTCATTTTACTTCATCTTACGCACAGGTGAAAAGTATTTGTAAAATTCTTAAGTCTTTAGACTAAGAATCATATTCTATCAACCTAGTCGCATCAAGCACCAAACTTGATCGCAGAGAAGTTGATCGCATCAGGCATCAACTTGATCGCAAAAGAAGTTGATCGCAGGGATCAACTTGATCGCAGTGATCGCACCGCAGATAAGTTGATCGCAGATCGCAGATAAGTTGATCGCAAATAAGTTGATCGCACCAAATTTGATCGCATCAACTTGATTGCACCAACATGCTTGGTCACAGTAAAAAGGTGGTCGCAGTAAAAACATGTCGGAGTTAAAAAGTGAAATTATTTTCTTTTAAAAATTGACTGAGCACTTAACCCAAGTTTAGTGGGCTCGGTTTTGGCTATCACAATACTTAACATAAAAATTTACCTATACACTGAACAACAACGTCCAAAGCCTCACAGCATTTTGCAGAGTCATGTATGAAGATCATAAATTTACCCGAACAAGCACCAAAGCACCGTAGAATTTTTTTAATTTAAAAACGCAGGCCATAATATATAAGAAGAACATCTCTTAATAAGTAATTTCTACTGGCATAATTGAACTGCACCTAGAATATGTTATTCACGTTAACAAGTTTACAGTAGGCTCATATATGCTTTGCTCTATGCATTTGCCGGTGTTAAGAGGATTAAAACAGAGAGTTAGCAACTCGAGAATAATAAGAGGATTAAACCGAAAAGATCCTGCTTCAAGCATCCATTAAACCATTTTCTGAAGTAGCTTCCAAATTACTTCTCTTTGATATTCTATTCCTGATACCTCTGGAAAAACCTTTACCTGGATTGCCATAGGATCCGATTTGATAACCAAGTGGTAAAAGGTTTATTACAAATTATAGTGACAGGTAGGATGAGTTCTCTCACTGATTTTATATATAGAGCTACTCAATTATTGAGTTTCTTATATTATCTTTGTGTCGCAGTGTAAACATGTTCGAGCCAGGTCAATGGATTAGTATTAGTACTGCGTCTGTTTTTATTTGCTACTTAATTATTAAGTTTACTAAATTATAGCTTTGTGTCTATCCGCGAGCATCTTCAATAAGTTACAGGGTGGTCAAGGTAGATCAGATAATGTACAATAAAATACAATTGTCCACCTATAATTCAATCGATATTATACACACGGTTATACGTTAATATAATCGTCACCTTTAATCTACTTATAATAATCTACTCCTATTCTTTAATATTTCTATATTTATGCAGATTGCAAATTGTTGCTTAAAAAAAATAACTTGAAATATCAGATTGATGTTTCATACCAAAGGGAACTTGCAACTGTATTATTGTATTATTAAGGTACAAGAAAAGGAATCTTACTTTAAAAAATAGAAAAGTGGTTGTTACCTTTATACAATAATAATATGATCATCTCCTTTAATCTGCTTATAATAATATAATCCTATTCTTTAATCTTCTTATATTCATGCAAATTGTTGCTTAAAAAAATAACTTGAAATATCATATTGATGTTTCTGCAACTAGCAACTGTATTATTAAGGTATAAGAAAGGAATCTTATTTAAAAAATAGTTAAGTGGTTGTTGCATTGGAAACTTGCATAGCCAACTATTAAGTTACAATAACCAAGGTCGATTTTATTGAATGTATAAACTAATTACATAATTGATCTGTATCCATGTTTATATACAGTGAGACAACTATAAAGTGATCCTAACTGTATCCATGTGTATCTAACGAAAATGTTTAAAAGAGTATAACTTTAATAAAATAATTAAAAAAATATTTAATGATTTGGTGAATAGATTGTTTTTTTTTTTGTTTCAAGTTTTATTAGAGTATATAGTTTAACATGTGGGGTAGTTTAAAATTCTGTTATAATAAACCATTCAAAATAGTAGCACATTGTCTGCCTCGGCTCTTAGACCATATCCTTTTGTACATGAGTCCTCTCTAAAGGGTTTATGGAAATTGGCAAACGCCATAACCAATATTTGATTAAATTTTCATTTTATATATTCAAAAGTTTTATGTTAACTTTTGCGAGAGGAAACAAATATTATGGCATGGCACTGTTGAGTTTCAATTTTGCAATTATTTTATTTTATAGTAATTAATTAATACATTTAAAAAAATTTATTTTCAAATTCCAATAGTTTGAGTTTAGATTATTATAATGAAAAATAAATTGGATTATAAATTTCTATGTTAATAATAAAACAATAAGTTAGATATGAATTTTTGGGTAAATAACTATTTTACTTCATCATTAATTAACGATCATGGATCCATTTTAACTATGGTTTTATCATGTGCGAGAGGAAATTTAAGGAGTGAGGTAAAAACTCATTTTAGAGTCCTAAACATGAGGAAAGGTTTGCAACTTGGCCCATTTGGTCCCTCTCTTCACTTGATAGAGCTAGAGTTAAGATGGATCTACTCAGGTATATTCATAATTAAAATGAATGTTATGAACCTCCAAATGCAGTATGTTTCTCTTACAAAGCTCATATCTTCAAAACATTGGTAAGAGGTGCCCACTTTATGATGGTCTCCATCTTCACAAAATCAATCTTTAATTACCCTCGACAAATAGCATAAGTCAAGGAGTGTTCAAAAAATGCATGTTTTAATGTTTGCCAATGGATGATGCTTTCTCAAGGTCTCTAACACATGCCTGATATGTGAGGTATTCTCTTATGAGATAGACCTATGGATTAATAGATCATTGAATTACATTATTACAAATGAACTTAGAAAGAGTTGTAATACATCATTCATGAAACACATAAGCATAACTAGTGCATTACATAAACCTGAAGGCATTACATGTCTTTCATATAAAAACTATGCCTCATCTTGAATATGGACATCTAGGTGTATTACTATTTTACTCATACCTAGTGATATTCTAATTTGGGATACATTTTGGTGAAGTACTTGGCTGTTGCACCTAAACCAATGGATAATTAATCCTAGGAAAAGGATATCAATTCTTTAAGGTAATATTATTCATAGCTTTATAGTTGATGTACACATTCTCCATGTCCTGTGGTACTTAGGAACTATGATGATAGGTGATGTACTTGGTCAAATTATTGTCTACTCCAACAATTTCTCCAATGACATGGGTTGTTTGTACAATCTTATACTAGGCAATGGACAATGGGGCAACAATTGCAGCTTTTGTTCCACTTCTCTCTTAGGTGGTGACCCATTAGTATCTAAAAATATTTATTTATCTTCTTTTAGAAGCTCCCTATGTGGTAATACTCCTTAATACATCCATATATATATGTCTTTACTTCCACCAATTCACTTTTGATGTTGAACCAACAACTCTACTCTAGCATTTGTGTCACCATCGTAAAAAACAATACAACAATTGTTGATATAACCACGTCATATGATCGTCAACCCATGAAGTTTGCACACCTCATATATTTCAAGGGCTAGAATCTATGGCAACCTCAAAAGAATCCTCTTCGTTGACCTCTTTATTTATTAATAACTCACATTTCACTACATAAATTGTATTTTGGAGAGATTCCACTAGGGAGAAACATTATTATGGATGTTAGTTGTCTGATTTCTTTTGATGGGGAGAATTTTTGGCCTCGCTTGTCTTAAGGTTTGTAATTTCATTCTCTATAGTGTGATTCACTTCCATTGATCCAAGGGCTGCCATTCCCTTTGGGGTTCAACCATCAAACATCAGATGTTTTAAACCCAAAAATTGATGCCTCATGTGATTAGTGAATGACATTTAACATTTTAAATAATGTCTGAATATGTGTAAGTATTGAAAGGATAAGGATTTTACATGGAACAAATGGAATACCCTAAGAGAGTGAATATGGAATGTCTGAAGCTGAAGAGGGTCATTGTCATGTCCCCGGTTTTGACCCCGTTTGCATGATGTATATATTGTAATTAATCATGGTGAGGAGCTCAAGGCAAAAGCCCCACCATCGATTTGGTTGTGTATGTTCGGCAATGGGGATAATTGCCGATGGTATGTCGTGCTATCCGGCACATTTTAATTCGGCATCATGTAAACCCGCACATCAATTAAAATAAACCACAACCAGCTACGGCAGTGCAACGTTGAATGAAAAGGGCATGGTTCCAAAGGATAAGGGGTGGGGGATGTCAAGCCTTGGTTTATGGGGGAAAACCCATGTTTTATTGCCTTGTTGTTTTGCCACCTTTGTTGTTTGTCAACCTCTTTAATGCTTCAGCTGGTGGTTGGGGAGTTATTGCTGAAGTGGTGGTGGTTGTGGCAGGCTGTCAGCCTTACCCATTTGCCCACTCCACCCATGTCTGTCCATTCTTCTCCCTCACGCACTCTTCCCTGGTCAGTTCTCACTCTCACCACGAATTTGGGGTCTGTTGGCTCCTCACGCACAGGTTTTGGGGACGTTTTTGGGGGTCTCACGCAGGTTTTCTTCCTCTCCCCCACGAGTTGCTGAGCACCCACGACCTGCAAATTCGCGTCCTTCCTGTTGTGTGTGCATCCACGGGCAAAAACGGAGCTGTTTTTCTTCACGCAGGGCCTCCATTGTCTGTTATTTTCCTTGCTGGGTCGGATTGTTTACCCACGCGTAGGTATTCTTCTGTTTGGGGCGCACATAGTGAGCTGAGAGCCGTGATTTTGCATCCACGACTGACTGTGAAGGGCCATTCATAGTTTTGGCTGTCTCACAGATTAGTTGGGTCGTTTTTTCCCTGTTGTAGTTTGTTTGCTGTTGTGTTTTTGGGGCTGTGGAATTCGTTTTCCATGTTTTAAGCTGTGACAGCTGATTGGTTGCCTGAGTGCAATGGATAGTCTTTGGACTGTGCTGGCTTGGCTTGGTTGTTGAAAGCCTGTGAAACCCAGCTGTGTTGTTTTGTTGCTTGTGTCCCCTTGGCTATGTCTAAGCCTGCAATTGACCCTTATTCCGGAGGAATCATGCCCAGCTCGGGGGTGGCAGTGTTGCTGAGAGATTGATGAGCAAGCTGGCCTATGGTTGGGTGGAACGTTGCAGCGACGTAGCTGGTTGCGGGTGAATTCTTCATTAACAGATAAGTGCTGCCAGTCTATCTCTGCAATTATAACAATTGTATATGGAATTATGATGAACATGTGATTGCTGGAATGTGTGTTTGCTTCCGCTGTATGAATGAAAATAAATGCATCTGTGTATGCTTAATTATTCCAGCATTGATTTCATTCGATTTTCTGTCAATGTTCATGGGGCAATTGTCCCGGTTGTATTTTGATGTGTAATTCGCGTCCTCTTCGCCGGTTGAGGGCTGGGGACGTGACAGTCATTCATCAGTATGGTGGGACATTGTACAAATGAAGAGGGGAAGGAAATGAAAATATAACATCGAGACATGGAACACAATGGTTTCCATCTCAAAGGTAGGTTTTTGTCTCTTAATTATACTAAGTTTTACATGTAAGTGTTGAACCTAAGACATAAGGATATGATATGAAATAATATACAAAGATTTTTTATAAATTCTCCATTAGGTCTAGAGAAATGATGAAGGAATTGAGTTTGTGGTTAGGTACATTAATGGATTATAATATACCATTCAAGTTTAGTTGGGAATAATGAAGATTAGGACCGTTGAGGAAGCCTGTTAGCTACCCCTAAGGGATGAGGATAAATTATCAAGGAAACAGCATAGAACTTGTGGAGTGTAGTGAGCGGTAAACTTTCTTTTGATACCATGATTTGGAAAAATATCTAAGAAATCGTTTGGCATATACTCGCCTCCTTTGTTGGATCTCAAGGATTTAATAAATTTGCCACAATCCTTTTCAACCATCTCTTTAATAATATTAAACACATAAAAAGATTGATATTTATGTTTTAGCAAATATATCCAACTTTTTCAACTATAACCATCAATGAAAGTCATAAAATAAACATTACGAGTCAAAGAAAGTGTTTGCATTAGTTCGCAATATCTATGTGTATGAACTCCAATGGTGTTTTTCGTCTATACAAAAATACTAAGACAAATTGATCTCTATGATGATTTCATAATATGTCACTCTCACATGAGCTTGTTGGTTGTTTCATATTGAGAAACCATTTCACCGTCTGCCTTTTTTGTAGAAAATCTAATCCACCAAAATGTAAATGGTCCTACCTCAAATTCCATAACCATGATTGATGTAATATCCCAATTAGTTGAATCATTCCTCATAATGTAATATCCCACTTTTCTACCCCTATACTTGTAGCAAAATGTGTAATTGTGTCATAGGGTCTTCACTTGTTCATCAATATCCTATCACGTTAGTTCATATTGTGGGTTTTAAAATTATCAAAAGTTGAACCAATTTATTGCAGGTATTGGAGGGGATGAGGGGTTTAAGGTGGGGGTGGGTAGGGTGGTTTATAAGGATTGAGGTATAAAAAGGGGTGGGGAGGAGGTTTTAAGTATTGGGAGGGGGTTTCAACAAAAAAAGCTTGGGTCAATATCTCTAGAAATTAAGGGTATTCTTTAATATCCCACGATCGTACGTGTTATGTGAGAGGTTCACTAAGTGAAGTCTTCGTGAATTGTGTACACACTTGCCGTAAGGATCTCAAGGCACAGGTTCCATAGGTAAAACTATGTAAGTATGATTCCTATTAAAGTTGTATTGTGAATTATAGACTTAGGAGATTGAATACTTGACATGAATAAAATGATAGAGGAATGGAATCCACTTGGGGAAGAAATTAAATGGCTAGGTAGCCATGAGCTGACGACAAGTGTCATCTTGGTGTCATGGGAACTTAACAAGGAAAATAAATACGAAACTTAAGTTTATAAGTGATGTATAAATTATGATTAAAGCTTAGTCCTAGATTGGGATGCCAAAGAAACTATTAGTTGTTGTAAGGCACTAAGAAACACCTATGACTTAAATTTAGCATGACATTAATTTTACTGATTTCTATTAAGTAAAATCAAGAAGTCGCTCTAGCTGTAATTGATATCTTGTTCTCAAAAAATGATACCAAGAAAATACTAGAAGTTAATGAGTTAAAGTGAGACTAATTTTCTAATGATATTTAGTCAAAATTAAATTAATTGAAAGTTAATTATCTTGATTTAAAGTTAAGCTAAGTATTTATCTTGAGTTAGCTAGTTAAAGCGAAGTTAAGCTAATCATCTTGAGTTAATTAGTTAAAATTAACTAATTAAGTAAGACAAGATAATTATTCAAGATAACTTAGTTAATTATTTACTAGTAAAAAATCGATTAAGTTAAGCTAAGTTAAAGATAATTAGTTAACTAGTTTAGTTAAATAAAGTTAAAATTAATTAGTTAAATTAACTAGAGACGAGATAGTTAGTAAGTTAAAAAAATGAAGATAATTTGTAACACACCTAGAACTGAAAAATAAATATTTTTATTTATTTCAGAAAACATCATGTTAAATTTATTATAAACTTTTTATGACCAAGTTCGTCAAGATGATTGTAATTGAAGAATTATTTATTTTAATAATTAAATAGAAGAGACACATATCCAAGGGAGACTGTTGAATGAGTGTTCACTAGCCCACTAGGAGGAATGAGTAGCTGTAGAAAGATGGTTGACAAGTGGTAGTGCTAGCATTTCACTTTCTAGCTATTGTAGGAAGCATAATCCATAAAATTGTTTTCATGTTTCGTGAGAGGATGAACTGAGCTCATGGCTCATTTAATTCCAGAACTAACCCAAATACCTAGGAAATATTATAAATACCATCTAATTGAGTAGGAGGCTCACTACTCATTTCGTTTCCAAGTGAATGAACATTGTGACTGCTACAAACTAAGAAGTCATGCACAGAAGGAATTTGATGAGGGAATAGCTAAAGTGGAATTGTTGATTTAAGTCTCCTACTGAGTGCTAAGTTACAAGAAGTTGTTGTGTGGGCTAATATCCACAAAATAGAGGCCTCACAGCCAAGAATCTTTAACATATATGTTACAAAGAATATTCATGGCTTTACAGCTTGCTAACCAATGCATTAAAGAAAGCAACATTGGAAAAACAAGATAATATTCCAAGACTGCAACCGTAAAAGCCTCACAGGCTACTTTCAATTTATAAAACCTTTTTCATCAAATGATAAATAACAATATCTTATTGACAATGGCTCTATGTCCTATCTCAGAATTGAGTGCGATAGGGTAAAGGCCTCACGGCCAAATTATATAGTTGTAAAGGTCTTATGGCCGCATTATAGTTTTATAAAAACAACAAAACTATAAAAATAAATTACAACTCAGTTTATACATCAAAAAATCCCTCACAAGGTTTATATTACTTTTCTGTGGAGTCAGTCGTAGGACTCTTCTTACAACATAAAAACAATAACATTAACCTTGCATTTTCGTTCATACAAAACTCTCATCTAGAGTCACCTCGACTTCACACTTGAAAGATTATCATTACGCTTTAAAAAATGCCTCACGACTACCAAAGATACTCATCACTTCCACCAAAATCCTTTACATAGATGGGCATCCATACCATTCCATGGGCAAATGCAAGACAAGCCACATTGCTACTAGTCTTGGAAGCCATAGAAAGGTAGGTAACAGGTCTTACCAGGCCGCTAGTTTCTGTATTTTCTTCCACACAACGTTTATCTGAAGCTAAGAATAACAGTCATCCACACAGTCTATGCACATATAAACATTGGAGAGTATGTTATAAAATATCCAAAGGAAAACATGACAAACACTTGATAAATGTTGCAAAAACTTGTAAAATAAAAACTTACCCTTTGAGTTTCTACAGGACTGATCCTCGCAGAAGGAATCGAGCCACCATCGTTCGAGCCAAGCCATGAAAATAATTGACCCGTATGCACACAAGGAGGAAGAAGGTTGAGATTCGAGATCCTCGGCTCCTCCACTTTGATTATCACAGAGAACTACATTACAATACAAAGAGAAGCCCCATGAAAACACCCATAGAGCAAAAACCAAAAATGTCACAAGACAAAGCTTCAAGGATACACAATTTTCGCAACAACTTAAACCCCTAGGGTTTCATACTAATCCGTTTGGCTGCCAGCTATTACAATTAAGGCCTCCACATGGCCTTCATGTGAAAACATTAAACTCATGACCTTTACAAGTCTTTTCAACCTTCATTATTTTCGAATTAAGTCAACCATGGTGGTAGTTATGGGTTTAGGCACTTTTGCTTAGTTCCTCGCAATGGTATATATGGTTCATGACATTAACATATAGTATGGTGGGGTGACAATCGTATGAAGTTCGACTTTAGAGCTTGGATATTTTATAGGTTGATTTCAAGCCTGTGTCCCCGACATTTTTCTTAGGGACTTGCTTCTTTAGCTAGGGAGTTAAAAACTTGGTCACTTCACTTGCACAAGGGTTTTTGCGTTAGCCATAGAGGCTAAGTAAGACCTGAGATCCTCCTCCTAGCTAGAGGATAGGTAGGGTCAAACACGGGAGAACAACAACAGTTATTACGACACTTTTGAACTCACATAAAATATAATTAAGTTTACCACTCATTCAATTTATAATGACTTTATTTTACCACACATCAAATTTTGTCGTAATAGGGACATATGATTGAAAGCACTAAACATAGTCTTATGAATCTTGCAATCTAACATAAGTCACTTTTGTCATAATGGCTAAAGAAAAATACAACATCTCATGGATCTATCATCCTAGGAAATTGCAAATTTACATGCATAATTTGTTTTTATTATTATCTTAATTTAGGGATGTTAAATAATTGGTTTTTCTTTTTATGAAAGTTAGGGTACTTAAAATCCCACTAAGAGGGAGAATATGGCATTAGGGAGATGTGTGGAAATCATATAGAAGGGAGGGAGATATATATTGTAACTTTTCCTGGTCAATGGTTATGGACGAGAGTAACGTCTCCATTAAGGAAAGGACTCTATAAGAACCCTAAACATAATTATTCGTTGGGCCATGAAAGGAGGCGATTCCCTTTGAGTATTGGTCGGCTGTGTGCCGTCTCCACAAAGAGAAATGCAAGAAAAACGTTTGGTTAAAACTTTGCAAACCTGAAGCAAGATGCCTTGCTTGAATTTTCTGAAAGAAAGACGTTTGCCTGAATTTTTAGTTAAATCTTGCATGAAAAACATCTTGCCCAAGTTTAAAAAAAAAATTGCATGAGTAAAGGAAAACGTTTTGCCTGAGACTTGTACGCCTCAAACAAAACGTTATGGCTGAGTTTTAAAGTAAATTTGGCATGACTCGAAGAAAATGTTTTAACTAAAATCCTTGCACTCCTAAAAGAAAAACTCTTTTTGGTTGAATATTGTGTAAAATTATACCAAAATAGAGGTGGACGACCCACCGTGTTGCAGTTTCACTGTATAAATATTTGATTTAATCGCTAACAGGCAGGGTGTTTCCCATGAGGAGAATTGCCCCTAGCTTCCGTGTTTTTGTTTATTACTTTAACTTTAAAGTTGGGCGTCTCTACCCATGCTGAGGCATTGGTTATAAAATAGTAGTTATTAAATTGCTGTTATTGCATTTAAGAGATGCGTTTTACAGCTCAGAATGGGAGAGATGTGTAATTCTTTCTGTGCTCATCACATTTATCCTTCATAAAAAATAACATATAAGTTTAAATTAAATTTAAATTATTTACAAATGCATAGATATAAAACAATATTAGTTTACACATTTAGTCAACAATTCTACTCTATTGATTTTTCTTGGTGCTTAGTCAATCTCTTTTTAGATGAATTTATGCGGATTAAAGAAGAAAGTTAAACGACCACAAGCTAAAACTAAACTAAACTGGTTTAATTATTTTGACTCTACACTTTAGAGTTTGGCTCCGCGTTTTCTTTAGGAAAAAAGATCCCAATGCCAGTGAAGAATTTAATGTTTGCATTTATGATACTATTGCAAAGTTTTAAATAAAGGTTTTTAAATTATGAATTATTAAAATATGGTTTTTTAATAATTAATAATTTATAAAAAAAATTAAAGAAATGTATTTAAATAAGGTTTTTTCAATTATATTTTAAATAAAGTTTTTAAAATATAATTGAAATTATAGACAAATTATCAAATAATATAATATTATAATGTTTTAACAGTAATGATGTTTTAATAATTTGAATACTAACATAATGTTTTTAAAATATAATTGAAAAATATTTTAAGAAATTTAAAGTTTTAATAGTTATAATGTTTTAATAATTTAAATACTAACAAAGTTTTAAAATCAAATATAGTTAAATTGAAAAGTGTCTTATTTGAAAATATGTTCAATTTTAGTAACAAAATTTTATTAGCATTTTATTAATATGTACAGTGAGCTTTTTATTTATATAGGTTTCAGTTTATGGTGTAATATTAATGCATAAATTAGTATCTATAATGATTGGTTCTAATGATATATTAATACCTCTGGAAGTTTGCACCTAAATAAATGTTAACAACTCTAGAAATTGATCCTTGTGGACAATTAAAATATAAGATTTGGATCTACAGTAGTCATTAAGATATTTAGTTGCATAGTGATGACATGAAAGTATAATAGTGGAAAACATAGAGACCGCAGTTCCTAAAGAAATCCAATTAAAATGTCATGGACACAATATTTAAATCATGAAGGAAATTTGTTTTGAGAGAAAGGAAATAAAAAGATGAGATGTCTTAGTAATAAATTTCGGAGATGAACATTAGTTATTTGCACTTCATTGTAAAGTATATGAAAAATATGTGAAATATGGGAGATAACGTAATAATGCTTACGAAGATTGTCATATTGATACAATGTGTCAAGTTAAATTACAATAATGGAGACTATAATAATATTACGATGCACAATTACAAGTTTGATATTAGATAAAACCTATCATGCTTCGCTATCCTAGTTTTATAAAATCATGTAAATATGATTCTCTTATATTATTAAATGATAACTAATACAAAATTGTAAGTGGTATTTGTGTAAATATGAAGAAAATTATTATATGAATAATACATACATAACGTAGAAGAACAACCTTAGTTATGAGTTAAGTATAAATATCTTTAACTGGTATCCATGAGTCTCTTTTCTCACATATATTCAAGAGAGGTTATGTTATGATTACATAAAATGTTTAACATAATTTTTATATATAATTGCATTCATATGAAATTTTTAAATTAGAATAAAATTCTAAGGGGTATACATAATGTAGAAAAGAACAACCTTAGTTATGAGTTAAATATAAATATCTTTAAATGGTATCCATGAGTCTCTTTTCTCACACATATTCAAGAAGAGGTTATGTTATGATTACATAAAATGTCTAACATAATTTTTATATATAATTGCTTTCATATGAATTTTTTAAATTAGAATATGATAAAGTGTGTGAATAAATACTCATGGGTTGAGAAGTAAAAATGTGAGAAATACATTTGACAAAGGTTGAACTCTGTCATATAAAATAGCTGCGTTTAAAAGTATGAAAATTACTATCATTCATACTTGTCATGGAAAAGATAGTTTGATATAAACATTTAAGATGACTTCACAAAAAATTTAAGACGACTTCTCAAAATACTTGTTGCTGGGAAAGTTAACTATAACTAATAACACAAAGTACCTTAAATACAAACTATGTGTAAAATTATCAAACAACAAAGATTGAATGGTTAGTCTAAATTAAATATGGATTATAAGAGATTATAAAGTGTAAGATAGAACTTAACATTGTGGAGGATCACAACCAAGGTTGTGAATAGATTTTATTGTTATTAATACTAACAGATCGTTATGTTGAAAGAAGTTATAGGAAAATTTTCATACCTCATTTTTCAAAATAACAATGAGCAAATTGGATACATTACACATAATAAGTTGAAGCATTATATTATTTGT
Organism: Pseudotsuga menziesii; assembly: GCA_001517045.1. Classification (NCBI taxonomy): domain Eukaryota; kingdom Viridiplantae; phylum Streptophyta; class Pinopsida; order Pinales; family Pinaceae; genus Pseudotsuga; species Pseudotsuga menziesii. The sequence goes on along the minus strand of LPNX010814292.1, from coordinate 49,035 downwards.
CATCTCTACTATGGTTATCAACTACTTATTTGGATACTTGTCATAAATAGTACATACCTTGTTCTTGAAAATACTCTATACTTTTTCCCTAACAATTGTCTAATACTTAATGACTTAAACATTAAACATGGCACCTAATGAATATCATGATTTTTTCTTCTTCCACCATTCTTAGTGTACACATAAACAATGTGGTCATTGTCATTAACTCTTACCTTGCATTCATTACAAAGATTTCTCTTAGACTAAATACCGGTATGGAGATTGGAAAATAAATTCTTTATTTCTTGGGATATGGTTGCTACATACGTTGTCCAAAAAAGAAGACATCAATTGAACTTTTATGTGTGATATTACAAGTCAATAACAAAATATTTGGATCTTCTTTAGCCTCCTATATAACATGACAAACTGATTGTTAACATCTTCTTGATTCTTCCAACATTTGTTAGCAAAATGCCCCAAATTTACTGCAATAATAACATTGGATTTTAGATCTATCATCCCTTTGATTTCTTGCTTCATCTAATGTCCCTAAAATCCGTAATTAAAAAAAATGGAGGGCTAATAATACCACTAAGATCTAAGTGATATCTATATACTTAACTTTGGAATTGTAAAGATGTATAGGACTTATACCTATGTTCATGTTATGTTTCTATTTTACGATGATGTTTATTGTCGTTATTTTACATACTGATGTACTTTAAATATATTGTTATCTTATATCTGGTTTAATGATGCTTTGATATTGTTTATTCATATTGAATACTTGTTATGTTACTTATTTTTTATTTACTAAATGACAAGGCTAACTTACCTCTGCATCCAAAGGGGAGGAGTGGCTGGAATTTTTCCTACCGACTCACTCGAAACTTGGTAATAAAATCCTGCGACTTGGGGTTACTTAGTTCTCACGAAATAATGAGTGATGTATCTATGTTTATTGCATAGTATTCCTTCAATAATCCTATTCTACATGTGCGTAAAAAAAAGGAAAAGACATGTCCCCTAAAGGTTCTCTAACCCTAAACACTAAGGGGATTCTGGCGTGGTGTTAAAACAAAACAAAATCCTTATGAGAAAAAACTATAGAAAAGGGATTTAAATTTAAGTTGTGGTGGATGATAGTTGTAATAGTTAATGTTCCCATGTGAAGATTGCATGGTATTATAATGATTGTGCCATTAAATCTTGAGAGCGATGAATGCAATCAAATTCCTAATTATTATGCAGTGAAAAGGAATGAATAATAAAAACTGAACAAATCAAATTTCACAGGAAACAAATAACTATTGCTCAGATAATTACAATATAAAATTCATTACACCCCAACAGTATAAAATGGTAATACATAAATAATAATTTGAATTATGAGAGATGAATTCGAATATACCAACTCAATCTAACTGTATGGCTAACTAGAAGTGTCTAAATCACTATTGGAGTTCAAGTGGCTAATTGTAGATGTCTAATCCAGTCTCTCAATCAATTACAATCAATCGAACTAGTCTAACTACAGTGGTATGTGAGAACTGGCGCCTTCCCATGTGCATCCATGCAAAACTAGCGTTAACTGAACCAGAGGATATCTAACTCAATGTAACTAAAGCATAACTAATATTAACTAGTTACCAACTTCCAACAACTCAAGTAGGTTGGTTTCGACACTCCCAATGGCTCCTAAAATGTAGGGATTGGTCTAGGAGGCACCTAAACTGATGCATGCAATTGCATTCGATTCAAGTTATCCTCTATTGGTGTTCCCCACACTCTAGTGACTGGTACATGTGGCCCCATTAGGACAAGTGGAACCAATGGTACTATTGAACCCAATAATAACTAAATGACTCATAAGTTGGAAAAATAGAATCTTATAGACAGTTTGGTCAAGGGAGGATTATAAATCCTAACACCCCCCTTGAATCCTAACTTGGACAACTATGGGCCCTGGAAATAAGGCCAAAAGTCACCCATATACAATCTAAAAGATAAAAAAAAATTGCTTAATAAACCGAGGAAATAGGGGAAAACATCATGGGAAAAACCTACCCCTCAAGATAAACAGGAATAAGGAAAAACATGTTAAAAACTTGTAAAATCTTTTACTCCAATTTGTAGCACTATGCAGCAACAAAGTAGTATTATGGTTCTTATGTGCAGCAACATCCTGGATCTGTGCATGTGAATCTCTGAATCCAAACTAAATTACTATTCCTAGAGGAATCTTCATCTTTGGAAGTTGAAGGATATGCTCAACTAAATCAGAAATATAGACAGTTGCTAGATGAAAACTGAACCCATGTAGAGCAACTGTAATCAATTGATGAGAGAGAAAAGGTATTTGAGAATTCGAACCGTGTGAGGAACACCCACGAAACTAATATATTGCAGCTTTGAACATTGATGCATGTGAGTTAAAATCATCCACAGGTGTTAGGAGCAAGAGTTCAGGAAAATGCAGAATGTCTCCATCTTTACTAGTTCTGTGAGGAGATGAGCATGCGATAAAATAGATAGATAGAGAAGCATTGGGACTATGGAGAGTGATTTCTTGAGCTCCATAATATGATATATATTCAGAAATAACCAATGATTCAAAAAATAAAATATTAGCAAACTCATAAGAGGACACTAACATCGAATCGCCAACAAAGAGTTTGAAGGAGACCTGCGGTACTTGATTTGTCACACCAAAATTGATGAGACAAGCTACAAGCATGACTAAAGTCTCTTGGAAATTAAAACTTGAACCAAATAATATCATATCAGATCCAAATAAGTTCATATCAGATCCAAAAGTGTAGAATGAATCAAATCCCCAACATAAATTTTGAAGGAGACTTGATGTGCTTGATTTTTCACACCAAAATTGATGACAGAAGCTACAAGAATTACTGAAAGCTCTTAAAACTTAAAACTTGAACCAAATAATTCCATATCATATACAAATAGTTTCATAGCATATCCAAGAGTGTGCTCCACCGAGATGGTAGATGCACAATTTTCTCCTTCTTCAAAATTTTGAGAATTGGTGCATGCAATCATGTAGGAATTTACTGGAAGCTCTAGATCAATGAGATTGAATGGATCACGCCTACAATATGATATTATTTCCAAAATATCCATGGTATTACTTATCTATACACCAACAACATCATTAGAGATAAAGAAATCAAATTCCTCTTCATTTTTTGAAACAATCACCTGTAAACTATGTACAAAATTTAAAATAGAAGAATCACTAGAGGATTTTTGCATAGAATAGAATAAGAGTTTTTATTCAATAAAAGAGATTCCAATTTGTTCTTCTAGGTCATCCCTATGATAGTATGAGATACTAGAGATCTCATAAACTTCTGGAGCAGTAGGAGAAGGAGTCGCTCCAAGAAGACTTTCTTCAATTCGAATTGACTGTGTGGAAGATTCTGCTTCTTTTTCATCTTCAACAATTTTCTTTGTTGTAGGAGAGGGCACATAGAGTTCATTCTTGAAATATCCATGCTTGATTTTATCTAAACCTTTCTCAATAGATGGGATTTTAGATTTATCTCCCATATGACTGTTAGGCCCTCCTCATAGAGGGAAAGCGATGAAGGATTCCCTGGAGGAAACCATCTGGTTGGATTCTATAGAATCTATCAAGTAAGCATTAGGAAAATTTTGAGGTCGAAAATAGGCCTCATAAGAGATATAGTAAAATATTATGAGTTAGGCATTTTGTAGGGAAGGTATATTTACAACTCACCTCTTGCACCACAACCAATGAAACTATGGTTAAGATAAATTGAAAAGATGTCTAAAAATAAAGTCAATAAAAATATATTTGATGTGACTAAAAGTTGGAGTACTTTTAAATACATAAATTACTTTATGTACCCTAAAATAATGCACTAATGGACTTGTATAAGAAAATAAAGTATGCTAGTTTTTTTATTTTTTTTAATATAACTTCCTTTTTCAATATTCACACTATTTATCATTTTAAATTATATATATATATTGAATCATTGTTATTTAATTTTACTAATTAAAAATAAAACATAAAATTTAATCATTATTTTAAATATATTAATTATCTACTAATATTAATATCAAAATCATTTACAAAATATATTTATTAATCAATATAAAATAAATTATTTATATAACGTTTTTATTAAATCATATATTCAATATAATATTGATATCAAATTATTTATAAAATATATTTATTATTCAATACGAAATAAATTATTTATATAATATTTTTATTAAATCATATATCCAATATGAGGCAATATCCATTTATTTCGTTATATCCATTCCATAATCAATTCCTTCGAATTTTTTTTTGTCATGTTTTAAAGAGTACCTATAATACTTTGAAATAATGTTTATTTTTAAAATTCAATATAATGTATTAAATGATCATCACACGTTTTTTATTATTATTACTTTAAATAATATTTTAATTTTTTATTAATACTTCATTTTATATTGAATTGAAATATTAAAATTGCTTTCTTTTTTAAGTACTTTAAGAGTACTTTAATGCATTTATTTTAAATTCAAAAGTAATTTAGAAGTACATGTTTCATTATGAGTACTTTTCTTACAATATTGTCATGGTTAACTATGGGTGTTCATTTATCACTTGGAATTTCACAACTAAGCATCCTTAACTCAACTAGTGCCACTTCAACTATTATAGATGATGTCATCCTATAGAATGTGCTGCTTCTTATAAAGTTTATTTTGATGATACATTTTTTGTTTTGACACCTATTTTTTACCCTAAAATTTCCCTAATTCTTTCAAGGCATGGAATCTGTCATGTTCTTCAGTCTTCTCTCCATCAACATACATTTTTACACCTTGTGGAAGGGTAATATTGTTCTGTACACATAGAGATATCAACTGGTCGAGGGTATTCTTCATGCAAGAGTCTTTCGGATGAAAACCCCTCATACAATAGGGACACATCATCTTTTCAAACTTTTTATTCTTATTGGAACCTAAGGCTTCATCAAAAGTCTTCTGATTCCCTTTAGTCCTCAAATCAAATGATTTAGGATCCTTCCCCTTAGGTATTTCTTTTGCTTGAGCTTTGGTAGAGTTTCTCACTAGGAGATCTTGGTTTTTGGAAGTCTAGATGAATCCCATTTGGACCAACTTCTCTTGCTCCTATATTAAGGACTCGACATTTAAGGAATCAAGTGAAGAAATCTTCCAATTGGGAATGGAAGCTATCCCAGAACAAAATATAGAGACAAATACAGAATAGTCAGTACCTAGTTTGCTGAGTATGGAGAGCACATGTTGCTCCTCCTTTCTTTCTATTCTGCATTGTCTACATTAAAGTGCAAGAGACTTGAATTTTCTAAAGAATCATTGTATGGTATTAAAATTGCTTTGATGTGAGGCTATCAACTCGTTCTCCAAAATGTGTCCCCAAAGCTCATCTTGCTTGCCAAACAAGACTTCAAGATTCTCCCAATCTTCTTTGGGTGTCCTCAAACCTTGAAGGTGAAAGAGGAGGTCTTTGCATATGTGAGTACATAGATAAGCAAAAGCTTCATCTAAATTCAGAAACTTGTTTTCTCAGCTGGATGATGGGGCTCAGTCTCCCTTCCAAGTATTGTCCCAAAGAATCCCTTGTTGTGCAAGGAAAGTTGCATATCTTCCCTCTAATCAACATAATTAAAGGGTGTTAGGATTCGAGGTGTGGAAGGTTGAGAATCCATAATTCTCCTACTTATCATAAAATATCTTCAATCAAGCTACATAGCACCTATGGAAAAATCACTGCAAAACTAAAACCATTCGCACTATGTTAGAATTGATCCTTCCCTCTCGAGATGTACACTTTTTTAGAGTTTGTCACACCCGCAGTGCCACTATGAATAAATTCAAAGGAAGTAAGGAACTCTTTGCGGGACTTCTATGGAAATCTAACTACTTCTGGTGTACAATGGAGTGTAGACATACTTGAAGCTTTCTTGAGATGCCTTTGATACCATATTAGAATTATTGTGCCATTAGATATTCAGAGCAATGAGTGCAATTAGATTCTTAATTATTATGCTATGAAAAGGAATGAATAATACACACTGAACAAATCAAATCTCATAGGAAACATATAAGTCATTGCTCAAAAAATTACAGTATAAACTTCATTACATCCCAACAATATACAATGGTAATACATAAAAGAGAATTTGAATCATGAGAGATGAATTCGAATCTACCAACTCAATCTAACTACATGGCTAACCAGAAGTGTCTAAATAACTATCATAGTTTAAATGGATAACTCTAAATGTCTAATCGAGTTTCTCAATCAGTTACAATCAATCAAAACATACTAACTATAGTGGTAGGTGAGAATTAGGTGAGAACTGGTGCGTTCCCACATGCATCCATGCAAAAATGGCGCCAACTGAACTGGAGGATATCTAATTGAATTTAACTTAAGCATAACTAAGCTTAACTAGTTACCAACTACCAAAAAGATGGTTTAAGGCCCTTTTCATATGGCACTCCTAGTGGCTCCTAAAATGTACGGATTAGTCTAGGATGAGCCTAAATTGATGCATGTAAGTGCAGTTAGTTCCAGTTAGCCTCTATCGTTGTTCCCCACACTATAGTGACTGATACATGTGGCCCCATTAGGCTAAGTGGACCCAATGGTATTGGTAGACCCAATAATAACTAAATGACTCCTAAGTTAGGAAAATATAATCTAATAGATAGTTTGGACAAGGTAGGGTTATAACTCCTAACACATGGCTCCTCCATGTTGGCACAAGCAATAAAACCTAGACTAGGGATTTCATAGCCATTCTTTGCATATCGTTTTGTTTATGGTGAAAGGGGGGGCAAGCTCCATTGGTGGGGATTTGTTGATAGAGGCGTGGTTACAATGTCTAAACAAATTGCCTGGAAGGTATGCAGACAATGCTATTGTTTAAACTTGTTACACATGTGTTTTGATATTTTCTTAGCATACTTCTTATGCCTCTCTTACTTTGTTGCAGGTTGGATGAACATGGAAAAGATTTACGCCTATGGAAAAGAAAGGTTCGTCAATGTATTCCTGGTAAGGCCATATGAAAAGGGCCTTAAACCATCTTTTTGGTCATTTATGGGGTTGAAGAGGTTCTTAGTTTGTAGTTTGTAAAAGGCTTCCCATTTGGGATTTTCTAGGGTTTGGGGAAATAGTAACGAACTGAGGATTAGTCATGGGTTTGGGGCTTTTGTGTTTCACAGCCCATTCAAGCGTTTGTAAAAATGGTAACGATTGTTGATCATTTACTATGTAATTAAAACCTTGTGTTTTGAAATTTTATAATAATCATTTTTGTTTTATATTCCTATCTCTTCGTTGTTGTGAGCACCGTATTTTAATTTTTATATGAAGGTTTGGAAATATCTGTGCCACTTCTTAGCAATGGCACTTATGATAATACTTTTTTGTAATATTACTTGGATGTGGACATAATATGGGTTTATTCCCATGATGTATTTGTATGAAATGTTATCATTTTCAAAGGGTTTTACCAATGTTAAATTATAGTAGTTTGTTGTTTCACTTCTTTAGAGAAATGAATGGAAAATCCCTAGTTTCTTACTTTGTTTAGCTCTTAGATGAAATACTGACTATTTGTTTATTTATTCACTATATCAAAATATCAAAGTTTGTTTATGTCTGGTGACAGAGGGAAATCCCTAGCTCTCTTCATCGATTATGTTTTGATATGTTTTTTTAAATGTTATAATTCCATTGTCGTTTGTTTTAACCCTGTGGTTTCAATGGTGGTCATATTACGTGACCCTTGCTTACCTATATGGTATAGCCTATGTATCTAGGATGGTTATAAATTATATTTATTTCATGTAGTGCATAGGAAACCTTACGGTCAATGATTCTCAGATTCGATGTTGGGTTGGGCATTATTTTTGTTATTTTATTTAAATGTTAAAATCACCCTTAGTCAGATCTTATGGGGTTTGACAGTCGATTTTATCATTTTTATTATTATTTCTAGTAAATGTTTTCAACGCGCCCTACTGGAGATTATGTGATTCGATGACCGTATTCAATGATGGGTTATTTATTGTAGCATGCATATATATATATATATATATATATCGATGCTTGAAAATTTTAATATGCCAGCGCTTATTTAGTTTAGCCTATCCTTTTCATAGGATGGTTGAAGATTTGTTATTCATGGATGACTGTATATTTTTTTGATTTGTGTTTAAGCAGTGACTGTTGTGCATCCTTTAAATATTTCAAGCAGTGAATGCTGCACATATTATTTATAGTAAGTTAGTGGTGCTATAACATTGATAATACGATGAGTTTGGATTCAAAGGGACTTGATCCCTAGTCCGTGACTCTCGTTAATATTTTGTTTAATAGATAGTTTATTTGATGATGGTTATTATTTTCATAAAGTTGTGAGCCCTTGCGAATGATCTATAATTTCATACTTAATGGTTTTGTTGTTATCGCATGAGGAAATTATACAGGTGCCGGGATATAGGGTTTATGTATCTATATTTAATATTGTTTCTATAATTTTTGAAAGGTCTGGTTACCAACTTTATTCATAACTAAATTTTTAAGTCTAGGCTAACCCTAGCATATATATAATTTTTTTAAAGGCTAGTTAATCATAATCCTGATAAGAAGCTTATCCTAGATTCTATAAAGAATTTAAACTCAGATTATATCTTCATTATTAAAACAACCTAAAACATTTATTCAACCTGATTGAAGGGTAAAATTACAACTCCTAATATAAAACACAATGGCTGTAATCACAACCTGTAAGCATAATCAAAACAGAGATAATAGCTGGAAATGTAGAATTATCTTACTTGCAATTATGTAGCTTGAAATGGCTAAGCACCCTGCACACTCCAACCTCTAGAATTAATAAAACACTTTCTATCTCCAACTTTCGGAATGATAACTGAATAAATTTGGAACTACCATGTTCCTCCAACCATGACCCGGAACTGTTCTTGGTTCTAATTCAGACTCCTCCGAACTGGCTCCAAAATGCAAGTGATTTAGAACTCCTAAGGGTGAGGTTGTTTCTTGTTTGGGAATCCGGCTCTGTATAAGAATTCTTGGCTTTGAAAAATTCTCTCCAAATACCTCTAGGAATAATAACTCGATCCCTAAGCCTTCTCTTGGATTTTTTCTTACAGATAATCTTTTAGGAAAGGGAAGTTCGTTTAAACTTCACTTGAATCAATACTCTCATTATTTTCTTGAAGATAATCTTTAGATTGATTTTTATGGAATTAATAGTTATTTTCTTTAACTAGGAACTCTTACTAGTTCTAACTTNTATAGTCTCATTTACATATTATATAAACTTTACATATTATCCTTAATTATTATTCATACATCATACATCATAGTTTATTTATTTTGATGATTCCCTTAGTTTATGTTTATTTCTTTTATCAAGGACTCAGGTAGGGTTAGTTGGTTAACTAGGTTAGGTAGCTCTATATCCTCCTTGCATGTTGGATTACCTCATTTTCATGGTAGTTCTTCTAGTCCTTTATGAGAAGTATATTTGAAATCTTAATTCATCAACCTAAAATAAGTATTATGAGGGTCAGTGCTATTCAGAGTTTTTCCAACTCAACACACTTAATTTACAATAACCCCTAGTTCTATTCGAGCCTAAGATCAACATTATCAATTGGGTGTTACACTAGTGCAATTCCAGAACCTCTCGCTCAACACTAATACTAGAATGCACTTGCACAATACACCTAGGGATACAATGGCCAAAGATCTGATGCTCTAGAGCTTATGTTCAACATCAAGTTGGAGTGCTCAAGGGATTATGCCCAACACTTCAAATACTATAGCTCATGTGCTCTAGATATTATGCTCAACACAAAATATCATAACTCATGTACTCCAGGGATTACACCCAACACATCATAGAACTCAATCATGCATTTAGTATTCTGCACAATACATCACAATAATCATCTTAGTATATATATTAGGGCTAATCACATAATAATAAATCCAGTACATTGGGGCCTATTCCCAGTATAACGACAATAGTATTTGTCCATTAGGGCCAATGCCCAACATATATAATCATGTACAATACAATTAAAATATCTGCATTGGCTTATGCCCAATATATCTATCTAATCAACATAACTCATGTGCAGTGGGGCATACGCCCAATATATATAGACATAAACATAAACATCAAAGTAACTCATATGTAGTGGGGTTCATGCCCAATATAGTGAAGGTCAAGTTTCAAGATATTAAACATCCATCCCCACTTAGAACAACATCATCCTAATGTTCTAGGGGATAGAAATGAAGTCATGAAACAAGGAGGGGTAAGCATCTTTCATGTTGGCTTCATTCTCCCATATGGCATCATCAGGAACAAAGTGCTTCCATTTCACTTTCAGCTAGAAGATATTTCGCTTTCGGAGCTGCACTTCTCTTTTGTCTAGAATGTGAAGGGGCTCTGGCATAAACTCCCCTTCAGGTTCCACCTGTAGTAAGGACCAATAATCACATGTTTAGTATCATATACATATTTCTTCAATAGACATGCGTGAAGAAAATTATGAACCTTTACATGAGCAGGTAAAGATGATTCAAACACCACTGCCCCTCTCTTGGCCAGTATCTAAAAGGGTCCACAAAATATTGGTGCCAACTTTTCGCATCTTCCTAGACTCAATGAGCTTCTTTTCGCTTTTACTTCTAAATAAACATGTTCACCAATTTGGAAATATTTATCCTTTCTTTTATTATCTGCATAACGGTTTTGGAGGTATTGTGCTCTATTGAGATTCTATTGTACTTTGGTGACTAAATTTTCTAGGTCTTTCAGTAAATATGGCCTTAATGGCCCTAACATGAGCCTGTACACCTAGATAGCCCAAGTCATTGGTGTCCTACACTTTTAGCCATAGAGTACCTAGAAAGGACTCATTTTGGTGGAGGTCTAGTATCAGTTTTTATATGCAAACTCTGCGAGGTCAAGATAATCCTCCCACTTTGTGGATTGTTCATTACGTGTATTCTAAGCATGTCCTCCAAAATATGATTTACCTGTTCCGTCTTCCCGTCGGTCTCTGGGTGGTAGGAGGTACTAAAATTTAACTCGGTCTGTAATCTAGAGAATAAATATCTCAAGAATTTACTGGTAAACTTTGTATCTCGATACGAGATTATTTCCTTGGGTATCCCATGCAATCGAAATATCTCCTTTAGGAATATGTCAGCAATGTTAATTGTTTTGTAAGTTGACTTAACTGGAATAAATCATGAAACTTTGGACAAATTATCAACCACTACAAAGATGGAGTCATTCTCCTTCTTTCTCTTTGGTAAAATAGTAACAAAATCCATACCGACAACCTCCCATTTCCAATCAGGAATGAGTAATAGTTGTACTAACCATAAAGGATGTTGTTGGTTAGTTTTGACTAGCTAACACTATTGGAATTTTGTGATGAACAGTGCTATGTTAGCCTTTATGTTAAGCCATAAAAAGTGTTTCTTTACTATGGATATCATATTTTGATATCTTAGGTGCCCCGACTAGGGATTTCGATGAAGCTTTGTTAGAATGTTGGACCTGATGTATTCTCCCTATGGAACATATAGTCGCTCTTTAGACCACAATAGTCCTATATCTTCTACCTTATATTCTTTCTGTTGTTGGAATAACCTGTCCTTCTGAATCATTTTGAGGACTTCAACATAGAAAAAGTCAAATCCGATTGTTTTTGTGATCCTATTGTGCGAATCTGAATCAGTTTGGCTCAAAGTTACCTCATACAACATATGAGCTCATCAACTTAAAGCATTAGCGATTTTATTTTCCTTTCCCTTTATATGCTTTAATTCGAAGTGGTACTCACTAAGGAAGGCCAACCATATGACCTTCCTGGCATTTAGATCTGGCTATTCTAACAAATACTTCAGACACATGTTATCTGCCTTTAGGAGAAATTTCTTCCCCATGAGGTAGTGCCTTCACATCTTTAAGGCATGGATAATGGATGCTAGCTCAAGATCGTGTGTGGGATAATTTTGTTTGTGTTATTTTAATTTTCATGGTCACTCATAATGGATGAGGAAATCATTCTACATGAGGACTCCACCAAGTCCTTCCTTTCTTGGATCTATGCAAACAATGAAATCCCCATCGAGATCCACAATTCATAGTATAGGTGCACTAGTCAAGAGTTGTTTAAAATTCTGGAAGCTTTCCTCGCACTTGGTTTTCCACAAGAAGTTTTTTTCCTTATTTTGTAAGGCAGTCATGGGACAGGAAATCCTTGAAAATTTCTCAATCAACTTTCGATAGTAACCCGCTAGTCCCAAAAATGACCTAATCTCTGTGACATAAGTAGGGGTAGGCCATTATTCAATGGCTTTAATCTTTTCTGGGTCGATAGTAATATCCTTCTCAGAAATGATGTGACCTAGGTATTATGTATGTAGTTTTTAAAAATCACATTTGCTAAAGTTAGCTTAAATTTGGTGTTTTTGTAACACTTGTAGTACTATTCGAAGATTTTCCTCATGTTATTATTTACTCTTTGAGTAAACTAGCATGTTGTGTATATATACAAATACAAATTTATCCAGGTATTCACTAAAGATATTGTTCACCATCCACATAAAATTTGCCAATGCATTGGTTAGTCCAAAAGGAATTACTACAAACTTGTAATGGTTGTATCAAGTCCTAAAGGATTTTTTGTGTGTATCTTCATTATGGATCCATACGTGACGGTATTTGGATCGTAAGTCGATATTTGAAAAGATCTTTTCTCCTCCAACTTGATCGAGCAAGTCATCGACCCTAGGGAGTCAGTAATGGTTCTTGATGGTCTTCTTGTTGAGCTGTTGGCCATCGATGCACATTTGGATCATACCATCCTTATTATTTATGAAAAGTATAGGTTCTCCCCAAGGATACACACTAGGTCGGATATAACCCTTTTCTATTAATTTCTGTAACTGTAACTTGGGCTCCACCAACTCTGGTGTGCTCTTGCGGTATGGGGATTTTGATGTTGGTACTAAACCTGGTGTCATCTGTATAGAAAAATCTAAGATCCTCTTTGGTGGTAGTCCCAGTATTTCCTTGGGAAATACATCCTTGAAGTCTATGAGAACAAGAAAGTCCTCATTTTTTTGTTCTCTCTCAACTTCTACATCCTATATGTTGACTGTAAAAAGTTTGTAGCCCTTTCTAATACATTTCTTCACTTGTAAGGCGGATATGTGTCTAACGAAAACCTTCTTGGGTATGCCTTGAATCTTTTTCTTATTCCCTTGGTTGTCCATACACAAGATTGAATTGTTTATACAATCAAGAATGGCATGGTGTTTTTCTGACGAGTCCATTCCTATAAGTATGTCATACAAACCTAAGGGTTATATATTTACATCTACCTTAGCTGGAAAACCATTCATATCTATCTCGCAATCTTTTACCAAATTTGAAACCTTTCTTTTTGTACCCATGGCTAGTTGTACCAGCCATTGTTTCTCATGTTTCATTTTGTTTAGTTTACACTTGTCAACAATCTTGGGGGAAACATAGCTTTGGAAAGCACTGGGATCAATTAAAATTGAAATAGAAGTGTTTGAAACCTTCCCTTCTATTTTGACCATAGTGTCCTAATGGTCTGCTTGTCGCTCGCCACTTGCTTATTACCATTAGGAGCTAGTACATAAGGCTTTGTACCAGTTTTGTTGAAGTTCTTGTTCTCTTGAAGGCTATTATTTTTCTTTCTATAAGGCTGTAGGTTTGACCCATGTTTGCAGTTATCAGAAAAATTTCTAGCCTTTTCTTTGTTTCGGTTCTGGTTTTCTTGTCATAACTACCCATGCTCATAGTAGAGTCGGGCCTTGTGTAGTGCATTATCCTGTGTCTTTGGCATGTCTAATTCAATCCTGTACTAAAAACTGGGAGGAAGACATCCTAGGAACTATTGTATATTCACCTTCTCTTCTTTTATATAGGGTACATAATGCAGCAGATCTAGAAATCTGTTTATTAATGCGTCCATAGTCATGGACCCCATGCGTAGTTCATGGAACTCTTTCACCTTGCGGTTAAAGAACCTTTTTGACATGTATTTTTCCTGGAAAATATTTCAGAAGTTTTCTTAGCTCATCTTTCTTGCTGTGCTTTAAATCTCGCCACCATCTTGTTGCCTTACCATTTAGGTTGTAGATGGAAAGCCTAGCCTGCATCATACTAGAATAGTTATGAACCTGGAAATACTTACTCATTCCCAGCAACCATTCCTCAGAATTTTATCCTGTATTTACTTCACCTTCATAGGTCGGGGCTCTTATTTTTTGAAACTCCCCCTTAATAATGTCCTGATTTCTTTTCCTCTTTCTCCGTGGAGAAAGTGAGTCATCACTAGCAGGACTGTGATGATCCCCTTTAGTTTCTTTAGGTGTACCTTCTTTTTCTAATTCTCTTGGGATGCTGGACCGCTCATGGTACAATTCTCTTTTGGATATGTTGGTGGACTGGGTATGTTTTCCTTGCGGGTTCCCTCCTGTCATGTCACACAATAATGCTTCATTTATAGCTTGTTGTTCCTTTCTTTCATTTAGAATATCTTCTCTGAAAATTTTCAGTTCAGATTGAAGAACATGGAAATTTTTCAGCAGATTAGAGTTTATATCGACCACCAAATTCACTTCTGGAGTGGGGGTGGTCATTTCTTCCTGCCGGTTGTTTTCTTCCTCAGTATTCATAAAATGAAGAGCACTGTAAAAATTTTCCTGTAACACAAAAATATTTAATAGCAGCAAAAATTTCTGTTAGTAACAAAAAATATTTATCATACTTTATTTTCTCTACGTGAATTCCTGGTGCACCCATAAGTCTCTCATTATTGACAGTAGGCTCTGATACCACTTGTAATGTCCCCAAAAATTGAAAAAAAATAATTGTAGGCTAGTGAAAACTACCCAAAGGGAATCATTATTACTCATGCGGAATTACATGCACTACTTATGCTTTCGATCTCTTCAGAAACTGCCCATATTGTGTTGTTAATCTCTTATCCATTCAATGATTATTAGTTTGTTTACTTCTTATGTCGTAATGCTGTTATTAAACTATTTATGCATCTTAGTTATTACTGTCGGTGAATTAATGAACTGTATAGATCTTTGTTTTACTTCTACATATGTGTACCTTGTTGATTTAATAAAACTAATTTAACTTTGCTGATAGTAACAAAGTGGTGGAGTGGCAGGCCTTGTTCTCCCATGATTATTTGAGAGGTAAAGTATTACTTGTTTATGCAGGCTTACTTAGTTCAATATAACTACGGCACCTCTTTTATTTACCTGCGCAGTTCACTACTTTGCGACGGGATCTGGTGTAAAGGGTGTTGACCGTCTTGATCCTAGAGGACCTCTTGCTAGTTGTTATGGTGCTTAACGACTTGGTTTTATAAATTTTTAAGTTTCATTATCAAAAATTTAACTATTACGGCTAAATTTCATGTACACTAATTATTCTTCGTTATGTTTCAAATTCGTTATTCTATGTGCTACTAATACATTTTACATTCTATGTATATTTTTACTATATGTATTAACATCTCTTGCGTTCTTTTATTTGACTGGTTATTATAGTCAAATATGTTAAAAAGTTAACATGGCATATTGCATATGCCATGTTTGCTAAGCATATATGCTTAACACTTTTTGTATTGGATTTTAATACAAGCTTGTGAGCCTAAAGTGTATTTTGTTTTAACTTCTAAGGTGTATGCCTTATGGAATTATACCTTGGACTAATGCCACCTATGGACTATGTAATATTGTGATCTTACCATAATGAAAATCTTGTAAAACATAATCGTTGTGATAGAGTTTGGCTGGCAACATAACATATGGTAGCAGGGTTTAAGGTTTATGTGAGAGGTGGTCACATTGTAATGCAATGAAACAATACTATGGAGAGTGGGTTTTTATGTGGGTTTAATGGTTTCCAGATGGTGCATTCAATGATGGTGCATTCAATGTGCTTGGTGAAATGCGACAACCTTCCTTTAGTCTTGGCTCACGATGGTTGTGGGTTGTTTGTCATTTGTGTTTTTTCTCTTTGGCTCTACGCAAGGGGTAAACAATGGATGCGACCTCCAGACTATGAGGTATTCCCACGCTTGTTTAAGCACCCCTGCTCATAGGTTTGGTTTAACATTTGCTCAGTCATACTTCTCATCCTTTCTTTTGCTTGTGTTTTGCAAGTGCCGAAAGGGGGAAAGAGGAGCACCGTGGCTTTTCTCCCGTGGGATCCAAACATTAACACTCGTTGCTACGGTAATCCTATGAGTGAAATTTCACTTGCTACCTTTCGACCCTCTTGGGTAGACTGCACATAGGTTTTTGTTTGGATTTGGGTTTTATGCTTTGGATTTCGATGTGGGGTTTAAATTTCGCCTTCAGGCATACGATTTCAGGTTTGGGTTTTAAAAAATGTTGACAATGGCTTCAGCCATGGGAGAGTTCACACCCTTTCTGTTTCTGTGTATAATTTTTGGGTTTGTAATTTTAAACAAGGGTTTGGGCCTTTGAGCCATGGGCTACACCATTGCTTGGAATGGTTCCATAGCCCATTGGCATGTCCATAAGAATTTATTTTTGCTTTGGAAATGATTGAGTGAAGAATTTTTGATTTTTCCATACTGTGTAATGATATTTAAACCCTACATTTTTAATAAAGGACTCATTTCATTTTTGCTTAATGTGTTTGTAAAAGAATGTGCTAAGTTATGGTTTAGTACTTTGGCTTAGACACAGGCATTCGCCTTCATTTGGGGTCTGAGTATTATGTATATTTTAATGGTTGTATTATGTGGTAAATGTGGGTGGTTGAGAGTCCAAGCCCATGAATGGCTTGAGCCTACCCCATCATGGCTGTGACAGGTCTATGATATTATTTCATATTTTGCTTATCCTAATTTAGATAGTGTAGCATAGGGTTAAAATTCATAGAGACTATGTATTAGATTTAACAATTGGCCGAGGCCATGAATTATCTGAGAGCTATGCATTTGTGGGTTTTGTAGAGGCTAGGGTTTACAGACCCTCGATGGTGTTTGTTGTTTAAATGTAAATGGACTATGTGTATTTATATTTTAATGGGTGTATTTTATAGACTACAACTCACATATGATTTTATGTATAGCATGGCCTGTGTGAGAATGCTTATAGGATTTGGTTGTCATTTTGTATATATATTACGTATGGTTTGTTACTATGGTTTTTCCTTGGTGTGGACATCCATGGGATCGATGTCACAACCTATGTTGGCAAGCAGGTTTTTAAATGTAATGTAATGAATGTATTTTAATAAATGAAAACAAACTGAGCTTGCATGCCCATAAGATTTGATTCCTATTATTGTTTGCAATCTATGGATTTATGATATCATTTTGGTGTTGTTTTACTATGATATGATTTACTGTATAAGATATATTATTTTTATTTGGCTATGGTAATGTTTATCGAGTTATGTAATTTTGTTTATGAAATTATGATCGAAGAATTGTAACCGGCCACATTGATTGTCACGACGCCTCCTGTAATTATTTATAATGTTGTTTTATTTATGTGGAGTATTTTTAATGTAAATTTGTAATATGGATACAGACCTTGAAAGGTCCTAGATGAGTTATTTAATTTTGTAAGTAAATGTATAGATAATTTTCATAAAGGTTTATACATGATGGTCTTATTTATATGTATATATAATTATCTTATAAAATAGTTCTAGATGTAAGTAATACCCTAAGGTATATATTCAATATATTTATTTATTTAAAATTACTCCTATGATTAGATCTAATGTAATCTAAAACATGTCTCTAACGACAAATGTAATATGTCAGCAGAGATATAAATAATAGGTGGACAATAAATATGAGTTCTGGATTTACCTAGTTTACAATATTAATTTCTGAATATGGAATGAATACATAAAACAAACTTTAGAGATGGAAACCTAGCTATATACAGCCTATGAAAATATTTACTACCCTAGGAAGTATTGAAGAGAATACAAACCCTAGCAAAATCGAGGCAGAACATTAATTACATAGGGTTAGTAACTTCATTAGAAACATTCATCTAACATATTCATTATATAATCTAGAAGATAGAATAGAAAATCTAGGGTTAGCTTTTAAGAAATGTAACTATAGGAGATATGGACAAAACCAATCAATTCTAGGGTTAATAATATATATAAAAGCTTCTACATAAGGCATCCAACATTTACCCTAGAAATGAACTTTGACATACTAAGAACTTAGACCTATAATTTATCTTCCTGAAGATCCTTTAATGGATGAACTTGCACACTTTTTAAATAACCAGCTTTATCAATTTAAGACATATTTGACCTCTAATTTTGATCACCAAATCACTTGGGAACTACCACGTTGCTCCCAACCGTGACCTGGAATCATTCCTATTTCTAATCTGGATCCCCCTAAGCTGGACTCCAACATGCAAGTAGCTTAGAGCTCCTAAGGTAGGGTTTCCTAACTGGTATTCATTTTTTAATCAATCCTCTTTTCCTTGTACGAAAAGTTCTCCAGGAAAACACTTGAGAGAAAAAATAGGAAGAATAATAATTCTCCTAGATAAAAATCAGAATCCCAAGTATTTGCTTGGCTTATCCTTGATTTCTTGATTTAACCCTTTTTAATTTACTAGGGTAATTTTCAATTCTTAACCTAGGATCTTTTAAGTATTTCCTAGTTAGAATTTCATAGATATTTCACTATTTTTTAATACTTTAATAATAAATAATAATTGGTGGAGCTTTTCTTCTCTCTTTATTCAATTATATAATTAATCATAATTAATTCTTTATACATACTATGTATAAAATACATAGTATTAAAATACTTGTTAACATTTGTCTTCAGGCATCATGTATCATGATCCCTAGACTTAATGACACTTCTTTACGAAGGTCAAGTAGATAGATGGCTTAGGTCTACTAGGCTAGGAAATTCTAAACATCCTTGCATGTTGGATTTCCCTCATATAACATGGTAGCTCTTAAGTACTTGATGAGAATACAAAAAATTGAAATTTCATTTAATCACTTATAAATAAGTATGATGAGATCAATATTTTTCTCGATTCATTTTCACTTGGAAGTTATTAAATTCTTTTTAGTAACCCTTATCGCTTACCAGAGCCCATACTCAATGCTTAAAACAGGGAGTTACAAACACAATGCAATTCCATAGCTCTTGCTCAACACTAAATGCTAGGATGTACTTGTACGATACACCTAGGGATACAATGGCCAAGGATATGATGCTCCAGAGCTTATTATGCTCAACATTTGCAATTATATTTTTCATGTGTTCTAGAGCTTTATGCTCAACACAAATGTAAGTACTCATGTGCTCCAGAGCTTCTCGCTCAACACAAAACATCTCATCGATCATGTGCTTCAGGTTCCATTGCCAACACAAAACATTTCATCCATCATGTGCTTCATAGTCCATGCCCAACACGACCAACATATATATACGTATATATCATCAACAATTTACACCCAATATACAAAGAAAATCATCATGTTCATATGCAGTGGGGTCTTTGACCCAAAAAATAAAACATCAATATAATCGTCATGATCAATAGGCTCATGCCTAAAAATGGTAGGTCAAAAATTTAGGATATTACAGCCTTTCCTTCTTAGTACAACACCGTCCCTAGTGTTCTAGGGACTCTGAATGATAAAATGAAACAAGACAGGGTAAGCCTTTCTCATGGTGGCCTCCTTCATCTGGGAAGCCTCGTCTACCTCAAAGTGCTTCCACTGCACTTTCAATTGGACTACAGTGTGCTTCTGAAGCTGCACTTCTCTCTTCTCCAATATATGCAAAGGCTCAAGGGAAAATTCCCCCTCATGTTCCACCTATAATAATTACCAATCAATGACATGCTTAGTGTCATAAACATATTTCTTCAGTACAAATGCATGGAAAACATTATGAACTCTTACGTGCACATGTAATGCTAGTTCATAAGCCACTGGTCCTTTCTTGGCCAAAATTTCATAAGGCCCACAAAATCTAGGTGCTAACTTACCACACCTACCTAAGCTCAATGAGCTCCATTTTGCTTTCACTTTCAAGTAGACATGTTCACCTACTTGATAGTCTTTATCTTTTCTTTTCTTATTCGCATAACTTTTATGATGGTCTTTTGCCTCTTTAAGGCTTCCATCGACCTTGGTAAATAACTATTCCAAGTCCAATAACAGGTCAGGCCATAACATGACTCAATCCACTGGACTATCCCAAGTAATTGGAGTCCTACACTTCTGTCCATAGAGTACCTCGAAAGGACTCATCTTGGCAGAAGCCTGATACCCGTTGTTATATGCAAAATCTGCAAGGTGTAGATAGTCCTCCCACTTGGTGGGGTTGTTCATGACATACATTTGAAGCATGTCTTCAAGAATCTGGTTTACTCTTTCAGTCTACCCATCTGTCTGCTAGAGATAAGGAGTGCTAAAGTTTAGATGCATCTCTAATACAGAGAATAAATATCTCCAAAAGTTTCTTGTAAACTTAACATCTCGATATGAGATAATTTCTTTGGGTATCCCATAAAATCTAAATATCTATTTTAGGAAGACATCGATAATGTTGACGACCTTGTAGGTCGATTTTATGGAGATGAAGTGTGTTGCCTTTGACAACTTGTCAATGACTACAAAGATGGAATCATTTTGATTCTTTCTTTTTGGTAAGCCAGTAATAAAATACATACTAAGAACCTCCCACTTCCATTCCGGAATGGGAAATGGATGTAGAAATCCTGAAGGATGCTGGTACTCAAATTTAACTAGCTGGCATTCTTGACATTTCGAAATAAGAATTGCAATGTTGGCCTTTAACTTAGGCCAAGAAAAGTGTCTCTTGATGACAAATATCATCTTTTGATATCTCGGGTGCCCCGATTAGGGTCCCCTATGAAATTCTATGAGGATGCTATACCGAATGTCCCCTCCATATGTAACATACAATATATCCTTGGACCATAGTAGTCCGGAGTCATCCATATTGTATTCCTTCTGTTGTTGAAACAACCGGTCCTCTTGGACCTTCTTGAGGATTTCCACATAAAACGGGTCAACCTTGTTGGCCGTTCTAATATTCTCATGAAAATCTGCATTAGTTTGACTCAGGGTCACCTCATATATCATATGAGTTCATTGACTCAAAGAATCAACAACTTTGTTCTCTTTTCCCTTAATATGCTTTAGTTCAAAGTGATACTCACTCAAGAAATCCAACCATCTAGATTGCCTCACATTTAGATCAGGTTGATCCAATAATTATTTTAGACTCATTATGTCAGTCTTTAGAAGGAAATTCCTCCCCATGAGGTAGTGCCTCAATTTACTAAACGTAGTGTAGAGTTGGTGTTCTCTCAACACTCAGAGTACTATGCGAAGATGTTCTTTGTGTTCCCATTTATTCTTGGAATAAACCAAAATGTCATCAATAAAGACTAGTACAAAATTATCCAGATATTTATTGAATATGTTGTTCATCATACACATAAAGTTTGCGGGTGCATTGGCCAACCCGAACGGGATTAATACAAACTTGTAGTGCCCTTACCTTGTACGAAAGGTAGTATTGGGAATATCTTCGTCTCGGATCCATACTTGATGGTACCCAGATTGCAAGTCAATCTTCGAAAATATTTTGGCTCCTCCCACCTAGTCGAACAAGTCATCGATCCTAGGGAGTGGGTAATGGTTCTTTATAGTCATTTTACTCAAATAACGGTAATAAATGCACATATGCATCGTACCTTCCTTCTTCTTTACGAACAAAATTGGTGCTCCCCAAGGGGACACACTGGGTTGGATATACCCTTTCTCTAATCACTCCTGCAACTGCAGTTTGACTTCCACCAATTCTGGTGCACTCATGTGGTAAGGGGCTTTGGAGGCTAGAACTGACCCTGGGGTCAGTTCAATGGAAAAGTCTAGGTCCTGTTTCAGATTTAATTCATAGATTTCCTTGGGAAACACATCCTTTAATTCTTCAAGAACCGGGAAGTATTCTATGTGTTTTTCTCTATCAGACTCTACGTCTCAGATGTTCACCACAAATAACTTGTATCCATTCCTAACACACTTCTTTTCTTGTAAGGCATAGATCTGTCTTACATAAACTTTCTTTGGGATGCCTTGAAACTTCACATGGTTCCCTTGGCTATCAGTACACAAGACAGACCTGTGTAGACAATCGAGCATGACATGGTGTTGTTCCAACCAGTCCATGCTGATAAGAATACCGTATGATCCTAAAGGTAGGATGTTTAGGTTTACCTTAGTAAGGTAACCATTTAGGTTTACTTCACATTCTTTAACAATTTTTGAAACCTTCTGTTTCGTACCGGTGGCTAACTATACCAGCCAAGGTTTAACATTCTTTACTTTACCTACCTTGCATAAATCAACAATCTTATGTGCAACATAGCTCCAACAAGCACCAGGATCAATAAGTATTGAAACAAATATGTTCAAGATATTACCTTCGATCTCGACCAATGTAGCTTAATGGTCCACCTGTCAACCATCTAATGCTACATAAATTTGTGGGGTTCCTGCTATATCCTCAATGGTAGGCTCTTCTTTTAGGTTATGCAAGAATCCATTGTTCTTGTTCTTACAATCTCGGGCATAATATGGCCCATTGCACTTCCAGCACTTGATCACTAAAGGGGTAGAATTGGCTCCACTCACCACTTGATTATTACCATTAGGAGCTGGTACATAAGGCTTCGTACCAGTTTTGTTGTAGTTCTTATTCGCTTGAAAGCTATTATTTTGATTTCTATAAGGCTGCGGGTTTGACCCAGCCTTGCGGTTATCAAAAACGTTTCTAGGATTTTCTCTGTTTTAGTTTTGGTTTTCTTGCCATAACTACCCATACTCATATCAGAGTCGGGCCTTGTGTAGTGCAGTATCCACTATCTTTGGCATGTCGAATTCAATCCTATCCCAAAAATTGCGAGGAAGACATCCTAAGAACTGCTGGATCTTCACCTTCTTTTCTTTGATATAGGGTACATAATGCAGTAGATCTAGAAATCTATTTATAAATGTGTCCATAGTCATGTATCCCATGTGCAATTCATGGAACTCTCTTACCTTGTAGTCAAAGAACCTTTATGACATGTATTTTTCTTGGAAAATCTTTTAAAAGTTTTCCTAGCTTATTTCTCGCAGCTCATCTTTCTTGGTGTGCTTTAAATATTGCCACCATCTTCCTGCCTTATCATTCAGGTTGTAGATGGAAAGCCTAGTCTACATCACACTGGAATAGTTATGAACCTGGAAATATCTACTCATTCCCAGCAACCATTCTTCATCCTTTTCTCCCGTATGTACTTCACCTTCATAGGTCGGGGCTCTTATTTTTTGAAACTCCCCCTGAAGACTATCATAATTTCTTTGCCTATTTCTCTGTCGAGAAAGTGAGTCATCACTACCAGGACTGTGATGATCCCCTTTAGTTGCCTTAGGTGTACCTTCTTTTTTTGCTTCTCTTGGGCTGCTGGCCCGCTCATGGTACGGTTCTCTTTTATATCTATTGGTGGACTGGGTAGGTTTTCCTTGTAGGTTCCCTCCCATCATGTTACAAAATAATGCTTCATTTATAGCTTGTTGTTCCTTTCTTTCATTTAGACTGTCTTCTCTAAAACTTTTCAGTTCAGCTTGAAGACTGTGCAAAGTTTTCAGCACATCACAGTTTAGCTCAACTGCCAAGTTCACTTCCGGAGTGGGGGTGGAAATTTCTTCCTACCGGTTGTTTTCTTCCTGAGTATTCATAAACTGAACAACGCTGTAAAAATTTTCCTATAACACAAAAAATTTTAATAACAGCAAAAATTTCTGTTAGTAACAAATATTACTTATCATACTTTATTTTCTCTGCATGAATGCCTGGTGTACCCATAAGTCTCTCAGTATTGACACTGGGCTCTAATACCACTTGTAATGTCCCCAAAAATTGAAAAAAACAATTTGTAGGATAGTGAAAAGTACCCAAAGGGAATCATTATTACTCATGCATAATTATATGCGCTACTTATACTTTCGATCTCTTTAGAAAATACACATATTGTCTTGTTAATCTCTTATCCATTCAATGATAATTAGTTTGTTTACTTCTTAGGTCTTAATGTTGTTATTAAACTATTTATGCATCTTAGTTATTACTATCGGTGAATTAATGAATTGTATAGATCTTTGTTTTACTCCTGCACATGTGTACTTTGTTTATTTAATAAAACTAACTTAACTTTGTTTATGGGAACAAAGTGGTGGAGTGGCGGGTCTTGTTCTCCCATGACAATTTGAGAGGTAAAGTATTACTTGGTTACGCAGGCTTACTTACTTCAATCGAACCAAGGCACCTCTTTTATTTACCTATGCAGTTCATTACTTTGCAATGGGATTTGGTGTAAAGGGTGTTGACCATCTTGATCCTAGAGGACCTGCTGCTAATTGTTATGCAGCTTAACGACTTGGTTTTATATCTTGGTAAGTGTCGTTGTCATCAATTTAACTATTATGCCTAAATTTCTTGTACACTAATTATACTTCGTTATGTTTTAAATTCGTTATTCTATGTTTTATTAATAGATTCTATGTTCTATGTATATTTTTACTATATTTATTGACATCTCTTGCATTCTTTTATTTAACAGGTTATTATATTCAAAGATGTCAAAAAGTTAACATGGCATATTGCATATGCCATGTTCGCTAAGCATTTATGCTTAACACTTTTCATATTGGATTTTAATACAAGCTTGTGAGCCTAAAGTGTATTTTGTTTTAACTTCTAAGGTGTATGCCTTATGGAATTATACCTTGGACTAATGCCACCTATGGACTATGTGGGTTTATGAAAATGCTCAAACATTAAAAACAGATAAACTGAAATGTTGAAAAGAAACTTACAATCTCTCCAACAAAGTTAAAGTGGAGAAATTTGGCAATGGCCCCATCAAATGATTATGGTTAAGCGACCTGCTACTAAAATAAATTATGATAAATATAACCCTGAAATCCATCCGCTCTGAGGCTTAGGGTCTTAACCCTCTAATGGCACCGGTCTCGTTTGCAGCTGCGGTCCTTGGGCCAGCTGGAAAAGCCCCCGGGTCTGCCATTGACAGCAAGAAATTTTTGGTTGTTCAAGAAAGGCCAACACCTTCTATTCCTGTGGTGGATCGGTATTTAGAGGAAGCAACACAATTCAAAGAAACCTCCCTGATCTACAGATTTTCAACAGCCTATGGCCTTGATTAACCGATCTACACAAGTGGGTCTTAGAGGTATGGGAACCTATTGTCTCTAATAAAATTTTCATTTATCCTTCTGCTCGGGGTTATTTTACGGTAGATTTTGTAATGGTAGAGGACAAAATGACCATTCAAGCATCTGGCCCTTGGTTTTGGGGAAAATCGGGGTTGTTCATGAAGCCCTGGATTCCTTCCTTTGACCAAACTTCAGAACAAATTTCTTCAGCCCCAGTTTGGGTCAGGCTCCCCAACCTTCCCTTACATCTTTGGAACACTACCTCACTTAAAGCCATTGGAAATGCACTTGGTACCTTCTACTTCAGCAGTGAAGACACACAGGCCTACTTCAAGACTACCTATGCTCGCATCTGCGTGGAAATGGACTTTAGCATAGGATTCCCAGCCGAAATTCATCTAACGAGTAAGAGCTATGTATGGATCCAAAAGTTAGATTACAAAAGCGTTTTATTCAGATTCCGAAGTTGCTTTGAAATGGGACATCTAGCTAAAGATTGTCCCAAAGAATCACAGAATTCCAATCCTAGGAAAAACCACCGCAGATCCACGTGGTGGAGTGGAGAAAATCCGGATCAATATACTGTGAGCAAAAGCGAAGTTCCTTTAGAAAATACAGATTCGATGCAGGACAAGAAATCTCATTATGTGAGCAAAAGCAAAGTTCCTTTAGAAAATCCAGATCCAATGCAGGACAAGAAATCTCTTCAGGCTCATAATGAAGACTCCCCTGCAGCGCATAGTACCCCAGTAGATTCAGCCAAAAAAATCCCACAAGGGAATTTGCATAGTGCATATCCTCATGCCGACTCAAAAGAAGCTCTCCTTAGTGACGACAATGATAGTTCAACAGGTTGGATCAAAGTTGGAAAAAAGAACAAAACTGCTCCATCATCTCCAAAGACTACAACAAAGACATTTTCTCCTATAAAGACAAGAAGCTAGCAAAATGAAGCTAGAAAGAATGGATAATACGGACAGCTGGAATAAATTTCATAGATAGATCCAAGTTTTGTAGGAAATTTCTCTTAGAATTATAGAGCTAGACTTGTAAAGCACTCAGCGGTGAGCTGATCACTGCCAATAATTTGTGTCTTTAGGTCCGATAGACCAATCCGGTCTCAGTGGATGTTAAACATCATCATCATCAATATCGTGATCTTACCATAATGCAAACCTTGTAAAACATAATCGCTATGATACAGTTTGGGTGGTGACATAACATATGGTATAAATATATGGTAGAAATGTTTAAGCTTTATGTGAGAGGTGGTCATGTTGTAAAGCAATGAAACAATACTATGGAGAGTGGATTTTTATGTGGGTTTAATGGTTTCCAGCTGGTGCATTCAATGTGCTTGATGAAACATGACATCCTTCCCTTAGGCTTGGCTCATGATGGTTGTGGGTTGTTTGTCATTTGGGGTTTTTCTGTTTGGCTATCCGCAGAGGGTAAACCATGGAGGTGACCTCCAGACTGTGAGGTATGCCCACACTGGTTTTAACATGCCTACTCATTGGTTTGGTTTAATGTTTGCTCAGTCATACTTCTCATCCTTCCTTTTGCTTGTGTTTTCCAGATTCGGAAAGGGGGACAGAGGAGTAGCGTGGCTTTGGTCATGTGGGATCCAAACATTGACACTCATTGCTACAGAAATATTGTTAGCAAAATTTCACTTACTACCCTTTGACCCTCTTAGGTAGACTGTGCATAGGTTTTTGTTTGGATCTGGGTTTTATGTTGTGGGTTTCAATGTGGGGTTTAAATTTCGCCTTTGGGCATACGATTTCAGAGTTGGGTTTTAAACAATGTTGAAAATGGCTTCGGCCGTCGGTGAAGTCGCACCCCTTTTGGTTCTATGTATAAATTTTGGGTTTGTAATTTTAAACAAGGGTTTGGGCCTTTGAGCCATGGGCTGCACCATTGCTTGCAATGGTGCCATATCCCATTGGCATGCCCGTAAGAATTTATTTTTTCTTTGGAAATGATTGAGTAGAGACTCTGTGATTTTTCCCTCCTGTGTAATGATATTTACACCCTGTATTTTTAATAAAGGACTCATGTCATTTTTGCTTATCATGTTTGTAAAATAATGTGCTAAGTTATGGTTTAGTAGTTGGTTTAGACACAGGCATTTGCCTTCATTTGGGGTCTGAGTATTATGTTTATTTTAATGGATGTATTATGTGGACAGTGTGGGTGGTTGAGAGGCCAAGCCCATAAATGGCTTGAACCTACCCCATCGTGGTTGCGATAACTCTGTGATATTATTTCATCTTTTGCTTATTTTGAATTACATAGTGTAGCATAGGGTTAAAATTGGTAGAGACTATGTATTAGATTTAACAATTGGCCGAGGGCGTGAAGTATGTGAGTGTTGTGCATTTGTGGGTTTTGTAGAGGGCAGGGTTTATAGAAACCGGATGGTGTTTGTTGTTTAAACGTAAATGGACTCTATGTATTTATATTTTAATGGGTGTATTTTATAGACTACAGCCCGCATACGATTTGATGTATAGTGTGGCATGTGTGAGAATGGTTAAAGGATTTGGTTGTCATTTTGTATATACATTACGTATGGTTTGTTATTATCGTTTTTCCTTGGTATGGATATCCATCGGATCGATATTGCGATCTTTGTTGGCAATCAAGGTGTTTAATGTAATGTAATGAATGTATTTTAATAAATGAAAAACAAATTGGGCTTGCATGCCCACAGGATTCGATTCCTATTACTGTTTGCAATCTATGGATTTATGATATGACTTTGGTGTTGTTTCACTATGATATGATTTATTGTATCACATATATTATTTTAATTTGGCTATGGTAATGTTTATTAAGTTATGTAATTTTTTTATGAAATTATGATAAAACAATTGTAAAGGATCACATGGATGGTCACGATGCCTCCTCTGATTATTTATAATGTTTTTTTATTTATGTGGATTATTTTTAATGTAAATTTGTAATATGGATATAGACCTTGAAAGGTCCTAGATGGGTTATTTAATTTTGGAAATAAATGTAGAGATAATTTTCATAAAGGTTTATACATGATGGTCTTATTTATATGTATATATAATTATCTTATAAAATAGTTCTAGTTGTAAGTAATACCCTAAGGTATCTATTCAGTATATTTATTTCTTTAAACTTACTCCTATGATTAAATCTACTGTAATTTGAAACATGTCTCTACTGACAATTGTAATATGTTAGTAGAGATGTAAATAATAGGTGGACAATAAATATCAGGTCTGGATTTACCTAGTTTACAGTATTAATTTCTGAATACAAAATGAATACAGAAAACAAACTTTAGAGATGGAAACCTAGCTATATACAGCCTATGAAAATATTTACTACCCTAGGAATTATTGAAGACAATACAAACCCTAGCAGAATCTAGGCAGAGCATTAATTACAGAGGGTTAGTAAATTCATTAGAAACATTCATCTAACATATTCATTATATAATCTAGAAGATAGCATAGACGGTCTAGGGTTATATTTTAAGAAATGTAACCCTCGAGATATGGATAGAACCAATCAATTCTAGTGTTAATAATATATATAAAAGCTTTTACACAAAGCATTCAACATTTACCCTAGAAATGAACTTTGAAATACAAAGAACTCATACTTATAATTTATCTTCCTAAAGCTCCTTTAATGTTTGAACCTGTACACTTTTTAAATAACTAGCTTTATCAATTTAAGAGAGATCTCACCTCTGATTTTGATGACCGAATCACTTGGGAACTACCACGTTTCACCCAACCATGACCTAAAACTGTTCCTGGTTCTAATCCGATCCCCTCGAGTTGGACTCCAACATGCAATTAGCTTAGAGCTCCTAAGGTAGGGTTTCCTAACTGGTATTTAGTTCTCAATCAATCCTCTTTTCCTTGTAGGAAAAGTTCTCCAAGAAAACACTTGACAGCAAAAAGAGGAAGAATAATAATTCTTCTAGATAAAAATTAGAACCCCAAGCCTTTGCTTGGCTTGAGTCTTTATAGACAGACTTTTCAGTCAAAGGGGCACGTAAATCAAGAAATCCTTGATTTCTTTATTTAACCCTTTTTAATTTACTGGGGTAATTTTCAATTGTTAACCTAGGAACTTTTAACTAGTTCCTAGTTAGTATTTCATAGATATTTCACTATTTATTAATCCTTTAATAATAAATAATAATTGGTGGAGCTTTTCCTCTTTCTTTATCCAATTATATAATTAATCATAATTAATTCTTTATACATACTATGTATAAAACACATAGTATTAAAATGCTTGTTAACATTTGTTTTCGGGCACCATGTATCATGATCCCTAGACTTAACGACACTTCTTTATGAAGGTCAAGTAGATAAATGGATTGGTTCTACTAGGCTAGGCAACTCTAAACATCCTTGCATGTTTGATTTCCCTCGTATAATGTGGTAGCTCTTCAGTACTTGATGAGAATACAAAAATTCAAAATTTCATTTAATCACTTATAAATAAGTATGATGAGATCAATATTTTTCTCGAGTCATTTTCACTCGAAAGTTATTAAATTATTTTTAGTAATCCCTAGCGCTTACCAGAGCCCATACTCAACTCTTAAAATAGGGAGTTACAAACATAGTGCAATTATAGATCTCTCGCTCAACACTAAATGCTAGCATGCACTTGTATGATACACCTAGGGATACTATGGCCAAGGATCCAATGCTTCAGAGCCTATGCTCAACATCAACATGGAATGCTCCAAAGCTTATGCCCAACATTTTCAATTATATTTTTCATGTGTTCGAGAGATTTATGCTCAACACAAATGTAAGTACTCATGTGCTCCAGAGCCTCTCACTCAACACAAAACATCTCATTGATCATGTGCTTCAGGGTCCATGCCCAACACAAAACATTTCATCCATCATGTGCTTCAGGGTCGACGCCCAACACAACTAACATATATATACATATATATCATCAACAATTGGCTTACACCCAATATACAAAGCAAATCATCATGTTCATATGTAGTGAGGTCTTTGATCCAAAAAATAAAACATCAATATAATTATCATGATCAATAGGCTCATGCCTATAAATGGTAGGTCCAAAATTTGGGATATTACATTTTTGGTTTAAAACAAGTTTTTTGGCTATCCGAGAAGGTCCTAGACCTGTCTCGAGTTCTGTTGATATTTTCTTGCCTCAGATGTCCATGTTCATAAATTTTTTTATCTTTGTGTAAGGAAGTGTCTATCATTTTGGGAATTTCAAACTCAATTCTCTCTCAAAAATTAGGAGGAAGACATCCCAAAAACTATTGTATCTTGACCTTTTTGTCCTTTATGTAAGGTACATAATGCAGCAGATCCAAAAGTCTATTGATGAAAGCATCCATGGTCAGGGATCCCATCTTTAACTCATGAAATTATTCTTCAATGTTCCATAATATTATTAATGCACTCATGTGCTATACAAAATGACACATTAATGTTTTGAAAGAATTAACACACCATGATTAATGTACAATAAAATGAAATTAAAATTACTATTTTTCATTTTAAATTACTATTCTTAAGTGCACTATATGAAACAACACACCAATATAACAAATGTATGATTAGTACATCATTGTTTTTGTAAAATATAAAAAATGCCCCACCAAAGTTTTATTTTTACCATCCTTCACTTCTTTCTTCCTCCCCAAGCTCCAATGTTATTTTTAGAGTACACTCACCACAACATACAAATTTTCAATTTTAATGCTTCTTTAAAAAGGCTCTCCATAAAGCAACATTTGAAGTACTTCCTTGAGTAAAAAAATTCCTCCTTGAAGAAACAAATATGGGTCACAAAGATGCTAGGGTATGACTATGAAAATGATAGTAAGAAGGGTAAGGAAAATGTAGTCATTGATGCATAACTTAAAAATAGGAGGAAGAGATGCCCCTCTTTGCTTTTTTCGTAAGGAAAATGTAGTCATTTATGCATAACTTAAAAATAGGAAGAAGAGATTCCCCTTTGTGTTTTTTTCCTTACTAGATCATGGGTGTAAAACATGAATGGATCACAAACGAGGGTGGATTTAGCCCATGGACTATTTTTAACATTTTTTTCCCAAAAGTAGATTCACCAATTTTCCTTATTTTCAAAAATGATTTGGCCAATTCCACGGGGTAAATATTTTTTACTTTTAAAAATCACCAAAATTGTCCCAAAACTATATAAATTCCATAGAAATTTGAATACTTGTACAATAAATTTGCCAAATATTTTATGGTTGCAGATTTAAGAATTAGTGACATTTGCCAAGGTTTCTACAATTTGAGAAAATTTTGGATCCTTAAAATTTTCCCTAATCACAAGCACGAAGGATCGTTAATGTTTCTAAAGGTTCCAATCATATTCAGCTTCAACTACTGGTGTAATATCTCTAATTTTGGACCTAACACTTATGGGCATGATCCCCATTGATTATGATGTTACCATGATGTTTTATTTTGATATGTTGGGTCAAAGACTCCGCTGCATATGAACATGTTGATTTGTTTGATATACTAGGTGTAATCCAATTGCATATGATATATATGTGTGTGTGTGTGTGTGTATGTTTCCATGTGTTGGGCATGGACCCTGAAGCACATGATTGATGAGATGTTTTATATTGAGTAAGGAGATCTGGAGCACATGGATAAATTGATGTTTTGTGTTGAGCGAGAAGCTCTGGAGCACATGAATTTTGAGACATTTGTGTTGAGCATGAAGCTCTGGAACATCGGATCCTTGGCCATTTTATCCCTAGGTGTATCCTACAAGTACATCCTAGCATTAGTGTTGAGCGAGGAGCTCTAGAATTGTACTAATATTGTAACTCCCTATTTTTAGCAGTGAGTATGGGCTCTAGTAACCGCTAGGAGTTACTGAAAATAATTAATGATTCCCAAGTGAAAACGAATCGAGTAGATATTGATCTCATATGAATTATTTATAAGTGATTAAATGAAATATCGAATTTATGTATCTCATCAAGTACTGAATAACTACCATGCTATATGAGGGAATCCAACATGCAAATATGTTTAGAGTTTCCTATCCTAGTAGACCTAATGACCTACCTCATGACCTTAATGAAGAAAGTGTCATAAGTTTAGGGATCATAATATATGATGCCCAAAGACAAATGTTAACAAATGTTACATTATTATATATTTTATACATGATGTGTATAAAGTGTAGGCATAGTAATAAAATTAATAATATAAGAAAGAAGGAAAAGATCCATCTATTATTTATTATTACTAAAAGAAATTAAATATTATAATACCTACAAAAGTCCAATTAGGAACTAGTTAAAAGTTCCTAAGTTAAAATATTAAAAGTACCTAAATCAAATAAAAATGGTTACATCAAGAAATCAAATGATTCTTGATTTAACTGCCCTTTTGACTGAAAAGTCTCTCTATAAACTACCAACCCAAAGAGAGGCTTGGGGATCTCTTCCATATTTTGGAGTCATTATTTTGCCTTATTATTCTCAAGAGAGTTCTTGGATAAAATTTTACTAAGAGGAAAAAGGAGAACTAATTCATACACGATATACGAGTTAGGGAAGCCTTACCTTAGGAGCTCTAAGCAACTTGCATGTTGGAACCAGCTCAGGGGGATCTAGATTAAAACCAAGAATGGTTCCGGGTCATGGTTGGGTGGAACGTGGTGGTTCCCAAGTGATTTGGCCATCTATACAGATGTCAGATCTTCCTGTGAATTGTTAATGCTGGGTAATTGAGTGTGCAGGCTTCAACCATTAGAAGAGATTCACTTTTTAGGTATGAGGTTCTTGACTTCCTATTTCATTATCTAGAATAAGTGTTGGCTATATTATGCAATTGTTTATATTATATTTCTAACCCTATGTACCTTTGTTTTTGTGTCAAGTTCTTTTAGGGTTTACATTTTAATTATAAACCCTAGGTTGTAATTTAATTCCCATGTAATAATTATCAAGGGTTTTGTTCTTTCAGTTTTACTTCTGTATTTTCACCTACAACTTAAAATTTGGGTTCCTAAGACCTAGGATTATTCTAGGAGGGCCTATTTGTTTATTTGCCCATGTACTCTAATGGAAGATTGCATATTGCCAGCAGAGCTATGTTTAGAAGTAAAATACTATTTCAGATTAAGCTTTAAACAAAGCATAAATAAAAATATAGTTAACTAATATCATGTATAAACAAAACAGTAACCTATTTAAAGCAATATTATAAACTCAGTACTCTACAGCTAAGAATAATAATAAATTCAATGTATTTAATCCAAGATAAATATCTCTCAAGATCTGTGTAAATATACTCATGCTCAAAACTAGGAAAAATCATTATCACCTTTCATTAATCAGATAATATCATAAGTCAAATCAACAGTCCAAGTATCGAGGCCATCTAGTGGTCCATGATTTATGTTATCACTCCCAACTACATTCACAAAAATAAAAATACAGTAAACAAATTATCCAAATAAAAAATCCTTTGCGAATTTAAATAAAAAAAACCCTTAAATGAATTACAAACCACATTATAAATCGTATGCCGCAACAAGGATCCAATGCATAAAATCAACCACGGTAGTAATGCACAGTAAATATTTAAATACCAAAATAATTACACATAGGTCATAAGATCGATTCCTGTGGGCCTTCAATCGCAAAATCGCATCCATATAAATTAAACCCTCACCATGATAAATGACCTAGGATCGAATCCTGCAGGGTCTAATTCATTTACAAGTCACCGAGAAAAAATCTTGTAGGATTTTGTCATCTTGTTGTAGCATTGCAACTATCCAAGCTACGGTGTACACACATGTAGGTCGTAAGTTGAAAACATAAATTCTCTACATAGTGGTCGAAATACCCATATAAAATACACACGTTGTAATCTATGGCCCTGGGCCTCTTTCATAACCGAACATTCATTTAAAATTACCAATGTTATAAACCCTTCCAATAATATAACAAGCAATGATGTTTTCCCACGAAAGGTCACACCCACAGTTGGCCCTCATATCTGAAATACACAATGAAATTACAAATAGTAAAACCTTATCTAATATGCTATCACAACTACAAGGGTAGGAACGCCACTTCCATATATGGCATGGCCCCCAAAGCCATCAACATTGTCACTCATACAAATAACTCAAACAACGAATATGAATCGACACAATCCGGTAATAACCATAACACAAAATCAAACACATTATGGAATTACTATTAAACATAATCATTATAAAAAGAAATAAGTTACATAGTCATCATAACTCGGTCGTTGCACCATTGCAAAGAAATGGTGCTACCATAATTTCCATGACATAAATTTACATACAAATACACATACCTTGTCGAGAGTTACCCAGGCCCTCTTCACTGCAGAGAGTACCCATTAATAAACCCCATACATTTTAAATTTCAGGCCCAAAGGAATTTTAAACCCCACAATAAGCAAAACCCTAAGCCTATCGCACTACCAAATACAGTGCCATTAAGTTATAGTCAAAACCCCATCCCAAAATGAATCCATTAGAAAACTAGAGACAAGCATCCAACCCATGACAAGCAACAACCTTGTCTCCAACACGAAGCAACAAGGGAACAAGTAGACACTTGTACAATAGGCTTATCTGAATGGGTGTGGATTTTCCCATTGTTTTTCCCACAAGCAACGACCCAAGCTCATTTTACCACGCCCTACAAACTACAAACACAGAGAAATGTCATGATGAGAAGTATGTACATATCCAAACCCAATCAACCAAAGATGCCAATAAGATAGAACACCAACATACCTGTCAAGTCATCAAAATCGCATTCCTTCACACCGTGTAGGAGCAGAGCACAAGCAATAATGCTGGGAATCAACCAAACTATTGCTTGGAAAATCCCTAAGCTTGGTCGCCCCTCTTCCCAAGGTGCATTGATGTCACCACCCTCACCACCATTAATGCACACCAAACCCATATTCATATAGTCCTTGGAACTATATTAAACCTTGTTACGAAATCAATGTAATGGAATAAAACCCATTATGCATCGAATAACTTAGGATTTAAGCCCTAATTCTATGGCATATGAAATATGCCATGGAACGTTTAAATCCAAGGTTTGTACAAAGGTATTATACCAGCTTTAAAAACCATATAGTAAAAATATGTTAGGGCATGAACAAGTCATAAGCTTTTACACCATAGTAAATAAGTATCCCATAAGTAATAAATCTTTGTCACGCAAATAATAAGTGCAGTAGTGACCACGTCACTATCATAGAGTCTGTAATAACAATAATAACAATCAGTGAAATGTCACTAGGATAGATTTGTAAAGGTGAGCGCTAGTGACTTAAACATTCAACATTGTCCGTTAAGCTTTATTAACAGTTTTCCATTGCCAAGTGCACCTGCACACAAAAGGGAAAGAAATGCATTAGTTCATCAGAACTAAGTAAGCCTGATGTGAAAAGTAGAAACGGTTACCTCTCAGGTGGCTACAAGGGAAACTAGTCCTGCCACTCCACCCCTTTATCCATTAACAATGTTAAGTTAGAATAATGTATACGACAGTAAGAACATGTTATAACCAATGAAGTATGTAACCAAATAACTAACTTACACCTGAATGCATAACCATAGAACATCATAGTAACCAACATTATGACAACGTAAGTAAATACAATAATAATCACATCCGAAAATATGGAAGCATGACTTAAGAACAACTTATGACGATACAACAGTATAAATAGAGTATGACACATTCCGCAAGTTCAAATAATATCTAGTATAGGTAGTTTTTGACTAGCTTAATAAAAAAAATTATTTTAAATCTTTGGGGACATTACAATTGGCCACACATGAAAGAATGAAAATTTGAGGTATAAAGGATGTATATTTTTACTGGAGAGTTCCTCGTTGAATCCAAGTGTGTCAACTAAATTTCATTCCTCTCCCATCATCGATCACTCCAACTTTTAGAAAACTTATTAAGGGTTAAGTGCTTTTTCTTTTGGGAAGGCATGGAAAATGACATGAGTACTTGTGTAGAAGAATGTGGCATGTCTATTTAACAAAAGAGTGAAACAACTAATATTGTAGGATACTTACAAACTATACAAATTCTTGAGAACATTTTGGGTGGCATCACTCCATTGGATTTCATTATGGGCTTTCCTTACATTAGAAAAACCTTGATCATCATGGTAGTTGTTGATTTATTTTCCAGTATGCTCATTTCTTTTACTTAAAACATCCATTTTGTTCCCCTACGATTTTAGAATTCTTCCTTGATAATAATTTTCAACTAAATGTGTGCGAATTTAATTGTGAATGCTCATGCCCCCTACCTTTACCCGTAATTTTTGGAAGGAATTGTTAAAACCCCAAGGAACTCAGTGAAATTGAGCATAACACATCATCCTCAAATATATGGTTAAACAAAGGTGTCTAGTAAGTGTTTGGAGACTTCTTTGATGGTGGTACATTGTAACCTATCATCAAGTTACCCACATGGAACCCTATGATGCATTATATGGGAAGACATATCCATCCATTTCATCTTACTTTATCAACTACTCCAAGGTGTGGGGATTGGACATACTTTTATGCACACAGGTGGGCATCTTATATACACTTAATGTTAATGTAGTAATGTTTCAAAATAAGATGAAATAACAAGTCGGCCAACACTTGTTAGAATGCAAATTTGAGTTCAGGGTCATCATGTTCCTTTTTCTCCAATCATACAAATGGACATCTATCGAGTGGAAGAGAACCCAATATATCACATCCAATCTCTATGGGCCTTATCAAGTACTAAAAAGGATTGACCAAGTCACCTACATATTGCCTTAAATTCCCTCCCATCCTAATATCCTCTTTGTTTTTCATGTTTCTTGCTTGAAGCCAATGGTTACTCAAACTAGTAATATTAGATATTGGTTCTCCTAGAATTGGATGAAGATGGACGCATATGGGAAGTGTTGCTACAATGGAAGGATATGCAACAATAAGATGCCATGTGGGAACCAATTAAGATCTTGTAGTAGGTCCCTAATTTCTAGCATTGAGTACAATATTGCTTTCAAAGGGAACGATATGTGAGGGTCACACCCTAACTCCTATAGTTATTAGTCTTAGGTTGTTAATTAATGTAACTTTGATATGTGAGGGTCACACCCTAACTCCTATAGTTATTAATCTTAGG
The DNA here is from genome assembly GCA_001517045.1 of Pseudotsuga menziesii. Classification (NCBI taxonomy): domain Eukaryota; kingdom Viridiplantae; phylum Streptophyta; class Pinopsida; order Pinales; family Pinaceae; genus Pseudotsuga; species Pseudotsuga menziesii. Next base: position 11,349 of record LPNX010814292.1, on the reverse strand, counting down.
TTGTTAATTAATGTAACTTTGTCATTCTCGTTAAATAAATCTAATCTAACTAGGTAGTTGGAGTGTATAGTCAATAATTTCATGTGGCCTCACTAAAGGACCATTAGTTACTTTGTGTGTTTTCTCAATAATGTAATTGTCCTTATGAAATAACGCCCACTATCAAGTTGGCATTCATGTGGCCTCATTAAAGAAGGACCACTAGTTACTTTATGTGTTTTCTCAATAATGTAATCTGGCCTTATCAAACAAGGCCCACTATCAAGTTGGCATTCAATAATGTAATTTAGTTAGAGCTTATGTAGGAGCTACTAGTAGACATTGATGAATATTTTTCCACACACATGGTAAACTATTTGGGTGTAAAAATGCATGTAATAGGTCTCAATATTTTCATTGTGTTAAATCTCTTAGTTTGGATGTCTCGCTAAATTAATGTTGTGAACATTTTTATCGATTCTATCTTAAATCATAATTTTAATTTTACATATTTAATTAATATTATTTCTTCCACTATAGAAAATGTTATTTCTTTTATATTATTAATTTTACATACGAAGTATCTTTATCACAATGCAACCATAAAAATGCATTACACCATTTAAACCATAAATACAAAACAAAAAGAAAGAGAAAGAGGTGGCCATAAAATTAAAACCTTAAAATGTAAAAAATTCAAATACAATTAAATATAATAAAATTAAAACTATTAAATGTCAAATATTCAAATACATTTAAATATAATAAACTGCTAAACATAATGATAATGTTAGGGAATTTTTATTCCTTACCACTTTTTAAATATAATAAATGGCTAAACATACTGATAAATTTTAAATATAATAAATGGTTTAACGTAATGATGATATTAGGAATTTTTTATTCACTACCCATTTTTAAACATTTTCCACTATATAAAAAAAGTAGTAACTAAGTCTGCCCAAGTTTCGAGTTTCGAAGGGATACATATATTAAACTGGCTTCCTACTTAAGTTCACTTTGTCCATTACATGGGTAAATATCCAGTCTGGATTAGGTGGACATTCGTAATTCGATTTCCTTCCCCATCCAACAACCAATATTCAAAATAGGATTTAACTAAGATTTGCTTTCTTATTTGGGAATCTTAAAGTAACATTCATACAATTAATTAGATGAGGATTTAGCTAAGATTTTAATTAATTATATCATTCTATTACAACTATTTAATTTTAAAATATTAACGAGTAAACATCGAACTGGTCATTCACGTTCTTGGCAAACGATCGATAGGTATTTGATTTGAGAATATTAACGAGGAAACCTCGATTTGATCACTCACGTGCTTTTTTCTCGAAGTGGCAAGCACATGTATATAGTGCATATGGAAGATTATATTTATATTGTATTGTAATGCATTTTGTTTACAGTGCACGCAGATATACACAACACGATAATCGTTGTAATAGTATAATATAATTTCACTGAATAGCAAATGAAAGTCCACTTCCACATCTACCGTTCAGACTTTGTACTAATCCATGCTTCCCACTCTCTTTCTTTTATATATATATTTTGCCATAACCCTAACGGGTCTCAGGTATCAAATCGAATGCTATGTCAATCCAGGTAAAAAAATTTCCAGGAGTAGAGGTCGCAACGTCTGCCATAAATCCTTAGATCCAGACATCCATTACTTGCAGTTTGATGCAGTTCACTTTCTTTCATAAGTGTTTATTCAGTTGATTACGAGGTAATTAATTGATTGACTCGGTTTATGTTTTCATTTCGTAATGGAGTTTGCAATAGAAAATGTAATTGCTAGTGGTATTAAGCTACAAGCTGAATATGATTGTGACATCATATTGAGGCTCCAAGTTTTGGATAAATATTGACAGATTATAATCAACATTTTGTTTGTTTTTTCAGTGAAAATTTGTGGGGGCTAGTTCACTGGAAACAGCTAGCTATCTTGAAATGGGTTTTGCAGGCATTTCAAGTAACAGTATTGATCCACTCCATACCCTTCTTGGAATGGAATCGTTTGGGTGAGTCTCGAAACGTTTAAAATGGAGTCATTGGCAGCTACTGTTTTTCAAGACAAAATTATAATTTGCTTTTGATTGATTTGCAGATTGGATGATTTTGAGGAGTCACTGTTCACTCCATCAAGTGAAAGTTTGGGATTGTCTGGAGTGGAAAGCTCAGGGTCGACTACAATAAATATGGATTCAATCCTGGAATCAGAAGATCGATGGAGCTTAAAATCTCTTCAATGTAGTTCCCAATCGCCATATAGATGGACTAATCTACGAGAAGGAAATTTACAGCCCTTGTCTTCAAATGAAAATTATGGTCCGACTGCAGATCATTCTTATACGCCGAACAAGAACGTACAAAACCCTGAGCCTGCAAGTGCACCGTGCAATATTGTAGTCAAAGATATTGGCAGGCGTTCAAAAAGAAATTGTTCTTCCATGCTGATTACTTTCGGTCACAATGAAGGGCACTACGCTGATAAGGTCACTAATGTTGATAAGAGAGGCCAGGGAAGCCCTCCAAATGTGTCTTGGGCATCGAGAAACTTGGCAGCAGAGCGCAAGCGAAGAAGAAAAGTGAACGAGTTGCTTATGTCTCTGAGGGCATTGGTTCCTAACATCACTAAGGTGATCTTAGTTTGTTCATAATGATTTTAGTTTGTTCTTAACTATAGTTTTATTTTAATTTTGGATAACTAGCACAGTTACAAACTATAGTTACAAACTATATGTGGCTAAATCATGTTACAAGGATCAAATGGTTGAGTGATAGTTATGGAATGAAAAAAAAATTATTCCTCATATTCTTCTAGTTAAACAGTTTGGATTATGAGTTATCCATGACTAGCTACATGTTATTACGGACATTCCTCTTGTTAATCATTTATTTTTTATTTTCTTTTTTCTTTTTTATCTGACATTCCTCTAGTTTTCTGCCATGAATTGTTGTTTATCCATTCATCAACTATGAGTTATCCCTGCATCACTACAGTTATCCATTCATCATTTAGCTACCTGTTATGTTTTATATTCCTCTTTTAATAATTGTTTATTTTGAATTTCAAAAGATTTCCATAAAATAAATGTCTACAGTACTCAGCCCTTTACTACAGATCAAAAAACATATAGAATAGTCAACCCCAAATCTCAAATAAAAACCTCAACTAAGGTCCCTCTCTTTCAACCTAGGCAGACCTATATGGAATCATTGTTTTAACTCTAAAAGATTTTGTAACTCTGGTTATCTATGTTACATTTGCAGATGGACAAGTTATCCATTGTAAGCGATGCAATCGATTATATTCAAAGCCTGCATAAGCAAATCAAGGAGAGGGAGGTCAGTATACCTGCTCTTCGATCTAACAAAGCCCAACAGAGCAGTAGTACTAGAGAGCTTATTTCCGGCAACACGACAGGGTCAGTTGATGAGGGTGATTATGAGGAAAAACCTATAAAATCCCACGCCCAGCAGGGCTTCAAAATTATAGAAGTAAGTCTTGATAGGCTTTTTCTAGTTATCTGCTAGAATTAGGTTTAATTAATGACTTTAATTAGGTTTAGGTTTAATAATTTTTAAATGACTTTTCCCTCACAAGTGTAATTTTAAATTGGAAATTCATATAATCATCTGGCGTCTCTGGAATTTAGCTTGATGTAACCAAAGTGGAGGGGAAAACGTTTCTGATACGTATTTCTTGCAAAAAGGAAACGGGAATAATAAAACAGCTCATCGAAGCAATTGGATCTTTTGAGCTGGATATTATCACCGCTAGCCATGTCACTATAAATACATCCATTCTCACTACTGTTCTAGCAGAGGTACCGAAACACATTGTTTTCAATATTTCAAATAACTTTATTTATTCAGCAATCTGTGAAGGGTTTGCATTTCAGTGATAATGAAAAAGTAAAATGGTTCTGGTATTGATCATTCCATGTAGGTAGAGCAATGGGAGTCAATGCAGGAAATGCAGATTAAAAAAGATATTCTGGACGCTGCTTCAAAATATGGTTTCCTGCAAGCTTAAAGTAGGAATTCTTCATTCTAATCCTGTTAATTTTGGCGAGTTAAGTAGAGCAGAGCATGTATGAGCAACTGTAACTTATCAACATGAACTACATTGTTTTATATTATATCTCTACTTGGACTTCACTGATTCCAAGTATAAATTACTTTGGAAGATACCTAGTGGTTAGTTCTTCTAATATATTGTGGCCTTCTTATTGTAAATTAGGATGTATACTGGTGCCTTGGTGCTTGTTGTGTAAAATATATTATTGTGTTACATGGCAAAAGAGATACTTAATGTCAAACATATTTGCAGTATGGAGATAATTAGTATTATTTATGGTGATATTTTTTTAATGTAAAATTGGATTGAGATGTTATTAATGTTTTAGTTACTTTTAGAAGGAAAATGTTTTATATAATTTATTCATTCTTTTTTTTATGAAGAAAAGTACTTTGTAAATTTTCTAAGGTCTTTTAATTTCAGGGTCAAATCCATATCCTTTTTCAACCCTTCCTTTTCAAGCCATAGAAACCCCAAGCAATTTTCTGATGATGGCGTGAACTGTGCATCGTGGAAATCATCGAATCTGCACGGGAGTTTGTTTAAAATTAAGTATTTCACAATTAAAAGCCTGGCTGGCAAGAATTCAAAAAGACTCCACCACCACACCGCCTTATCCATTCGAGTTTTGAAAAGGCACCCAATGACAGCTCTTTGAATCACTTGAGACAGTATGGTGAAGACCTTCCAGACCCACTAGTGATTTGAGAATTTGTTGAGAATAAGTTTGAAGCTATGGTGGTTCATATATAAGAGTTTACAAACTTTAATCAAATGAACATTGATAAGCTAACTCGTTCTTTCATTGTTCATGAATCAAGAATGGAAAAATATGAAGATACTTCATTAGAGAATGGATTTAAATCTCGGTTGTGTGTTACTACAGACAAAGGCAGAAGAAGGTCTAGTACAATAGGAAGAGGAGGTGGAAATGCTGATCATAGTGACAGCAGATTTAGAATATGAGGAGAAGTCCCACCAAACTACTCCAGTGTAAAGGGTCTAGATAACAAGTCAAACTCAGATGGTTAACTTGAGTTATTCCTAGTCTTTTTTAATGGTGGGGTAAAACTTGTCTAACTCTCACCACACAAGTAGAAGCCAAATTTCGACCAACCCAACTTAACTATTTTTAGTGGAATTTTTACAAAGGAGATTTCTTAGTCTAAAGACTTATAAAATGAAAAATACTTTTCAGGTGCTTTAAAACTTGGAGTAAAACTCAACAAACTATAATTCTACATATTTACAAAACCATATAACCAAATATTAAGTAAGACTTCTGTCTACCACTGCTGCTTAAAAAAACAAAATTTTACACGATGAAATGTTTATGGATTCTATGATTTCATTTAAATTGTAAATGTAAACAACATTTTCTCAAGTAATTCTCTAGAAGATGCATTCAACCATAAACAATTGATTTATATATCTTGTCTAGACATAACAATAACTATTGAGGCAAATAAAAACTTGGAAATTTACTTAACCTTTTGCAAAACTTAGCCTCTCACATTTTCCAAAATAATCACACAGATCTTGAGCTCTTGAACTCTTCACAAAGTTTTCCCTTCTTCTCAAGTATTCAATTCTCTTTTTCACTATATTCTACTAATTTACAATCTTCTTCTTCTTAGAAACTAAAATAGCTTCATTGTGAAGCTATCGACTTAATCATTAAAAAATATAATAACTATCCACTTAGAAACGTAACTTCATAAATTTAATTTCTTTTGGTTTCAATAACAGAGACATGAACTCTTCAACCTCTTCCAGAGAGTGATATAGCATGACAAGCTACAGATTTCGATCGAGTGCTTTAAAACTTGGAGTAAAACTCAACAAACTATAATTCTACATATTTACAAAACCATATAACCAAATATTAAGTAAGACTTCTGTCTACCACTGCTGCTTAAAACAACAAACTTTTACACGATGAAATGTTTATGGATTCTATGATTTCATTTAAATTGTAAATGTAAACAACATTTTCTCAAGTAATTCTCTAGAAGATGCATTCAACCATAAACAATTGATTTATATATCTTGTCTAGACATAACAATAACTATTGAGGCAAATAAAAACTTGGAAATTTACTTAACCTTTTACAAAACTTAGGCTCTCACATTTTCCAAAATCACAGAGATCTTGAGCTCTTGAACTCTTCACAAAGTTTTCCCTTCTTCTCAAGTATTCAATTCTCTTTTTCACTATATTCTACCAATTTACAATCTTCTTCTTCTTAGAGAATAAAATAGCTTCATTGTGAAGCTATCGACTTAATCATTAAAAAATATAATAACTATCCACTTAGAAACTTAACTTCATAAATTTAATTCGTGTGGTTTACATAACACAGACATGAACTCTTCAACCTCTTCGAGAGAGTGATATAGCATGACCAACTACAAACTTCTATCGAGTTAGAGGGTCAACCAGTAATTAATATTTTCAACACTCCCCCTTAATTATGAGGAGATGGGGATATTAAAACAAAATATTACAAAAATTTTCAGAGTTGAAACTTGACTTGTTTTGTTCATGACATACTTCACTATGCAAAACTTTTCATTCCACTTTGCAGATACTAGAATGTATCTTTTACTAATGGTTTTGTAAAGATTTTTGTAAGTTGATCTTTAGACTTGCAAAATTCTAAACAAATTTCTTTCTTGTTCACCAATTCTCTTATGAAATGAAATCTTGTGTCAATTTTCCTCATTCTCTTATGAAACACATGGTTCTTAGAAAATGCAATGGTTGACATGTTGTTGCAGGAAATGGTTGTTAATTCTTCCTAGTTTTGCAACAAGTCTTTTAAAATTAGCGGCATCCATACATCTAGACATGCATCTTCTGTAGTTGCGACATACTTTTCTTATACTTAAGAAAAAGTTACAATGGGTTGTTTCTTTGAAGCCCGCGACACAACACCTATACCAAAATCAAATGTGTACCCATATGTGCTCTTGTTGTCATTTGTATTGCCTCCATAGCCACTGTCAATGTAACCAATGAGATTAAAATTTCCTGATGTTGAATACATTATGTCGAGGTCATTTTTTCCACTTACACACCTCAAAATTTATTTTTTAGCTTTCCAATGAGAGTCTTTTGGTGACTCCATGAATATTGAGATCAGACTTACTCCATACATGATGTCTACTCTTGTCGTTGTTAAATACATAAGGATACCGACAAGCCTTTTAAACAATGTAGGATCTACATTCGATCCATCATCATCCTTTCTCAATTTTAAACCTATTATTACTAGTGTTGGGGTTGTCTTGCAACTATCCATATTAAATCTTTTCAAAATTGCACTTGCATACTTTGACTGTGATATAAAATTACCACTTTAAAACTGTTCGACTTCAATGCCTAGAAAAAACTTCATAAGCCCCAAATAAGTCATTTCAAAATCGCTTTCATGACTGCTTTAAAATCATTTAAGCCAAAATAGCCAATAAATATTAAATAATCTAAATATAGGTAGAAAATTAGCATGTTACCTTGCTCATTAACTTTGGTGTATAATATCAGTTCACTTTCACTTCTGTGAAATCCATTTTCAGTGAGGTAGGAATCAATGCAACTGTACCAAGCTCTAGGAGCTTTTTTCAAACCATAGAGTGCCTTTTTCAGCATGTACACTTTGTGCTCTTGGACTACAACTTCATAGCCTTTTTATTATTCCACATACACTTCATCTTCTAGATAATCATTAAAAAATGTTGATTTAACATCTATTTCATAAACAAGCCATTTATTTTGAGTAGTAATGGCCATAACTATTATGACTGTATCCATGTGTGTGATAGGTTCAAAAGTATCATTGAGGTCTATGCCCAAGAGCTGAATGAAACCTGTTGCAACAATTCCTTTTTTTTGCTTCTGCACATTCCCATTACCATCTTGCTTTGTCTTGTAAATCAATTTGATGTTGATGATGGCTTTATCTTTTGGTACATCTACCATCTCCCATGTTTGATTCTTCTTATTGCATTCTATTTCTTCATCCATGGCTTGTGACAATACTTCATCGTCGATAGCTTCCTCAAATGTTAGTGGATCATATATTTGAGAAAATAATGCAAAGAGAGAGAATGAATTTGGTGTACCAGCTTCATATATCTTACACAAACTTCTTGTCTTCACTCGATCTATCGATGTCAACCTCGAAAAAACGATTGATGGAGTTTATTGTCCTCTTGGTATGCTTGTAGACATAGCTTGAGCTGTGACTTGTGTCGATGTTCATTGTACTGAACCATGTCACACTATCATGGGAGTCGACGGTTTTGTGACCGGTTGACTTACATGTGGTGTTTGAACCACTTCCTTTGCCATGTCATCATGGTCTACATTCGATTACTGCTCATATGATTACTACAACTTGAATATAAATACCATATGTCATGTGGACTTTCTTAGAGAACATTTCATTTAAGTGGGGATTCACATTCCAACAACATTGTGCTCGAGGAAGTGTTGGTGTTGGTCGGATGGTCTAGACTTTGCCTTCCTTGGTCATAGTGCTTATTCCTTCATTCATATGCATAATGACCAAATTTTTTACAATAATAAAATTGAATTTTTTATTTATCAAACCTATGACCACTTGGCTGACTTGGGCTTCTAAATTTGTCCTCTACCAGTAAAATTTGTAGGACTACTATTGCCTCCACCTCTAGAAAAACTTCTTCCTCTGCCTCTAGAATTAAATATCCCCTTTCCTCTTCCATGGCTTATAGATGACTGTGATACAAATGCACCTTCTAATGATGTATTTGATCTGCTGATTCTATATTCATGATTGATAAGTGAGGCTTGCAACTCATCCATGGTAAACACTCACATGTCTTTGTTTTCTTCCAAGATCATGACCAAGGATTCAAATTTATGGGGAAGGATTATGAGAATTATTTTGACAACCCTTTTATCTTCTATATTATATCCATGAGATTTCAGTTGATTTATCAGAAAAACAACTCTAGTGTATAATGAGTCTACTGACTATGTGTCTTTCATTGATAGAGATTCAAAATATCTTCTAAGAATCTACAACTTAGAAGTATTTACCTTGCCAAAACCTTGATAGGTGGTTTCCAAAGTATTCAATGCCCGCTTGGGGTTATTTTCTATTGCTACTCTTGGGAGTATGCTTTCATGCATGGCTTGGTGTATGTAGAACATAGCCTTTCCATATTTCTTCCCCTATTCCCTCAGGGCATCCTTCTTAGCTTGCATTAGATTATTATATGATGCGAGATATGCTAGTTATGTATATCCATTTTGGACTATCTCCCATAAATTTTGTCCTCTGAATACATCCTTCATTGTTATAGACCAATATTCATAATTCTTTCTTCTCAAGATTGGATTTTGCAAACTCGACATGTGTGCACTAGAAGTGGAAGCCATATTTTTTATTTTTACATAAAGAAATATTTTTTTAAGACAAGATTTATTTCCTAAAACCGCTCTATTACCAAATCTAGATAACAACTCACACTAATACGTTAACTTGAGTTATCACTCAGTCATAAAAAAATATTTCTTGTTGAGTGTTGTCCTCTTTTTAGTCATCGAGTAAAACGTTTCCAACTCCGACAAGACAATTCGATGTCAAATTCCTACTAGACAAGTCTCTAGTGGAATTTCGACAAGTTTTTACTACAACCGACAAGTATTTCAATAGACTAATTTTGGTCAAACTTTTGACACGACATCTTTTTACCTTGACAAACACTTCGAACACTTCGAACACTTTTACTTCAACCGAATTACCTTACTTCGATAGGTTTTACTTCAACCAAGTTTTGATTCCGACCAACTTACTCAACTATGTTAGTTTTTTTCCA
>LPNX010814290.1:51646-75287 GCA_001517045.1 Pseudotsuga menziesii | reverse complement strand
ATATCACATCCATTGGTTGGGTTATAGTTTGACTTTAGGAGCTGTACTTGTTTATCTGAGTTTATCTCCACCGACTGGTTAAGCTTCCAGTCCCTATCGAGCCTCTGTTGATGCCTCCTGTGTCACAGAGATGTCCCAGTTTGTATATCGAGTCTATGCTACCTTCATTCAGTCACCATACGTCGTTATGCTCTTATTCGAAGGAAGTTGAAACCTAAGTCGAACATTCCTCAGTTATCTTGACTTTGCATGTCGGCCATTCCCGGTACAGTTACTGGTTCGTGCACTTTATGATCGAGTCCTTCCACATTATACAACTTTGTTGAGTACCTCATGTTGGATGATGGGAGATGCCTTAATGCCCTCCTTCCAATGGATTTCATCCCATCGACTTCAGATCATTTATTCTGGGATTGGAATCTAGAGTCATTTTGAGTGCCTTGAGACTTGCAGTCATCAGTGGCAGGTTCTCTCACCATCGACAGTTTCTTGGGAATACATCAATGTCCCCTAATCGATGGATCCTTTCAAGTGTTCAACCTCAACACATTTATTCCCACTTGTTAGTTTGCACTCTAGTACCTTGATTCCCATTTTCATTATCAGTGGGTGATCTCGCGTCTGTTAATGGTATACATTAATGACCGGTAATCAGACGATGGACTACTATGTTTGACCTTGACACCTCTATTCGCATAGTAGGACATGTACTCGTAGCGGTTTGTGTAGAAGACTTTCCATATTGGTGCCATCTCTTATATGCTACCTCCTTGATCGTGCCAATGTTCATGAGATTTCAGCTCTCGTGACTTGATTCCGGTGTATGTCAAATATTTCCAGCCACTATGGAGATCTTGATCTATTATATATCTTCAACCATTTTGGAGATCATGTTCATTTGTATATCTTCATCATGGAGATTCTGATCTATGTATATTGTACGTGGCGATGACCACATATGTGATATCATGTATCATGCCTATTCATGGCCATTGTACTCTTATGTATTCGGGACTGCTATATGTATTTACAGTTATATGTAGACTTGTATTATTGTACTATGTTGATTGGGTGGCTGGTCTTCCACTTGGGATCCTTCATCACTCCACTTCTGGGATGGAATTATAATGTATTTCGGCCATCGTATAACCCCTCTGACCTCACACATTAGGGGGCATCTATTATAGCGGATTTCACCACTCTAGGTGAATCACACTTTGTATGGCCTTCCCCTGTCCCGCTGCAGACTCCTTAGACCCTATGGACCACTTTTTGTCCTTTGATGTTTCCTTGATCATCCCTAAAAACACATGAAAAATGATATACGTGACTTTTAAACATATAAGCACGTACATACGCGGGTTTGACCACTAAAACCCCATACATCGAGATGTGTGCATAATCCAAATCCTTTTGGAGTTTTCCTTGACATGGATCCAACTCATTTGACTCCTGACCTTCCCTATGCCTTGAGATTGCTCGGATTCGACCTTTCATTACCCCTTTGAAAAGCTGTATAAGGAACCCCTTGGTACATTGAAGGCATAAGAGAGAATTGAGAGCAACGAAACTATAGTCCATTGTTGCCGAAACTTATGCTTGAGTTTGCATCCCTTTGTCCCTTGGAGCACTTTTGTGTTCTTCCCAAGCTTTCCTTTTGCTTGTGAGCTTGCTATCGAGAGATGGAGGATTGAAGTGGTGGAGGCCCAAGTGGGGGATTCAATTTCTCCGGTTCGTAGATGTGCCATCAGAGGTTGTATCTTGTAATCTCTGATTTATATTAATAGAAATATCTTTTCTTGTCCAATAATGTGTGTTTGAATGAATATGTTCTTTATTGGATTATGTCAAATGCTTATACATTATTGATTATATATGCTAGAATAGATCTAACACCATGATATATAGAATGCTTGTATTGTTTACTTGTTGTCGAGGAAGTAACAGATCAATTCAAGCTGAAAATTGGAAAGCTCAACGGGGATCTACTTCAACCGTCTGAAATAAGGTACGAGGTCTGATCCTTTAGTGTTAGACATTTTATTTCTATTGCATATTGGAAAGGATTGATTTCTAGAGTCAAGCTGTCTGTTGTGGTACCCCAAGCCATAGGAATTTCTCTCCGTAGCACCATTTACCGAGGATGGAACACCCTTTTTATTGTGAATCATAGCCTCCATCATTACATATCAATAGAAGATGCTCCATACACTTCTTGTAATTCATTGCTTTTCCTTGCTTCATTTCTTGAGGATGAAACACCGATTTTACAGTAATTTTCAGTCACCATCATAGGTATTTCAACACCAGCTGCCCCATTCAATTCTTGTGTTTGATCATTTTGCATTGCCACTTTCTTCTTGGATGAAACACTTAGAGTTTTACTGTTATTTCTTCTTTGAACATTATTTTTTTCCTTGCGCCTTTCGAAGCGATGTGATTCATGAAAATCCTCTTCACCATATTTGCTTATTGGCCTTGATCTTGGAATATGATTACTGAACTACAAGAGCATATTAATATTTAGTAGTTAAAAACAAATTATGAGTCCTCACACCATAAAATGAAAGCTGAATTAGAAACCATTTAAAATTAGGGCATACTTACTATTGGTGGTGCAATCAATGAAGTTATTAGATTGTCTCACCCATGACTGAAATAGTTGTTTTACTTGGTTAGAAGTGACATCAGGGAAGCAGGATGTCAAATGTGTTGCGATTTCGTCATTTAGTGGACTTCTTGTCTTTTCATATCCAACACGAAGTTGACATCTAATATTGGAAGCCAAAAATATTCTTTCTTTAAAATTTTGGAAAGTACCCTTTGATCTCATAACCAATTTGAAAAATTGTGCTCGCATCTCATTTACAAGACACATTTTGTCATGTTCAAATGTGTTTCTATATTCCTTAACAACTCCTCTTCCTCCTCCTTGGTTGTTGTTCAAATTTTTCATTTCCCTATGCTTACGTTCCATTACTTTATTCCTTAACCGTCCTAAAGTATAAGGATGAGCAGCCCTAGTCATATGAAGAGCATGGGCCCCTTGGATATGCATATAAAGAACCATCTCATCTCCTAAACAATAAGAACACAACCAAAGCCACTCACTAGCAAGGAATCCAATCTTGCAATGATAGTGGATCAAATTTTATATCGTGAATGAGATAATACCACCATGCTGAAAACGATAATACTATGAACTTAGTATAAATTGGCATACTTTTCCTCATATTCATATTTATCATCCCCTACACGCCCTTGCAATTGCACCATGTGGAATTATTTATAACACTTCCACATCCTCGCCAACTTTTTATACTTCTCTTCATCTGGTAGGCCTTCAATAACCTACAAGCACAACATTTCATTATACATGATACACTACTTAATTTTCTATTAAAATTGCATAAAAATAAGAGCGAATTTCACTCTTGTGCCATCATAAAATCATCACTTATTGTTAGTCAAGAACCACATTAAAAATATTGGATATGCTAACATAATTATTAAACCTTTAAAATATCCTCATGCCGAATGAGGATCTTGTCTAATGCGGATCCATCCGATTGCCCATAGTTAAGATCATTGTACTCTTGGTCTTTATGATGGTATGGTTCCTCGGTCTTACATGGAAAACCAATTTTCTCCATCAACTCCCAAATTTGAAAAAATTATGTTTCCTCAATCGCTCTAGTTGGATGAACCTTATCGTAATCTTGTGCAATTTTTAGAATTTCATGAAACATCTCCAAAACAGTTATAATTCCGGCATGGCGAGCACAACATACAAGTTTGGACATTGAGCTAGGAGTTAGCTGTAATAAGTTGGTAGCACATGTTTCACTAGGTATAAGTTAGTTAAATAATAACAATTCCCATTTATAGTAAAGAGATCATTCTGAAAACATGTACCTTTTGATCATTTGTTCTATTGATGAGATAATTTTTGATAATATTCAATTCTTTGCTGCATAAGGCTGGTTGAATGTCTGTAACACACTCATCCAGCTTTTCTTCCCATCCTTCAATGCTTTGTTCCAAAGCAGGATTCAATTCCTAAAGTTTTAACACAAAGTAAGATTAAGAAATTCATGGTATGATATCATAAAAAATCAGTAAACTTTTAATAAATATGTAAAACGTACTATGAGCAAGTTCGGTGACATTGCATAAAACTTGGAAATGCTACGAATAGTATCCCCATGTTGAATTTTGATTTTATCAATAACCGTGTGTATAGATTTTTTATGGCATATGCACCAAGGACAAAATTTATTCTCTGTAGGAGAAACATTATTATTGCATACTAAATTGCATATGGCCACTAGATCATGGCACTTGAACAAATTCACTTCCACTACCCTTCCATCTAGCATTAGGATCCCGTCTTGTGAAAGTTTGTTTATCTGATTCATTAAGTTATCCTGATTTGTAGGATCAGCAACATGTGCTAAAACCTATTTATATTCTTCCTTTCCATCCCATTTTCCAAGGCTTACACAAGACATCAAGCCACTATCTTCTAGTAACTCAAATAATATCTCACATACCTTCCCACCTCGATCATAATGTACACGAGAATCAATACCAAGTTTGAAAGAAATTTCAATGAATCTACTTCCAGACCTCTTTTCATAAAACTCAACCATAAAGGAAGCATATGACTTTATTTGCTTCACTCTGACTCCATATGTGAGACCATCAGTTCTCTCCCAACCCATATCAATATCCTCAGCTTCTTTGCTCCACTTTTTCATCTCCTTGGAAACTGAAGTTGGACTTACCCCTTGCAATACACCATGACAGTCAATCCGCTTCAAACATTGCAAAGCCTTGTGGCTCATGCTTGATTCAATAAATACAGAAGCCATATTCCTAGGCATAAAATTATTACGGATATCTTGCATAACAATTGATCGAAGTTTATGAAGCACTCCATCTACGTGTTCAAGAACATCCTCAAATTTAGAATCTTCACTATAGTTTTTGCTCATGAAGTACCCAATTCCAGAAATAATGTCATTTTCATCTACATCTTCAAGTGAATTCCCAGAGAAACATCTACCAATTTCCTTAAATTTTTTGTTCCCCTCATTTACTCTACGGTTAAACCATCCAGACCGCTTCTTAAGACTCAATAAGGATGTCCTTAAGCAGTTTCCTGTTGACCTTCTAGTTACAGCATATGTAGTTTGATCTGCTGAACACCCTTCAGGCATTTGTACTGAAGCTTGTACGTATACATAATTTTGATTTTCTGTAGGTGTATTTCTATCCATTTGTCCTTCTGGCATTTCTACTGAAGCTTCTACATTTGCAGAAGTTTGATTTTTTGTAGTTGCATTTCTATCCATTTGTCCTTCAGGAATTTGTACTGAAGCTTGTACATCTGCAGAATTTTGATTTTCTATAGTTGCATTTCTATCCATTTGTCCTTCAGGAATTTGTACTAAATCCTGTACATCTGCATAATTTTGATTTTCTGTAGGTGCATTTCTATCCATTTGTCCTTCAGTCATTTCTACTGAAGCTTGTGCATCTGCATAATTTTGATTTTTTGTAGGTTCATTTCTATCCATTTGTTCATGAAAGGTAGTTCTTTCAACTATTTCATGACTTCTAGTTGTATCCAACTTCTCAAGGGATGCATGTTCAAATTTTTGTCCACTAGGTAGGATTACACTTTCATTCCCTTCAACCATAACTAGAGACAAAGGCAACCTAGGTTGTTGAGCAAAATAGCCTTCTATACTTTGATACAAATTATTTTTAATGGAAGCATCATCAACAATTGATATTTGAGGGACATTTCGGACCACATTATGTGAATCATAGTGAATAGTATGGTCAACACTTATATCTTGTACATTACCATTTCCCTCAATTGAAATTGGAGTCAAAGGCTACCTAGGTTGTTGACAAACATTGTTGTTTGTCACACATTGCTTACATACAGGACATCTAATTTCAACAGTTGCTGCATGATTGCCTGTTGTTTGATGGAAATTCATAGTATTATTTTCTGGTATGGAGTTCTGATCTATAAGTGCTTGACATTGTTGACAGACAACACGAATAGAAACTCTTTTACCCCCAGCAGGAGTGAATTGAAGGACAATATCACATGGAATAAAAATTGGAATAATATTCAATTCTACTTCCTTGCGTCAACCTCTTTTTCGAGAAATATTTTGTTGAGATGACTGGTTCAAATGATCCATTGATGAGTTATTCTGGAAAATCAACAAAATAATCAACATTAATACAAAATATAGTTTTTTTGTATAAAAATAATTTTTATGGCTCAAAAAGAAAATATGGAATAGTACAAGAACATGAGAGGAGGAAACATGTATTCTCCAACTTAAGCCATGTAAAAATACTTAAGGATGGAACTTATGCTTGCATTTTAGTGGACTAAGTGGGCATTTCTCATTTACAAGGTAGCCTTGCAATGCTTTTGCACAACAAAATTTTTTTAGCCAAGATTAGAAAAATAGAAGTACATGAAGGTGTAAAACAATAAAAAATGCCATATCCAATGGAGATCACCCAAAAATACTAAAAAATGAGGGCTAGGCGTGCATTTTACAGACCTAGTCAAATAAAGTTCAAAACAGAAAAATTGCAATTTTCAAAAGTTTACTGTACACAAAATAAACATATTTTAAAAATTATGAAGAAGGTTTTTGTCCATAGTATATATAGCTCCAGGTATATGGATTTAGGTTTTGAAAATCACCTTTATAAACATTATGGCGGGCATTTTTCTAAGCCCATTTTTACAGATTTACATTCTGCTTTTACAAAACAAAATTGTGATTTTAGCCATTCTTTTAAATTATGATAATTCATACATGTATAATACATATAGTATGATATAAATAGAATACTATCTTGAGGTTGTGGGCTCGCTACAAGATCCTCATGCAAATGTTATGAGACATATCTGGTCTTCGTGCAAATATTATGAGACATATTTGGACATGTGTAAGAACATGGGAAGAAGAAACATATATTATCCAACTCAAGCCACTTAAAAATATCTAAGGATGAAACTTATGCTTGCATTTAGTGGACTAAGCAGGCATTTCACATTTACAAGGCAACCTTGCAATGTTTTTGCACAACAGTCATGTTTTTAGCCAAGATTAGAAAAATAGAAGTACAGAAAAGATGTAAAACAATAAAAAACACCATATCCAACTAATATCACTCAAAAATACCAAACGATGAGAGCTAGGCGTGCATTTTACAGACCTCGTCAAATAAAGTTCAAAACATAAAATTTGCAATTTTCAAGACTTTACTGTACACAAAATAAACATATTTTAAAAATTGTGAAGGAGGTTTTTGTCCATAGTATATATAGCTCCAGGTATCTAGCATTAGATTTTTAAAATCACTTCTATAAACATTATGGCGGGCATTTTTCTAAGCCCATTTTTACAGATTTACACTCTCCTTTTACAAAACAAAATTGTGAATTTAGACATTCTTTTAAATTATGACCATGCTACTTATAAATTAT
This sequence comes from Pseudotsuga menziesii, assembly GCA_001517045.1. Lineage (NCBI taxonomy): Eukaryota > Viridiplantae > Streptophyta > Pinopsida > Pinales > Pinaceae > Pseudotsuga > Pseudotsuga menziesii. The sequence goes on along the minus strand of LPNX010814290.1, from coordinate 67,753 downwards.
GATAATTCATACATGTATAATACATATAGTATGATATAAATAGAATACTATCTTGAGGATGTGGGCCCGCTACAAGATTCTCATGCAAATGTTATGAGACATATATGGTCTTCATGCAAATATTATGAGACATATTTGGACATGTGTAAGAATATGGGAAGAAGAAACATATATTCTCCAACTTAAGCCACTTGAAAATACCTAAGGATGGAACTTATGCTTGCATTTTAGTGGACTAAGTGGGCATTTCACATTTACAAGGCATCCTTGCAATGTTTTTGCACATCCATCATGTTTTTAGCCAAGATTAGAAAAATAGAAATACAGGAAGGTGTAAAACAATAAAAAACACCATATCCAACTGAGATCACTCAAAAATACTAAACAATGAGGGCTAGGCGTGCATTTTACATACCTAGTCAAATAAAGTTCAAAACAAAAAATTGCAATTTTCAAAACTTTACTATACACAAAATAAACATATTTTAAAAATTGTGAAGGAGGTTTTTGTCCATAGTATATATAGCTCCAGATATACGGCATTAAGTTTTTAAAATCACCTCTATAAACATTATGGAGGGAATTTTTCTAAGCTCATTTTTACATATTTACACTCTGCTTTTACAAAACAAAATTGTGAATTTAGACATTCTTTTCAATTATGACCATGCTACTTATAAATTATGATAATTAATACATGTATAATACATATAGTATGATATAAGTAGGATACTATCCTGGTGCTATGGGCCCAGGCTGTGGGATGCATTTTTGTAATCCTAGTTTTACAGATTTACACTCTGTTTCTTACATAACAACTTAGGATTTTACTAATTAATTTTGAATTTGACCAAGATACTTACAAATTCTTAATATGTACATCTTTAATGCATAAAGTATGATACTCTTTACTATAATAAAGTCATAATATATGAATGGTCAAATTTGTTGACTCATTTTAAGTCTAAAAAACGCATTCTCTGCAAAAATGACACTGCAAACACTTTTGGAACCCAAATTGAAAACCTGTATGTACAGTAAGGTGGAAAATAGTAAACCACACCATTTCCAACTTAAATCACTAAAAAATACTCAATAATGACGATTAAGTGAGCATTTTTATGAACATGGTAAGACTTGGTTCCAAACATAAAATTTGTTATTTTGTCAAATAAACTGCGGGAAAATGAAACATAATTTTAGGAAACTGAAAAACATATATATGTCTTCAATCCCATGGTATTAATTTAAATTAATAATATATGTATGGACTGTGGCGTGCATTTTGTTAAGCCCATTTTTGTAGATTAACACTCTATTTTTTACATAACAAATCAGTATTTTAGTGATTAATTTCAATTTCACCGAAATACTTACAAATTATGAATAAGTATATGTTTAATTCCTATACTATGATACTCTTTATTATGATAAATTCATGGTCAAATTTGTTGATATAATCATTTTAAGAATAAAAATCCCATGCTCTGTAAAAATGCATACATCAGGCACTTTTTGAACCAAAATAAAAAAACTAGTTGTAGAACGTGGAAATATTTATAAATTCATGAAGATGATGTACAAAATACAGTGTCAAGAATCAAGTGAAAGACAAATTGAAAGACAAATTAAACAACAATGTCAAAAACCAAGTGAAAGACAAATTAAACAACAATGTTAAAAACCAAGTGAAAGACAAATTGAATAGTAATGAAAAAAAACAACCTTCGAGACTATGGTAGACTGTAGAAACGACTTAATAGCTTTCCCAAAATAGATAACAGCTTCATTTTTAGATAAGATAGGGATGGGACTGGATGAAGTACAATGCAGGCATACCTGAGTCAGAATAATATGATTTTGTGTGGATGAGTCAAGGTTGGTAGACTTCACGCCAAAGGATTCTCATCAGGTAATGCTACTTCTTATGCCAATTTAAAATTCTGAAGGTATCCACAAGACATTTTTACATAATCAGAATTATGTTATATGTTTGTCTGGTTATGTTGCATGTACTAGGTAGTCCAAAACACCAAGCAGTCCAAAACAAAACACATTCTTATAAATATCACTCATTCAAATTCATGAGAAATGAAATTTTTTGAAACTACCCGCCATGCTCAATCGATCATGGATGCTCCATTGATTTCATTCCACCACGTAGATCTAAAGGCGGCTCATATCATAAATGCACCACCCATTCCTGGCATTTCTTACACTTCCAAGACTGTTACTATCGGTGCTATTTTAATGCAATTTCAAATCTCCATATGCTTAACCTACGTTAAACTCACCGTGGGTTGGAAATTTCGATTGGGTGACTATGCTTGCTTTCAGAAAATAGTCAGTTAACTTATATTTTTGATCGAAAATTGTCCCAATTTCCTTTTTTCAGACTCAAATATTTCCGGTGAGTAGACTCATTTAACTACTTTACAATATAAGAATGATATTTTCAATAGGATGTGAGCAATTCTAGCCAATAGAAAAAAGCATCTTTTGACAAAATAAAGCATCTTTTGATATTCCTTGATTAACATTCTTAATGATTTAGGATACACATTAGGGTATGATAGTTTGTTATGAACTTTTTCCCAATATGGAATCTATCGAATAGAAATTTTCCTAACTACGACCAACAAGGAGGGAACTCTTCCCTAACAAGAAATTTTCCCTGATAGGAACTCCACTTGGAAATAAATTTTCCCCGATAGGAACTCTACCTCAATATGAACTCTACTCAATAGGAACTTTGATCTAATAAGAACTCTATCTCTCTTTCTGACATGAAATATACACCGGTATGGACTATACTCAATAGAACTTTGCCTAACTATGAATGAAAAGGATACAACTCTATCCCAATAGGTCTCTTCCTTGATATGAACTCTTCCCTGTAGGAATTAATCCCTAAAAAGAACTCTGCCTCGACAGGAACTCTATCCCAACAAGAACTCTACCCTATAGGAACTCTACTTGATAGGAACGTTTCCCTAATTTAGATTCCACCCGACATGAACTCTGCCTCTACAGAACATTTTCCCCAACAGTAACTCAACCTCTCACCTCAAAAGGAATTTTTCCAAACATGAACTCTACCTGACAACAACTATGCCCTAACAGGAACTCTACCCTGATATGAAACCTACCAAATATAACTTTTCCTAACTATGATTGATAAGGTAGAAGCTCTTCCCTGACAAGAACTTTTCCATGATAGGACTCTGCCCTAATATGAACTCTGCATGGTAGGAACTTTGTCTAACAATGAACTGTACCTTAATAAAAACTCTACCTGACAAGAACTGCACTCTAATAAGAACTCTTTTCAACTATAACTTTCCCAATAAGAAATCTGCCCCGATACAATGTTTAAGGACTATGAAAACATTCATACTCAAATATTCTATTGTAGATAAGTTTTGATGAAAAGGATTAAACTTATTCCATTGGTTTGGTATATTTTATCCTTGGATTTCCTAAAAGTTTAGGTCAAGTTTGGAAGTGAATCGTTGTATTATTTTAATCGTTGTTTTATAAATTGTTTTTCAATATCCCTAAGATTGAAAATTGAGAAATTTTAGTTTTTAATTAAAACTCATAAAGGCATTTACAAGGGATAAAATTCCACATGGTTTTAGAGCATTTTAGAATTGTTTACATTGTATCATGAGATTATCCTTCAGTAATAGGGAGATTGTATTTCAGCCAAAGGTTACCTGGGATAGGTACTTGAATTTTTTGAGGTCATTAGGCGAGAAGCCTTACGTTTCTTTAGAGAATTACCTTGACACTTGGAATGCTTGTTTCCCTTTTTATTAAAATTTTGTCTACTTCATATATTGTTAATTTTGTGCACTTGAGACTTGTTCAAGATGTGTAAGGTGTCTCTCAGTGTTAGTGAGTGTGATATGTTGGATGGAGTTTCCATATTGTTCCATGGAATCTAAGGTTTCAAATTTGTGTGGACAAGGCCAATTTTTTAGATCACGTTGAGAAGGAAATTGTGAATCCTACTCCTACAACATAATTTTCCACTCATTAGAAGAGGGAATCTAAAGTGAATAATATCATTATTGATTATATGAAGGATCAATTCATTTCGCACATTAAAAATAAAAAGATAGGTAAGAATATGCTTCACTCTTTGGTTGAATTATTTCATTAATCTTGTGCTTCTTGCCAGTTGATCTTGTTAGGCCAGTTTTCAATTATATGCATGAGCAAGATAGATACTATCATTAACAACATGACTAGGATCAATGAATTGTATAATCAATTGGACATCGTTGGAGAAATGGTTTAGACTCAAGATTTGTTGTCCATTTCTCTAAAAGTACATAATCCTTTTTGGATTCCCTTTTTTTAGGGTGTTCAAGCTCAAGAGGATATTCCAAATTTTCCCAATCTTTGGGTTGCTCTTGTGCAACAAGAAATCATATTACATCCTTATTCAAAACAAGAAGAGGAAGTTGATGTGATTAGTTCAGAATATAGTATTTTTCAAAACAATAAGAGGAAGTGGATGTGATGGTCTCATTGAGAGGATGAAGTACGATATTGAAGAAAGGGTTCAAAAAGGATGATATGACTGCAAGAAAGAACGACTTTATTGAGATGATGTTATTTTGATTTCATGTTATGGGACATTATGTCGACCCATGTCCATTGAAGAAGATTGAAAGGGGTATGAAATATGTTGCAATTGGCATAGTAGTAGGTGTAAAGGATCATTATCTCTTAATTTGACATTTCTCTTTCCATGGATTTTTGTTACTTATATTCAAACACAGTTCCAAGTGTTGGTTGGCATGTGGACAATGGAGCCTTGATCCATATGACATATGAATTACCCTTTTTAACAAGATTCAAGAGCTAGAAATGATCATGACTATAGATCCCAATGACTCTTTGAGGTGATTTACCAATCCCATAACCAACCAAAGTGGAATTAGTCACCTAAATGAAATGAACAATAAATGATAGGCTTATACATGTGGTGTTGATCCTTAAAAACACTCAACAAATGTCCTAGTAGCTTAAAATATCCTTTAGAGGCAATTAAGACCCTACATAGTGGAGTGAACACCCATGTTTAACTCCTCAAATCTAATTGCAATGGATCTTTCCTAAAATCATAGAAAGAATCCCGAAAAGAAGGAATGCACCCTCAATAGCTAAAATAGCATTCCTATAAATAAATGGTAGTTTTCCAATAAATAACAATGTAAGTTCCTTGGGTCTTAGTAGGAAGCTTTGGGGTAGCTCAGATGGCCAAATTGAATGCAGATTGGACCATGGATTTTGTTCAAGGTTCCTTATATATGGTTCCACTACCTTGTGACCATTACTCATGGCTCCACCAACAATTCTCATGGTTTCATAAATAATTCCCATGATTCCAGCAACAATGCTCTTGGTTCCATTAAATTTGTTCAAGATTCAATCACCAAGCGTCTAAGATTTTTCCACCAAATGTGTTCATGGTTCCATCAGACCTAACTTTGTTCAAGTTGATTTCACCACCAAATTCACAGTTCCACTAAATTTGTTCAAGGTTCCATATGCATTTTTCATGATTCCACCACCTCATGACTATGTGTGAATTAGTCACAAAATGGTTCATGGCTCATTAATAATGTTCATGGTTCCATAAACATTCAACATCGTTCCATCACTAAAATGTTCATGGTTCCATCACTAAAATGTTCATGGTTCTATAAATTTTATTCAAGAATCCTCATATATAATGTGTCAACATCACATTTACGCTAATACTATAATGTATATCATGTAAAATAAATTGAAATCTCAACTTTCACAACCTATATTATGTTAGATCATAATAACCCTCTCATAGCTTCATTTTCCTACACGTTGACAAAAACCTGTATATTATTGCAAATCTTATCCTAAGTTATTATAAAAATCCTACACAAATCACTTTTGATCAACCAAAGGTATCGGGCAAAGTTCCTATCAAGGAAAAGTTCCTGTCAGGTATAGTTCCTATCGAGTAGAGTTACTATCGGGGCAGAGTTCCTATCGGAGCAGAGTTCCTGTCATGGTAGAGTTCAAACGATGAAGGGTTCCTATTGGGTAGAGTTCATGTCAAACTGAGTCCCTCCCACATAGAGTTCATATCGAGGTATAGTCCTATCTAGGAAAATTTCCTGATGAGACAAAGCTCCTACCTTGTTAGTCGTCTTTAGGAAAAGTTCTATTCTATATATTCCATATTGGGGCAAAGTTCCTATCAAGCAAAGTTCCTATCGAGAAAAGAGGAAGCATTAGAGGAAATTTGAGGTCTAAAATGGGCCTCCTAAGGAAAATAATAAAATAATAGATATTAATTTTGGAGGAAGAATGAAAAAAAATACTTTTTAAGTTCATATTTTCGACATATCCCCCTGTGTTTTTACTCAAATTCTGAGTGGGAGAGCTCATTGGATGCAAAAATAATTCTGCATCCAACGAGCTCTCCCACTTGAAATCTGAGTAAAAACAAAGCGAGATATGTTGAAAATACGAACAAAAAAAGTAGTTTTCTTTTATGACAAATATGTCAATTCAACCATTATGGTTGACTCATTTTATTGAAATTCTATTGGTTCTTGAATTCCAACTCACAAAATTTATTATTGGCGTGTTTTCTTATAAGGCCCATTTTAGACCCCAAATTTACTCTAATGAGTTCATGTTGGGTCGAGTCCAAATCGAGGAAGATTTCCTATCGAGGCAAAGTTCTTTTCTGACAGAGTTCTTGTCAAGAAGAGTTTTTGTTGGGAAGAGTTCATATCAGGGTGGAGTTCTTATCAGGGTAGAGTTCTTGCCAGGCATAGCTTTTATTGAGGCAAAGTCCTATCAGGGAAATTTTCTTGTCAAGGAAGAGCTCCTTCCTTATCAGTTGCAATTCATATAAGGAAAAGTTCTATTTGGTAGAGTCTATATCGACGTAGATTTCCTATTGAGGAAGAGTTCCTGTGGGGAAAAGTAAGCTAGTTTCTAATGTTTTATCAGTTGTAATCCTAATTTATGTAGTATTGTAATATTCCAATTTTGGTAAATCATAATGGTTTCTTAGCAAGTGACAATAACAGTATGCATTATATAGTCCTCAAAGTTAAATTTGTTTCTTTGATCTTGTGCAATGATTTGTTTATTTGATCCTCTAATATAATCCAGTTATTAAATTGTGTTGTTGTTGAAATTGCTATGGATGTAGGTTTATTTAACGTTTAATGTTCTTTTTGTCTTTCATTCTTATCAATCTGAATTCAAATTTGACGTCTAGAATTAATTGTTATGTTTCAATGTTTGTAGTTGTTCTCATGTTGGGAATAATCTTGCATTGATTCATTGCAAAGGAGGAAAGGTAATGCTTGTAATCTTGTATCTATTTCATAACATGCATAAATCTTAAGTTGACTTGTTAAACCTTTAAAAAATTGTGATTTTCTTCCATATATTTCCAACCCACTTATGGTTCTCATTTGTGTAGCATCATACTCGTTGTCTGGTTGAATACCTAAGAAGAATACAGAGTTGGTGCTTATAACATTTGTTTTATGAATACCAACAATTTTCTAGAAACTAGAGTTGTAGGTCAACAGTTTATTAAGCTATTTAAATTAATCTTTTTCGATTCAATCATATTTTTGTTAAAACAACAATTGTGAAAGGATATAATTGATGTTTTTGATGCAAAAACTGGGTTCACCAATATCTAAGACTCTCTTATTATATTTTGTCATTTAACTTTTGACATCTTAATTCCATTCTTTTAAAATTATTCTTTAAGGAAATCTTGTCCAAAATGTCAATTTTCCTTCTTGTTATTTTGGGTAACTTGAAGATTTTCCCTACTAATTATTTTGAGCACAAAGAAAATGAGAAATTCTCAAAATGTTTGGGCTAAAGATTTTGAAGTTTAAATTAATTGTTTGGTTGGTAGGAAATGCAATTAATTACTTTAAATAATTACGGTCATTGAGTATCACATATAGAATTCTACATATGCATAGTGTAAAAGCTACTATTATTCAAGGGAAATAAGTTTTTGACTATTTTTAGCAGTAAATATTGAAATTTGAATTATAAGTTGATTATGTTAACTAACAATTATAAATAGCAATTTGATTTAAGTGGAATAATATTTTAATTATAGCAGTTTGATTTCAGAGGAATAACACTTAAAAGTTACAAACTTAAAAATTCATTATTCAAAATCTCAAAATTACAATTTCATGGTTGGAATTGCAAATTTTAATTTGTGAAAAGTGTTCTTACAAACATAGACTACCACGATAAAGGTTAATTAGATACGTAAAAAATGGGTGAGTGAAAAAAGTTGAGGGACCTTTTAGATGCAGTGGTAGAGTGAAGTCAATCACTCAAGATCTGAAAAATAGAAATCATCTCAAGCAATCTCGACCCTGCCAAGCCTAGTCCCAAGGATGCCAACATGCTTTCCAATTAGGATAGTTAAACACAAAGTGCACACATTGTAGTGAAAAAAAATGCGCTCACGTTATAGTTAGAAAAATCATGTGTGCATTATATAAAACATGTTTAATGGTTAAAACAAGACGAGCCCGTCATTTTCTCCACAACCACGTGCTGAAACGAGTTTGGGAGGAGCAAAATGAGCTAGGGAATATGCATTTTGGGTGAGAAAAAGCCAACAAATTCCACCTTGGGGATCAATCTCTTTCTTGTGAGGTATTTTCTTCAAATCCTCTCATGCTAATTTCCCTATATTTAATAATTTATATGCCCTAATATGAATTTAAACTAGTTATTTTTTAATGTATATGCCCATAAAGGAATTTACATGCCCAATGGAAACCAAAAACCCAATTTAATCATAAAAGCCAAATAATTTTGACTATTTGCATATGTATATTCACAAGTGTTATCTCCCAAAATAAATTTATTTTGATAGGATGAAGAATTTGAGTCATGTTATGAAATATTTAAACATGATTAACAAATTGAGGGTCTTTGGTTTTGCTATATTTGAGAAAATTGGAAGTTTTAGCTTTCGGTGGCTTAGGTGAGGTTTTTAACAGCTCATTAGCCATCGAAAATATTTGTTTCGGCAGGTAACAATTTAACACAGGATCAGGGTTACCCACCGAAAGCTGGCCTGATCGATTATTTGTTAAAAGCACTTTCGGTGGCTTAGGCGAGACTTTCAAACAACTCATTAGCCACTGAAAAGTGTTGGTTTCGACAGCTTAGTGAATGGTCGAAGGAGGGCGTTAACCACCGAAAGCAAGTGAAAGGCGTTGGGAAAAAATCGGTTTCGGTGGATTTGGCGAAATCTTTGATGGTTCATTAGCCACTGAAAGGCCTGTCTTTCGGCGGTTAAAAGAGGATATCCAGAGAGACCACAATCTGCCGAAAGCCAAGTTTTACAGCGCCATTTGGAAATCGGTTTTGGTTGCTTGGTCGAATAGGTCAGCAGTTCATTAACCATCGAAAGCCTAGTTTTCGGCAGCTAGCAGGAAATTTCTTGGGGGCCCTTAACCCCCGAAAAGGAAAAAATAAGAAACGGTTAAAAACTTATCAAATCAAGGCTCGTCAACACAATAATGATCATCAGAGGGCACGATAAACCACCAAAAAGACAGGAAACTGCATCAAGGTGCACCAAGAAGTACATTCAACAAATGAAGAAGGGAGGTTGAAATGAAGAAGGGAGGGCCTGCTCTTAGGCAAGAGTTGGGAGACATCAGCTACCTGGAGGCACATCTAGAACTCTTCCAGTTCTTCAAAGATGCTGGCTGCTATAAGTTTTGTGAGAAAATTCAAGGTTCACACCAGCAAGTGGCTGAGGCATTTTCTCTCTCTTTCGATGGCTCCAAGGAAATTATAGGTAAGGAAGTATTTCTGATAGATGAAACCCTAATTGTTGAAGTGACTGAACTCCCTGGCACTGGGGAGAAGTGGTTTAAAACCACCATTACAAAGGATGTAGAGTTCAGATCTTATCTGAAGCTTGAACATAGAGGGGTGGTGTGGAAGAAAAGTGTCCCATCCTCTTGGCTAGAATAGAGGTGGAAGCAATTACTGAAGGCCATTATGGTCTACATAACTTGTGAAGGGAGATACAACAGGGCCATGATTTACCATTTCAAATTGATGAACCACTTCACAAGAAAAAGCCCACTGAATTTACCTTTCTACTTACACAGGAGCCTGGAAAAAATGACACACCAGGTGAAAGCTCAGCCAACCAAGATTGCTAGAAGATTGTCTCATCATGGTCTTATCCAACTGCTGATCCAATAATTGCTAAAGAGGAGAAATATGGCATCGGATTATTTCTTGTTTTGGAATGGCTTTGAAACAGGCCTACAACCAGAAGAAAAGAGGAAGTCTCCTTCGAAAAAGTCTAGCACACCAAGGAGTGGGAAAAGGAAGAGAAGAGCTATATCCCCAACAATAGCAGAACAGCCTCCTTCCTCTTCTAAAGCCAAGCAGGTCAAAAGAAACCTGGATTTCAGTGAAAAGGTCCAGTAAGTCACAACACATAGTGGGAACATTTTGAACCTACCCTACTCAGATTCAGAAGAGGAAAGAGAGGAAGGAGCTTACCTAGCATTACAAGTTGTAGCATAGATTGAAGAACTCCCATCACCTACACCAGAAGAGCAAGATGAACCAGCAGAGAAGGCTTCCTCTAGAAAGCCCAAGACACAAAAATTAAATCAATTGCTGAGGAAATTGTATGAAATGGAAATTTTAGAAAGACAGGTAAAGAAAAAAAATGCTATATTGACCAAGAGGAATAAGCTGCTGCACAACTCTTACCTAGAGATGAGAGAAAGGTATATATTTCTAAAAAGATTAAACAAGAGATACTTGAAAGACAACACAAGGTTGTATAGAATGATTAGGCTTCAGAGGCTACAAGTGAAGGATTCCAAGACAAACCCTAGCGCTCACCTAACATTGGAAACCCTAGCTGAAGCTGCAGTAAGCCTTCATCCTCTAGAATCAAGACAGGCTGCTGCTAACCTTCCTAACATAGAGCCTGCTGAATAAAAATATAAGCAAACAAACTTGAAAGAATAATTTTGGAGATGGATTAAGAATTTTTGAAGAACATGGCTTTCGGTGGCTTAGGCGGATGCTGAGGTAGTTCATTAGCCACTAAAAGCAGTGCTTTTAGCAGCTAACAATTTAGATATTTTGGCCTCTTAACCACTGAAAGCATAAAGAGGCATAGGATCAAATTTTGGCACGAAGGACCAGTTTTGGGAAAACATGAATATCTCAGGGACAAAGTATAAATATGAAGGGCACTAAAGAACAACATCAGGGGAGGTATGCTCTAGTTTTGCAGTGACATAAAGGAAGAAAGGGTCACCAACACTAAACTGTCTAAGTAAAATAGTGACTTATCTAGCAGAGGACCAATGGCAGTTATTCCTAGTACTCACTTTAGTTATCAGAAGGTTCAAGCAGTGAACGAGTTCTACAGTTAGATAGAGTAGTAGTTAAATTAGGGTTTTTTTACCTAATTATGCAAAAACAATTATTTTGTCTATTTTTAGTAAACCAGATCCAATTTTTCAGGATCTGAATATTTTTGTAAAGGCTATAAATCCTAAGACTTATGTTATTGAAAGGGTTCGAATTCGAGGACTTGCAAACCATTACTATTGTCAAGCTTCTCATATTGCTCATGACCTAATATAAGCTCTTTTGCTATCATGTGTTCAGCTTCCATTTTCTGTCTATTCTGTGCTTATGTTTGAATGTGTTATTCAAGTTTATTCAGGTTAATTGATGTCTGATAGCTGTCATCCTATTGGCATATTGATGATTTGAATTATAAGTACTTTCCTTGTTATGATTATATATATATATATATTATGTATGAATCTACCAGCATGATAAGTTCTCCATATTTGCACCATATTATCAAACCTCTGAACAGTGGTAGTTAGAAGCCTTATCCATGATTGAGTTTCATGCATGTCTTGAGAGTGTGAGGTCCTGTAGGTCACCTGACTTGATCCATTTAGAAAAAACCATAAAAACATTTAATTTAATAGGAATCCTCGAGCTGCAACCTAGAGGAGTTTCCTGGAGTGATAACAACTTGGCGACGTTGTCAGGGAAAGGAGATTGAAGCTCAGCTTCCCTGGGAGACGACATAGATCCTGATTTGATGATAGAAAAAGTTTGGACAATATTCTGGTTGTAATCATCTATCTGGAGACTCCATTAAAATAAGGTGGCTTCAAGAAGACCAAGTACTAGAGTAAACCCTCAAGGACCACCAGCAACACCTGTTTCAGATCCAGAAGAGATCTAAGAAGAGCTAGGGCTTCACTAAGGCAGACTGGCAGTGCTGCAAAGGAAGATACATCAGGTATTTCAAGAAATATTCCTGCTATTATATCTTCTGCTGAAACATTTAATTCTTAGAAATTTATAAATACATCAGAAAATTTTAGGGTTTGGGCATCTTCAAGCACTGCTGCTTGTGAAGATCCAATCCTTGGTGACTCCACTGGGATACATTTACCACCATCGCCCTTTCAGCTACCACCTGCATCAATAGTACCTTCCTCCACCCTTTCCATACCCATTTCCAATATGGCTGCCCCTCTAACCAAAATAGAAACGATCCTGGTAGCTAGGTATGCCCCCCTGAATTTGCCTAACCCCCTCTCTGCCATGCCCACTGGAGGCTATCTCAAATACATGCCTAAATTTACAGAAGAGGGGGATTTCATAGCTAAAGAACATCTAGAGGCATTCTATAGTTATGCTAAGAACATAAATATAGAACAGGAAGATGTGTGGACTAGGGTTTTTGTGCAAAGCCTAAATGGTCAGGATAGGAAATGGTTCAAAGAACTTCCTGCTGGATCAGTAGCAGGCATTGAAGCCCTAGATGACACATTTCTAAAAAATTAGGGAGAGAGGAGAGACCACCTCTATTATATCACCAAGTTTAGAAACTTAAAAAGAGAGAATGGGGAGTCTGTCTCCAACTTCACCAAGAGGTTTAACAATATGTACAGTAAGATCCCCACTGAGATCAAGCCTACTGATACCTTGTCAAGAATAACTTATGCAAATGCCTTTGACTCTAATTGTTGCCTGCTTCTCAGAGAGAGGAGGTCTGCCTCCCTATCACTCATGTAGGATGCTGCCCTTGAGGTAAAATCTAACATTGTGGCATCTCAGAAGGTCAAAGGAAAGATAGTTAGGAAGAAGCATCCCACAGACCCTCTTGGGGATTCTTCATCAGGGAACAAGATTGAAAAAATAGCCAAACTATTAGATAATTTGACTGCTGAAATGTCTAAGCTAAAGGACCGAGGGAAGATACCTGTGAGGGGTAAAGGGCCAAGTGATTTTGTTCCCCAAAACCCAAATTTTGTCCCTTACAGAAGAGGCAACCCCCAAGTTCAGATCCTCAGAAGGGAAGGGATCAAGTGCAAGATAAGAGAATCAGAGCTCCTTTTCAGAATTTCGTACTAGAAGAAGAACCACGGTTCATTCAAGAAGAAGGAGAGGCTGAAGACAACATCCACTACATGGAGGATGAAGTTGACTATTCTTTTCTGACATAGGCAGAATATGAGGAAGCCCTAATTGATGAGCAGATCAGTGAAGAAGAAGTATATCAGGTAGATGGTCAAGGAGGGTATAATCTGAGGTCCAAGCTGGTTGCTCCCCCTAAGAAGAATGTTGTTCCTACAAAGCAGTTTGTTGCACCATCTAAAAAGTCTACTATTTTACCAAAGAAAATGGCTGTCATTCCCAAACCATTGCAAAAACGAGTACATTCTTCAAGCCCTGATCCTGTCCAACTCAAAGCTTCAATACAAGAGGTAAGGTTTCCTGATAGATTGCATTATTCTTTCAACCTTGAGTCAGAGATTCAGAAATTGAAAATCCCTTTCCCATAAATAGAGTTAATGAAAAATGATGCATTCAAATCTTCCATACTGAATTCTCTTCAGCCAAGGATACATATCGATACTGCCTTTGTGAATATGCAAGATAATAAACCTATTGTAACCCTAGGCCCTATGATTGAAGAGCTAAAGGATTCTTTCCCACCTTTATACATATCCTTGAATATCCATGATAAAGTCCTTCATAACTGTCTATTGGACTCAAGAGCTTCCCATAACCTAATGCCAAAAGCTGTGATGGATGAGCTTGGTCTTAGCATTACAAAAGCCTACCATGATCTGTTCTCCTTTGACTCTAGACAGGTGAAGTGCTTGGGCCTCATCAAAGACCTTGTTGTAAACCTATCTCAGCTACCCTCAAAATGCATCGTGATGGACATTGTAGTGGCTGATATCCCTCCTAAATTTGGTCTCTTACTGTCTCGATCCTGGAGTAAAAGGCTAGGTGGCACCCTTCAGATGGACCTTACATATGCTACAATCCCAATGTTTGGAGGGGAGACCAAGAGGCTTTACAAAGAGAATCAGCTTGCCTACATCATAAGTAATGACAATAATTCAGTGAACCACCCCATCTATGCAGTAGACACTGATTTTGGGTCATGCATTCTGCAAATAGATTATTATCAGCAAACACCAGTCCAGCTTACTAAGCCCACCTGTCAGCAGCCCAAAGAAGTGACTACATAAGTCTGGAACATGTATTTTGATGGGGCTAGCACTCAAAACTCAGCAGGTGCAGGTGTAGTATTGATCTCTCCATCCAAAGAGAATATTCATTTGTCTTATAAGCTCGATTTTAAAACCACTAACAATATAGCAGAATATGAAGCCTCGCTATTAGGAGTGAAAGCTGCCAAGGAAATGGGGATCATCTGCATGAAAATATTTGGAGATGAAGACCTTATTATACAGCAGGTCAACAACACCTTTCAAGCAAACAATTTCAGACTAAATGGTTACAGGGACAAGGTATGGAAACTTAGAGACTCCTTTATGTTTTTTGAACTGTCATATATACCTAGGGATTTGAATCACCTGGTTGATTCCCTAGTTGTATCTGTAAGTCTGCTTGTTCCTCCTTTACCTCCTAGGCTCAGCTATGATAATCAGGTCAAGTACAGACCTTCCCTGCCAGATAATGTAAAATTTTGGAAGGTGTTTGAGAATGATGATGAGCTTAGTAAATTCCTTCAGCTAGTAGATGAATTCTCTGATATGCATATAGATTAGGAAAACCTAAACATGGAAGAATCCCAACAGCTCAAGTTGAAAGATAGAGTAGCTCATCAGAATATTGTGCAATTACCTAGCAATTATATACCTCAGGGTCTGGTACCCCTGGAAGAGCTTTTTGATCATAATGATATCCCTCTCAAGCCTGTGAAAAAGGAGCAAGACCCTGCTGTCCAAGAGTAAAACATAGGTATCCAAAGCCATCCAAAACTTATAAATCTATCCACTGAGTTGACTACTGATCAGAGGTCCAAATTTTGTGGCCTGATAAAATAATTTTCTGATATCTTTTCCAAGGAGTATAGTGACCTAAAAAGCTATGACACCAATATCATCCAACACATGATTCCTTTGGAGAAGGACACCATCCCTTTTAAACAGAAGCTAAGATCCATCAGTCCTCTCCTACTACTTGTGATTGAAAAAGAAATCCATAAGCTCTTCAAAGCCAAAATCATAATTCCCCTTAGGTATTCCAAGTGGATTGCAAACTTAGTGGTGGTAAGGAAGAAGAACGGGGAGATTAGGTTATGTGTGGATTTTAGAAATCTAAACAAGTGCTCCAAAAAAAGACAACTATCCACTACCCAAGATGGAACACATGTTCCAAAGAGTCTCAGGGGCTAGTGTCATGTCATTTCTTGATGGTTTCTCTAGATACAACCAAGTTGCTGTGCACCCTGATGACCAAGAGAAGACCGCTTTTACCACTCCCTGGGGCACTTTCATGTATGCCAAAATTCCATTTGGACTGATGAATGCTGGGGCCACTTTTCAGAGAGCCATGGACCTAGATTTTCAAGGATTGAAAGATAAATTTGTGCTTATATACATTAGAGAGAATTTGAGGTCAAAAATGGGCCTCCTAAAAGATGTACTACAAAAATAAAAGATATATTAAAATATTATGAGTTAAGGGTTT
>LPNX010814290.1:0-51632 GCA_001517045.1 Pseudotsuga menziesii | reverse complement strand
CTTTATGACTTAAAAGTACTTGTACCACTACCTTGGTTAACTATGGATTTTCATCCACCATAGAAAATGTGACAAATAAGCATTCTCAACTCATGCAATACCACCTCAACCATGGGGGATGATGTCATCTACTAGAATGTAATTGGTTTATTTTTATAGTACATTTTGGTCCTTTTGAGGCCCATTTTTGACCTCAAATTCTCTCTAATGACTTGGATGACCTAACTATTTACTCTCACAGCCATCATGAACATTTGCAGCACTTGAGGAGGGTATTTCTGAAATGCAGGAGGTTTAGGATATCACTCAACCCTAAGAAGTCCCAATTTGCACTCAGTGAGGGGAAACTCCTAGGTCACATAGTCTCAGCTGAAGGTGTGAAGACTGATCTGGTTAGGGTTGAAGCAATCCAGAAGTTGTCCATACCTAGGTCAAAAAGGAATATTCAGTCCTTTTTGGGTAAGATAAATTTTGTCAAGAGGTTCATCCCTAACTTTTCTGAGATGGTAAAGCACATAACATCTATGCTGAAAAAGGATGTAGAAATCAAATGGACTGACCAAGAAAGAAGCTCTTTCGAAGACATCAAGAAGGCTATCATGGAAGCCCCAACCCTGATTAGTCCAGACTATACCAAGAGTTTTTACATCTTCTCCTTTGAGTCCTATGACACAATGGCAGCTGTGCTATTACAAAAAGATGTTGAAGGTATCGATCATACAATTGCATTCTTCAGCAAGACATTGAGGGATGTTGAGCTTAAGTATGATCCCATTGAGAAACAGGCTTATTCTCTCATCAAGTCATTAAAAACCTTTAGGATTTACATTCTACATGAAAAAGTCCTTACCCATGTCCATTCAGCTGCTGTGAAGTATGTTTTGACCCAACTTGACATTGATGGAAAGAGAGCTAAATGGATTGCCAAGCTTATTAAGTTTGACATAGAGGTAAAGCTCACCAAGCTAGTAAGAGGCCAAGGTCTAGCCAAACTCATGGCTAAAGAAAACTATGAACTAATGGGGATAAACTTCACTTGTGTAAATTCAGCAAAATTGCAAACTGTAGTAGCAACAGAAGTAGTTCAGGATCAGAATGGCATTCAACAAATGGCTAAAAACTTCTCTTCGTGTGAGTGGTACTCACGTATTATTCAGTTTCTGCAAAAATTAGAAGTTCCTCTTGGTCTCACTCCAAATCAAGAATGAGCTCTTCAACTAAAGTCTGTTAAATTTTGTATAGTTGATAAACTGTTGTATTGGAAAGATCTATCTGGGGTTTTGTGGAGGTGTCTAGATAAAGAAGAATCAGTTCAGGTCATGCATCATTTTCATTCCAGCACATGTGGAGGCCATCATTATTGGAAGACCACATCCCACAAGATTCTAAGGGTAAGGTACTATTGGGCAGTCCTTTTTGTTGATCTGTGTACCTTTGTGAGGGCCTGTGACCAGTGCCAAAGATTTATAGGGAAGCAGTAGCTCAGATACTTTCCCCTTAGGCCTATTGTAGTGAATGGGCCTTTCCAACAATGGGGTCTGGATTTCATAGGTGAAATAAATCCCTCATCCAGTGGGCAGCATAAATGGATCCTAGTAGCCACAAACTACTTTAACAAGTGGATAGAGGTAGTACCCACCATGAATGCAACTCATCAGGTCATCATGAAGTTTTTATATGAGAATATCTTTATTAGGTTTGGCTTCCCAGTAAGGTTAGTGACTGATAATGCACCAACTTTCAAATTCGGGGCATTGGTTAATATGTGTGATTCAATGGGCATTCAGCTAGTGCATTACACATCTTATTATCCTCAAGTCAATGTCTTGGCTGAGTCATCCAATAAAAGCCTAGTAAGGATCATCAGAAAACTATTGGAGACAAATAAAAAAAAGCTGGGATTCTAAGCTAAATTTTTCTTTATGGGCTGATAGGGTAATAGACAAAAGATATATAGGGACTTATCCCTTCAAATTAGTTTATGGTATTGAGGCCATTTTTCCCATTCAGCTAATTCTGCCAGTGGAAAAATTCTTTCAGGAGGAGGAAGATGAACCAAATGATATGGTAAAGAGGATGATAGATTTGGTGGAGTTGCAGCAAGTTAGGGAACAAGTGATAGGAAAATCAGAAGCCCATCAACAAAATATCAAGGTCATGTTTGACAAAAGGGCAAAAGTGGACAACTTTCAGGTTGGTGATTGGGTCCTCAAGTGGGATACTGTCAAGCAGGAGAAGGGAAAACATGGAAAGTTTGACTCTATGTGGATTAGCCCTTTTGTGATAGCTGAGGTACAGAAAAACAACACCTTCAAATTGCAGAATATGGAAGGGGAGGAGGTGTTTGATGGCCCAGTGAATGGGCAATTTCTGAAACTCTATTTTATCTAAGGCTCTGAGGCCTTTTTATTGTAAATTATTAGTTAGTAGGTTGTTTTTGCTTACAGAATAAACTGCATGCCCAATGGAATAGTAAATGATAGTGTTAAGTTTTTTTTAGTTGTTTTCAAGGAATGGAATTTTGGTCTAGGGTTCTTGGGACCTCACAAGAAGGTTCCCATCCCCAAGTAGGAGCCAGATGTTATCTCCCAAAATAATTGTTTTTGATAGGATGAAGAATTCGAGTCATGTTATGAAATATTTAAAGATGACTAACAAATTGAGGGTCTTTGGTTTTACTATATTTGAGAAAATTGGAAGTTTTAGCTTTCGGTGGCTTAGGCGGGGTTTTTAACATCTCATTATCCACCGAAAAGCTTTGTTTCGACAGCTAACAGTTTAATGCAGGATCAGGGTTAACCAACGAAATTTGGCCCGATCGATTATTTGGTAAAAGCACTTTCGGTGGCTTAGGTGAGACTTTCAAACAGCTCATTAGCCACCGAAAAATGTTGGTTTCAGTAGCTTAGCGAATGGTCGAAGGAGAGCGTTAACCACCAAAAGAAAGTGAAAGGCATTGGGGAAATTTGGTTTTGGTGGCTTAGGCGAAAGCTTTGATGGTTCATTAGCCACCGAAAGGCCTGTCTTTTGGCAGTTAAAATAGGATATCTGGAGAGACCACAATCCGCTGAAAGCCAAGTTTTACAACGCCATTTGGAAATCAGTTTCGGTGGCTTGGGCGAATAGGTCAGTGGTTCATTAGGCATCGAAAGCCTAGTTTTCGGTGGCTAGAAGAAAATTTCCTGCATGCCCTTAACCACCGAAAAGGCCAAAATAAGAAATGGTTAAAAACCTATAAAATAAAGGCTCGTCATCACAAGAGTGATCATCAGAGGGCACGATAAACCACTAAAAATACAGGAAACTACATCAAGGCACACCCAAGAGTACAGTCAGCAATTGAAGAAGGGAGGGCCTACTCTTAGGTAAGAGTTGGGAGACATCAGCTACCTGGAGGTACATCCAGAAGTCTGCCAGTTCTTCAAAGATGTTGGCTTCTATAAGTTTTGTAATAAAATTCAAGGTTCACACCTGTAGGTGGCTGAGGCATTTGCTCTCTCTTTCGATGGCTCCGAGGAAATTATAGGTAAGGAAGCATTTCTGATAGATGAAACCCTAACTGTTGAAGTGACTGAACTCCCTAGCACTAGGGAGAAGTGGTTTAAAACCACCATTACAAAGGATGCAGAGTTCAGATCTTATCTAAAGCCTGAACTTAGAGGGGTGGTGTGGAAGAAAAGTGTCCCATCCTCCTGGCTAGAAGAGAGGTGGTAGCAATTACTGAAGGCCATTGTGGTCTACATAACTTGTGAAGGGAGATACAATAGGGCCATGATTTACCATTTCAAATTGATGAACCACTTCACAGGAAAAATCTCATTGAACTTACCTTTCTACTTACATAGGAGCATCGCAAAAATGGCACACTAGGTGAAGGCTCAACTGGCCAAGATTGCTGGAAGATTGTCTTATCATGGTATTATCCAACTCCTGGTCCAAGAATTGATGAAGAGGAGAAATATGGCATGGGATTATTTCTTGTTTTGGAATGGCTTTGAAATATGCCTAAAGCCAGAAGAAAATGGGGCTTCTCCTTCGAAAAGGTCTAGAACACCAAGGAGTGGGAAAAGGAAGAGAAGGGATATATCCCCAACAACAGCAGAACAACCTCCTTCCTCTTCTGTAACACCCCAGTTTTGACCCCGATGCATTAAATATACATGATATATATATTATAATTAATCATGGTGTGGAGCTAAAGGCAAAATCCCCACCATCGATTTGGTTGTGTTATGTTTCAGCGATTGGAAACGTTGCTGATGGTGTATCGTGAGATACGACACATATTGGTCTTGGCATCATGTAAATATGCATTTTTAATTAAATGAACCCCAACCAGCTATGTCAATGCAACTATACTAAAAAGGACATGATTTTCCTAAGGATAAGTGGGGGGGGCGATTGTTAAACCTTGAGTCTATGGGGAAAATCCATGTGTCAACCACCCATTAAATACTTTTGCGGTTAGTTGCAGGAAGTTATTGCTGGGTAGTGGTAGGTGGCAGGTTTTCCCACATGCACACTCCACCAGCAGACTCCACCACTTCACGTGGGCAAGGGATTCTTCGACTCTCCCACTCTCTCCATCGTTTTGTTCCATCTTCATGCAAAGGGATGGTTCTCTCTTCATTCTTCACGCACAGGATTCTTCCTGGTTTTTCTTCATGCAGCAAGCTAGAAGGTCGGCCTCAGGACATGTATGCAATGGTTGGTATTCAGACTATGTTGGAATGGGAATGAAGGCTTGGGTTGCTTGATAAAACTGGTGTGTTTGGGAACCACACCAACAAATCTAGAGGGCTATCTTTCTTCTCCACAACCTCTGAATAGCACTGGAAGGGAGGTCAGGGCCTGAGGAGTTGTGTAGTATAGAAGGGGTTGATTTCCTTGAGTTGGGTGTGTGTGGGTGTCCTAGAAGCCAGGCTAGTTCTGGTGTAAGTGTCCTTAGCTCTCAATGGGCTCACTAGCTTAGCATTTAGCCTTACCTAGCTCCTTGATGGCCTAATAAACCCAACTATGTTGGCTTGGCTCGTTTGTTGATGGCCTGATAAACCCAATTGTGTTGGCTTGGTTGGTTTGTTGATGGCTTGATAAACCCAATTGTGTTGGCTTGGCTGTGTTTTGTGAATCCTTGGCTATGTGTAAGCCTGCTTGTTCCTTATTCCTTGGGGAATCATGCCCAGTTCATGGATGGCAGCATTGCTGAGAGATTAAGGAGCACACTGGCCTATGGTTGGGTGGAACGTTGCAACGACGTAGCTGGTTGCGGGACGAGTTCTTTATAAGATAAGTATTCTTGTCTATTTTACTTATGCAATCATATTTGATGTTTAATGAATGATGATGAACATGTTGAATTCTTGAATGAATGTATGTTTTCTTCTGCTGTGTATGTGACTGATTATGCATCTTAGCATGTTTTATGTTCAAGCAATTCAGTTTTATATATGTTCATGTTCATGGGGCGGTTTGCCTAGATGGTTAATGCCATGGTAGCGTCCTCTTCACCAGTCGGAGGGTCGGGGACGTTATAGAGTGGTATTAGAGAAAATATTGTAGCATGGGCCTGAATGGGCCGTGATGAATAAGCTAGCAGAGGTAGGTTTCCCTTTGCCGAGAAGAAATCGAAAGAAAATCGGTGAATGACAAGAAAATTCATGAAATTTTTCTAAGTGCCGAGCTGGTCGGATCATCAGAGGGATTAGTGGGAAGCTCCTCTAATACAGCGGATAACCTAGTCATAAGGCCACCCGACGAGGGACAGGTGGAAAGAAATTTTTTTCGAAAATTTGTCTAAGTGTTGAAAACATCGAAAATTTTTAGTTGTTCGAACAGCCGATACGTTGACGGAAGATAACGGAAGTTTCACCAAAAGTTAGTTGTTTGGACCACCGACACGGTGACAAAATTTAGTTGATGTAGTAGCCGATGCGGCGGAAAACAGCGGTGAAATTTTAGTTGATCAAGGAGCCGCAGTGTCGACGGAGATCTCCGTAAGACCACCGAAACATCGGCAAAGATTAGTTGATGGGACCTCCAATGAAGCATCGAAAAAACTTAGTTGTTTGCGAGTCTGCCGTTGCGGCTGTCAACTGGACTATCATTTCGACGATTAGAATTTTCCTTTGCCGATAGTGCTCCGGTCACCTACGCAACGAGAACGTTCAATTTTGAATCACCGACACGTAGCGTTAGAGCTTCCAACTGTCGATGGGTTGTATGGTCCGCAAAACTCATAGTTGGTTTGTTGCCCACCGTTGCGGCTGCCAATGAAACTATCCACCCGAAGAACAATGCTTCTGATCGCCGATACTGCGTTATGGCAGTTAGTTTCCTCGCCGATGCTATAGCAGATAATGGTTCTGATCGACGATATGCAACCACCGCGATAAATAGTCCTTGGCATCGTCGATAATAATCCGGAAGCTTAGACAACTAAGGATCTGACACGTAGGAGAAAAATAGACGATCAGACCGCCGATGGGCATCGAAGAAAAATAGTTGTTTTGACCATCGAAGTGTTAGAATTTTAGTTGGGAAGAGGTTCGATTATGAAAAAGGAAAATTTGAGTTTTTTTTTTTTAATGAGATTTCTCAACGAACTTTCAGCTGTTTTTCAGTGAATTTTTCAGAAGATTGTCAGTGGATTATAGGGCTGAAAAGGGAGAAAATTTTGTGTCTAGGTAAAATTGTTATTTTATGATTTTTCCAGGTGAAGGTAAGTAATTCTGAATTATATCAATGTTATGCATCTAACAGTTGTGTTACTAACACGTTTGCAGAATCATAAACACCTTCGAGGGCAGTATTCCAGGTGGTACAGTTTGGTAAGTAAGTGGTGGTTCAGTTATGAGAACCCATGACGGTTATGATGCTCAGGATTCTTACGAGCGTGCACGAGATGCCATGGGAGAAAATGTCTGTAATGGAAATGATGACATAGAGTCTAATGGAAGGAGATTCCAAGAGACATCGTCAGATGTTGCAGCCACCATGAGAAGCTTGATTAAAGCCCAGGAAGAATAGCATTAGTTGAATGCTGCTATGATGCAGAGCTTGACAGACTTGCAAAGAAAGATGGACTCTGGATGGGTTACAGCAAGACTAGAAGGCAGTAAGAGCAGTGCTAGGAGAAGGAGAAAGACCTCTAGTGGATCATCTGACTCTGAAGAATCCAGCGGGGATTCAAGCTCTTCTTCTCATAAAAGAAAAAGGAGGCACCATAAGGATTTCTCTCGGGATGAATTTAAGAAGGCTAAGCCTCCTACATTTGATGGGGAGGTAAAGACTGGACAAGAGGCTGAAGCTTGGCTTCTTGGGATAAACAAGTACTTTCAACTTCAGGATTATTCGGGAAACATGAAGGTGAGAGTTTCCATATTCAATATAAATGGAAGAGCATCCATTTGGTGGGAGCACTTCAAGCAAGTAAAGAGGATCAGTGAAATGAGACTTAAGTGGAGACAGTTCAAGAAGTATCTTAAGCAGAAATAACTCTCTGACAGGTATTATGATGACAAGATTAAGGAGTTTTATGAGCTGAAATTGGGACAGCAGACCATGGAAGAGTATGCAAATACGTTTTTGGAGCTGTTGAGGTGTGTCCAGTACATCAGAGATGAAAAAGTGAAGGTCCAATGTTTTCTAAGTGGATTGCCTTAGTCTTACAAAGATAGAATTGAGTTTTATGAACCTAGAACTCTTGAAGAAGCAATAAGGAAGGCTAAGTATTGCTATGAGCAAAGCAAAGGTAAACCTAATTACCATAAGGCATGGAAGGATAGGAAGAATGAGACGTTTGACCAAATAAAGAAAGGTTTCAAACCTTCTAACTTTAGTAATTGGCAGAAGCAGCCATCCCAAGATGTGAGTAAGCCAGTTGGAGTGATAGGAGAAAAGCCTGAAGATCCACAATAGAATAGAGGACAACTGCAATGTTGGAGATGTAAAGGACCCCACATGCGCAGAGATTGTCCACTCAGGAATGAGAGTGCAAGGCCAGCTTACAACATTCAAGAAGCAGAAACAATGGGTCAAGCAGCAAGGGCAGTCCCTAGGATTTATGCAGCACTGGAGGACCGCCAGGCAGACCACCAGTCAACTGTGGTTGAAGTTGCATGTAAGATTGTTGATCAATCTGTTTCGATTTTGATTGACCTTGGTTCTACTCATAGTTACATTACTCCTAGAGTAGTGGAGATTTGTGATTTTAAGAAAGTAAATAATAGAAAATCTTGGTTAGTTCAGCTAGCCACTGGAACTAAGAGAAAGGTCAGTGAAGTGGTAGAGAAATGTCCATTGGTCATGAATGGGTTGGTCACTTGTGTAGATCTGAATGTTCTACCACTTGGTTCCTATAATGTTCTCATTGGAATGGATTGGTTAGAAGCTCACAGGGTGAAGCTTGACTGTTATAATAATACTTTTGAATGCATGGATGAAGAAGGGAACCTAGTAGTTGTGAAAGGTATTCCAAAGATGATTTCAATACGGCAGGTTTCAGCAATGCAGTTGAAGAAGTTCCGTAGGAAGGGTTTCCAGTTGTATGCAACTCATATTGCGGAGGCAACAGAGGATGAAACTCCTAGGTTGGAGGACTATCTAGGGTTACAGGAATTCACAGATGTGTTCCCTAATGAGATTCCAGGGCTTCCTCCAAAAAGGGACATTGATTTCACAATTGAACTTGTGCTAGGAGCAGCACCAGTGTCCAAGACACCCTACAGGATGAGTACACTGAAGATGCTAGAATTGAAGATGCAACTGCAAGAGTTGTTGGAAAAGAAGTATATTAGGCTGAGTGTGTCTCATTGGGGAGCACTAGTTTTGTTTGTAAAGAAGAAAGATGGTACACTCAGGTTGTGTAATGATTACAGACAATTGAAGAAGGTTACTGTGAAGAATAAATATCGTTTGCCTAGGATTGATGACCTCTTTGATCAAATGATAGGAGCAAAGGTATTTTCCAAGATTGACTTGAGGTCTTGTTATCATCAGGTGAGAATCAAGGACGAAGACATTCATAAGACAACCTTTAGAACAAGGTATGGACATGAGTTTGTAGTAGTACCATTTGGTCTCACAAATGCACCAGCTACGTTTATGTGCCTTATGAACAGTGTCTTCAGCAGGTATTTGGAAAATTTTGTTCTTGTTTTCCTTGATGACATTCTTGTTTATTCTAAGAATGAGGAAGAGCATGAAGAGCATTTGAGATTAACATTGCAATTGCTCATGGAACATCATCTGTATGCAAAGCTGAGCAAGTGTGACTTCTATAGAGATAGAATTCAGTACTTGGGTCACATTATCTCAAAAGAGGGTATATATGTGGACCTTGAAAAGATTGAAGCCATTATGAATTGGCCTACTCCAAGAAATGTGACAAATGTAAGATATTTTATGGGACTTGCAGGGTACTACAGGAGATTCATTGAAGGATTCTCCAGAGTTGCACATGCCATCACTTCTTTGCAAAAGAAGAGGATAAAGTTTGAATGGACATCGAGGTGTGAAGAAAGCTTCCAGCAGTTGAAGAATATTCTCACCAATTTACCAGTATTGAAATTTGCAGATCCAGAGAAATATTTTGCGGTGTGTACCGATGCATGTGGACAAGGGCTTGGAGGAGTCCTTATGCAAGACAACCACGTGATATGTTATGAGTCGAGAAATTTGAAGGAGCATGAGAAGAACTATGCCACTCATGATCTAGAACTTGCAGCCATAGTACATGCTCTCAAGATGTGGAGGCATTACTTGATGGGTAGAAGATTTGAGCTTAGGACAGACCATTGTGGTCTAAAGTATCTATTTGATCATCCTACTCTGAATGCTAGGCAAGCAAGATGGCTGGAGTTTTTATGTGAGTTTGATTTTGAAATCAAGCACATAAAGGGAAAAGAGAATAAGGTAGCTGATGCACTCAACAAGAAGGTACAGGAAATGCTTGTGGCATCTCTTAGTATTTGCCAATCATATTTGAGGCAACAGATTGCTAATCGTACTTCCGGAGATGAATTATATGAGTTGGTAAAAGACAAATTGCAGCAGCAAAGTCTTGAGAAGAGTTATGAGGGATATAAGCTGGAAGAAGATGGACTACTTACCTATAAAGGTAGAATTTATATTCCAAATGTAGAATATTTGAGGAGAGTTGTTATGGATGAAATCCATCAAACTCTGTATTCTGGTCACCCAGGATACCAGAAGACGATTGCTACTGCCAGAAAATAGTACTTTTGGCCAGGAATGAAAAAGGACATGGCTGAATACATTTCAGGGTGTATGAAATGTCAGTAGGTAAAGGTTGAACACCAACATCCAGCAGGTTTGTTGCAGCCTTTGCCAGTTCCATAATGGAAATGGGAATTTATTTCCATGGATTTTATTACAGGATTGCCGATGACTTGGAGACAACACAATTCCATCATGGTCGTGGTGGACAAGTTGACAAAGGCAGTGCATTTTATACTAGTGAAGTCTATGCATAAGACTGATGACATTGCAAAGATCATCATGAGGGATATTTTCAAATTTCATGGATTTCCTAAGGCAATAGTCTCTCATCGAGATGTCAAGTTCACTTCCAATTTTTGGAAGGGGTTGTTTGCAGATTTGGGTACAAAGCTAAACTTCAGCACTGCATACCATCCTCAGACAGATGGGCATACATAGAGAGTTAATCAGGTGCTTGAATATATGCTTCGAATGTACATGATAGACAAACCAACCAAGTGGGAAGATTACTTACACTTGGTATAGTTTGCTTATAACAATGGACAATAGGCATCCTTGGGGATGAGTCTGTATGAAGCTTTGTATGGAAGAAGGTGTAGGACACCAGTGACTTGGGATAATCCAGTGAACAGGGTTGTGCTTGGTCCAGAATTGCTCAAGGAAATGGAGCAAGAGGTTGTAAAGATCAGGCAGAATCTCAAAGTAGCACAGGACAGACAGAAAATCTATGCAGATAAGCATATGGTGAACAGGGAGTTCAGTGTTGGAGATCATGTGTACCTCAGAGTGAGGGCAAAGAAGAGTTCCTTGAAGCTTGGAAGTTTTTCCAAGTTGTCACCAAGATGTTGTGGGCCATTTGAAGTGCTTGAAAGAATAGGGCCAATCTTATATAGACTTGCATTGCCTGCTAGCAGTAGAGCTCATAATGTTTTTCATGTTTCTTTGCTTAAGAGATATGTACATGATCCTAACCATGTGATAAATTGGGATGTGATTCAGGTGGAACTCGAGGGAGAGTTTCGAACCGAGCCAATGCGCATCCTTGACAGGAAGGTCACAATGCTTCGGAACCGGGCCATAGGGCAGGTAAAGGTGCAATAGGAGCACTATGAACCTGAGGAGGCTACGTGGGAGTTGGAGGATTCCATGCGATTGGAACATCCATTTTTGTTCAATCCTGTGGAACACTGAGGCAGTACCAGTGTAGCATTTTTGTTCAAATTTTGTAAAGCACCGAGGACAATGCTATTGAAGGGGGAGGGGAATATAACACCCTAATTTTGACCCCGATGCATTAAATATACATGATATATATATTGTAATTAATCATGGTGTGGAGCTAAAGGCAAAATCCCCACCATCGATTTTTTTGTGTTATGTTTCGGTGATTAGAATCGTTGTTGATGGTGTATCATGAGATACGACACATATTGGTATTGGCATAATGTAAATATGCATTTTTAATTAAATGAACCCCAACTAGCTATGTCAATTCAACTATATTGAAAAGGGCATGATTTTCCTAAGGATAAGGGGGGGGGATTGTTAAACCTTGAGTCTATGGGGAAAATCCATGTGTCAACCACCCATTAAATACTTATGTTGTTAGTTGGGGGCAATTATTGCTGGGTAGTGGTGGTGGCAGGTTTTCCCACATGCACACTCCACCAGCAGACTCCACCACTTCACGTGGTCAGGGGATTCTTCGACTCTCCCACTCTCTCCATCGTTTTGGTCCATATTCACGCAGAGGGACAGTTCTCTCTTCATTCTTCACGCACAGGATTCTTCTTGGTTTTTCTTCATGTAGCAAGATGGAAGGGCAGCCTCAGGACACGATCTTTTTGTGTATAGGTTTTTTCCATACCAATTTGGGGGATTGTGTTGGGTGTATGTTTTCCTTACCGATTCCAAACTGTGTAATTTCTCGTCACTTCATTGTTGAGACTGGGGCTATGGTTTTCTCCATGTCTTTCGTCTGTTGTGGGTGCAATTACCTTTTGGGGTTGCTGCTGAGTTGTTTTGGCCATGATAGGGCCAAGAAAAACTCGGAGTCACCTTGCTTGGCCTGAGCTATGTTCACCATTCTTGGGTTATCACCTTGTTTTCCTTGTTTTTCTCACAAAGCTGTGAATCACTTGTTTGGCTGCATGTATGCAGTGGTTGGTCTTCGGACTGTGTTGGAATGGGAATGAAGGCTTGCATTGCTTGATAAACCTGGTGTGTTTGGGAACCACACTGACAGAGCTAGAGGGCTGTCTTTCTTCTCCACAACCCCTGAATAGCACTGGAAGGGAGGTCAAGGCCTGAGGGACTGTGTAGCAGAGAAGGGGCTGATTTCCTTGTGTTGGGTGTGTCTGGGTGTCCTAGAAGTCTGGCTAGTTCTGGTGTAGGTGTCCTTTGCTCTCAATGGGCTCATCAACTTAGCATTTATCCTTTCCCATCTCCTTGATGGCCTGATAAACCAAATTGTGTTGGCTTGGATGGTTTGTTGATGGCCTGATAAACCCAACTATGTTGGCTTGGCTGGTTTGTTGATGGCCTGATAAACCCAACTGTGTTAGCTTGGCTGTGTTTTGTGAATCCTTGGCTATATGTAAGCCTACTTGTTCCTTATTCCTTGGGGAATCATGCTCAGCTTCGGGGTGGCAGCGTTGCTGAGAGATTAAGGAGCACGTTGGCCTATGGTTGGGTGGAACGTTGTAGCGATGTAGATGGTTGTGGGACAATTTCTTTATAAGATAAGTATTCTTGTCTATTTTACTTCTGTAATCATATTTGATGTTTAATGAATGATTATGAACATGTTGAATTCTTCAATGAATGTATGTTTGCTTCCGCTGTGTATGTGAATGATTATGCATCTTAGCATGTTTTATGTTCAAGCAATTCAGTTTTATATATGTTCATGTTCATGGGGCGGTTTTCCCGGATGTTTAATGCCATGGTAGCGTCCTCTTCGTCGATCGGAGGGTCAAGGACATTACATCTTCTAAAGCCAAGCAGGTCAAAAGAAACCTGGATTTTAGTGAAAAGGGCCAGGAAGTCACAATACATAGTGGGAACATTTTGAACCTTCCCTACTCTGATTTAGAAGAGGAAAGAGAGGAAGGTGCTGACCTAGCAATGCAAGTTGTAGCAGAGATTGAAGAACTCCCATCACCTACACTAAAAGAGCAAGATGAACCAGCAAAGAAGGCTTCCTCTAGCAAGCCTAAGACACAAAGGATAAATCAGTTGTTGAGGCAAGTGTATGAAATGGATATTTTAGAAAGAGAGGTAAAGAAAAACAATGCTACATTGACCAGGAGGAATAAGCTGCTGCACAACTCTTACCTAGAGATGAGAGAAAGGCATATCTTTCTAAAAAGACTAAACAAGAGATACTTGAAGGACAACACAAAGCTATATAGAATGATTAGGATTTAGAGACTGGGGATGAAGGATTCCAAGCCAAAGCCTAGCACTCACCTCACATTGGAAACCCTAGTTGAAGTTGTAGTAAGCCTTCAGCCTCTAGAATCAAGCCAGGTTGCTGCTAACTTTCCTAACATAGAGCCTGCTGAATAAAAAGATAAGCAAACAAACTTGAAAGAATAATTTTGGAGATGGATTAAGAATTTTTTAAGAACATGGCTTTCGGTGGCTTAAGTAGACGCTGAGGTAGTTCATTAGCCATTGAAAGTAGCGCTTTCAGCAACTAACAGTTCTGATATTTTGGCCTCTTAACCTCCTAAAGAAGAAAGAGGCACAGGATCAAATTTTGGCATGAAGGACTAGTTTTGGAAAAACATGAATAGCTCAGGGATGAAATATAAAGATGAAGGGCACTGAAGAACAACATCAGGGATGGTATGCTTCAGTTTTGCAGTGACATAAAGGAAGAAAGGGCCACCAACACTAAACTATCTACGTAAAATAGTGACTTATCCATCAGAGGACTAGTGGCAGTTATTCCCAATACTCACTTTAGTTATCAGAAGGTTTAAATAGTGAACGAGTTATAAAATTAGATAAACTAGTAGTTAAATTAAGGTTTTTTGACCTAATTATGCAAAAACAATTATTTTGTCTATTTTTAGTAAACCATATCCAAATTTTTAGGATCTAAATATTTTTGTAAAGGCTATAAAGCCTAAGACTTATGTTATTGAAAGGGTTTGAATTCGGGGAATTGTATACCATTACTATTGTCAAGCTTCTCATATTGCTCATGAGCTAATATAATCTCTTTTGCTATCATATGTTCAGCTTCCATTTTCTGTCTATTATGTGCTTATGCTTGAATGTGTTATTCAGGTTTATTCGGGTTAATTGATGTCTGATAGCTTTCATCCTATTGGCATATTGATTATTTGAATTATAAGTACTTTCCTTGTTATCATTAGCCATTTATATATATATATGTTTTATGTATGAATCTACCAGCATGATAAGTTCTCCATCTCTGCACCATATTATCAAACCTCTAAACAATGGTAGTTAGAAGCCTTATCCCTGATTGAGTTT
Organism: Pseudotsuga menziesii; assembly: GCA_001517045.1. NCBI lineage: Eukaryota > Viridiplantae > Streptophyta > Pinopsida > Pinales > Pinaceae > Pseudotsuga > Pseudotsuga menziesii. The sequence continues at coordinate 36,884 of LPNX010814290.1, read as the reverse complement.
CATGCATGTCTTGAGAGTGTGAGGTCCTATAGGTCACCTAACTTGATCCATTTAGAAAAAAACCATAAAAACATTTAAGTTACCAAGCATCCTCGAGCTGCAATATAGAGGAGTTTCCTGGTGTGATAACAACAAGCATCTTTGTGAATCCATACCAAAATTCACATGCCCAATGGAAAATAAAACCCCAATTCACTCATAAAAAACAAATCAATTTCACTATTTTCATATGCATATTCACAAACATCCTTGTGAATCCATACCAAAATTCACAAATATGCAAAGTTTGTCAAGTATATTTCAAGTTTGCATAAGTAATTTTCAATCCCAATGTAAACCAAAACCCCAATTTACTCATAAAAAAAAATCAACTTCACTATTTGCATATGTATATTCACAAGCATCCTTGTGAATCCAAACCAAAATGAACAAATATGCAAAGTTTGCCAAGTATATTGCAAGGTTACATACAACTAAAAAAAAATTAATTAGAATTCATATAGTCCCTAAAAAACATAAACAAACATGGTAAATCCCTTCCCTCTATCTCAAATATGGAAGTTGGTCATCCAAGAACATTAATAAACACCTTATAGTTTTGATGAAACTTCCTAATCCAAGTGTTAAAATAAGGTATAGAAGCCTCCCATGCTTAAAAAATATTTCATTTTAACTGAAGGGTACTTTTTGGTTAAGGTCAAGACAACGGAGTTCAACAATAGGCTCTACGAACATCAAGATACATAGGGAGGTTGATGTGTTTGATTACATGCCAATCACATACTATCATACATGATAGAATCTAGTGGAAACCTTGCAACCATAAAAGCCACTATACACAATTATGCAAAGTCAGTCATGGGTATATAGAAAAAGTGCATACAACTAAAATAACATCAAGTGGAATCCATACATGGCCCAAATTACATATAAACAAAGATATGCTAAATGGACTTTGGAGTCCAAAAAAAATCATGCTACAACAAATAATTGCATATATAACCAAATCCTTTCCTATATTGGGATTTTATTCATGAATGTCATCTTCTGCCACCTCTTCTAGGCTCTAGCCCTTGCCTCTACCCACAATTTGGGAGTTGGTCCTACAAGGGCATTAGTCAACACCTCGCAATCCAATGAAACTTCATAATTCAAGCCTTAAAATAAGCCAGAGGAGCTTCCCAATAAACATATGCACATAGGAAATTTTATGTACACATGCATATGGACATTGTAATTAATACTTGAATTTACGACATAAATTTAAGATGAAAAAATGTTCAATGTTTATTTTGTACTGTAAAATTCAAGATCAATTTTAAAATTTTAATTATAAATTTAGTTTATGTTGTTATTTGTCATACATTAGTTTTACACTTTTCATTGCTTAGAGATGCCATTATAGCATGTGTTTATTTTTCTAATGATATTTTATTTGTATTTATGATTGCAGTGGCTACTATGGACCACAATGTAGAGATATTGAGAGTTATTGGTCATCTGAGAGAGATTGGTTCTTCCTGGAGGGGTAGAGATGAACTCCACCACTCCTTGTTAGCATCATTGTTGACCATAGTGAAAACGATCACTAGATCGAATGACAATTTGTATAGCATAGAATCCTACAAGGAAACCAAAATATGATAATATGCCGATGGTTTGAGCTATATGGAGATCAAGAAGCTAAAAATAACAAAATAGCACATATATACATTATTTAGAGTGCTTGGGTTGGATGACATTCCAGAGAGCCGCAAACCACATATTTTGATTGAGTGGTGCATATGTCAACCCATTAGATGCCATTGGATGGACATATGGTACATGGTTTTCGATATTCCCCAGCAAAACAACAGGGAAGTACCGTTGTACTTCCTCCAGAAACTGTATGCAGATTATGTGATGGGAAAGCATGTCAACTATTTTGACATGTTGGGGTTACAAGGAACTAGTAGGGGGGTTCCCCAAAACCAACCGAATTCTAGGCATAGAGATTCCAATCGACATATTCCTACACCTCGTTCCCAGCTACCGAGTCTAGACATCCCTCCTGCACATGATGATATGGTTACCTAGACACATGAGGCATTTCTTACGCTAGCTGAGATGATTTCCTGACAGACCACAACTATTGACTAGGCAGGTCCCTCTTCCTCTAGTGGGGTACAACCACCAGCTTCTAGTGGTATAGGACCATCTATTGGTGGGGATATACCGACATCCCATGTGCCCTAGAGCAATCTACACGTGTTCACAATGTGTGGTCAATCTTGTTAAGGTCGTGGACCAACACATGGTACCTCTATGATGATTGGTGGTCAAGTAAGGACATTGTTAAATCTCTATTTTTGTTCAATTTTTTGTTTTTCCATATTGTACACATATTAAAAGATTCTTAATATATGCAATTTTTACTCTTACATGAGCTTGATGCCTCTAAGGGGGTAGGTAGTTCACCTGGTGTGGTTGTATTTAAGGCTCAAACAACCAACACCGAGGTAATATTTCAACATTGTCATTTTGTTAATACATGTGTTAGTCTTGATTAATTTTTTAAATGATCTGATATTTACAATTTTTTAAGTTGTAGGAACCCCATTTTGAACCGGATGCTGGAGACATTGATCTCAGCGAATTACCCCTAGGTGGATTTTATGATTAGCTTTGGAATGTAAGTACATGATTAATGAATTAATATTGTTCAAATTATTTAAATTTATTACTGTACACTATGTTATAGATTGCTAATATTTTTAATTTTTAAACTTGCAGATGCTATTTGGATCTGTAGAGGGGCAAGAAATTGCTGGAAGTAGTCCCTCCCATGGGGGATATATGTCACAGCCAGAGGTAAGTATATTACAACATGTTAGTTTTTTAGTACATAGTATTCCATCCATTCAAGTCCATGTCTAACTATGGTAACACTTCATGACTGTAGACATCATCGCAAATCCCTGCACCACCTCTTTGGTTTGGATCTCCCTATAGTCCAAACATAGATATGTGTGTTGTCTAAATGAGATAATCCTCTTCCTTAAAAAGAGTGGGTGTCCATGACGATGAACCTACTCATTCCACAGTAATGTACACAATTCCAATGGCAGTTGCTGGTTATCTTTGAATTCACTTCAGAACTATTTTTTCTTAATGTTATTTTCGCATGTTTACAACATCAGGATGTAGAGTCATCTGTGGCAGACATTAGCAGGGGTTTTGATACTGTAGTCAATGCTGCATCTACAATAGGGATAAGTCACACAGAGGTACATCTACTTGAATATTTGTAATTGTATAGTTCATTTGTATTGTCTATGGACATGCACAATGTATACCTATTTTATCATTTGGTGAATGTAGCCACACCATGGTCCATTAGTGCATGCAACTGAGGTTGATGTTCAACCTACGACTCCTCTTTCTACTGAAGAAACTAAGTCTCATTCCCAGAAACAATTTTTTTGGGTGAGATGTTCATTATTTACATAACTGGTTAGTACTTTCTCATTCATGTACATGTTTATAATTGTTGAGATAATTGACATAGTTTTTTTATTCACAGAGAAGCATTGCAGAGAGACTCTCCACAAGGAGGAGGACACTAGAGGAATCTATACACCAGATAGATGCATTGAGTGTTTATTTTATGTACAATTGAGTCCTATTTTAAATTTAAAACTTTGTTATTGTTGGACAGTATTAGTTCAGTTGCCTGATGAAGAAATATTGTCATTGATTTGTAGTCGCTAGAGATGCACAATGGTCATGGACAGAGGAAACAAGCATCAGATTCAGGAAAAAACAAGAGAAATTTAGAGTGTCTACACCAGACGATCCTCTTCCTTAAAAATAGTGGGTGTCCATGATGATGAACCTACTCATTCCATGGTATTCCAATGGAAATTCTTGGGTTGCTTTGAATTCACTTTAGAACTATTTTTTCTTAATGTTATTTTCACATGTTTACAACATCAGGATGTAGAGTCATCTATGCCAGAAATGAGCGGGTTTTTTGATGTTGCATCTAGAATAGGGATCAGTTACACAGAGGTACACTGTACTTGAATAATTGTAATTGTACAGTTCATTTGTATTGTCTATGGACATGCACGATGTCTAACTATTTTATCATTTGGTGAATGTAGCCACATCCTGGTCCATTAGTGCACGCAACCGAGTTTAATGTTCAACCTACAGCTCCTCTTACTACTGAAGAAACCCAGTCTCATTCCCAAGAACAATTTTTTTTGGTGAGATGTTCATTATTTACATAACTGGTTAGTACTTTCTCATTCATGTACATGTTGATAATTGTTGAGATAATTGACATAGTTTTTTTTTATTCGCAGAGAAGCGTTGTAGACAGACTCTCTGCAAGGAGGAGGACACCAGAGGAATATATACATTGGATGGATGCATTGAGTGTTTGTTTTATGTACAATTGAGTCGTATTTTAAATTTTGAAACTTTGTTATTGTTGGACAGTACTAGTTCAGTTACTTGATCAAGAAATACTGTCATTGATTTGCAGTCGCTAGAGATGTACAATGGTCATGGAAAAAGGAAACAAGCATTAGAGTTTGGAAAAAACAAGAGAAATTTAGAGTTTTGATGCGTTACTCCAGGACAAATATGTATTTTTCTGTACAAGAGGAATTTAGAGTATAGGGGCATGGTCTAGAACATATGTACTTTTGTTTGCATGTATATCAATGATGTTTTTGATACATGTACATTGACAGGCCATATAAGGGCCTTCTATTTGTGTATTATAACTTTGATGTTATAAAAAATATTTCATATCAAGTCTCTTGAGATATTCATGGTTCAATATTTTAAGTGGGATCATACATGTGTGGCCAAGAATGTTTCTATGTGTAATTTTCCCAATTTTTGATAGATTTTAGATTGCATGGAGATATCAATTATAAATTTGAGAACAATACACAATTACAATATTATGTAATGGAAACAATGTACATTTAAATTGTTGTTTACCACTATCCAATTGCATATACAATGTTAAATTGTATTCACAAATATGAAACATCCCTAACACACATAAGCACCCAGCGCAACTAAGTAACCGATCCAACTAAGTGGAATACAAAAGCACCTTACCCACATAACAACCTAACAAACATTTAAAGTATGCACAAAGTTGACACACCTAAGTGATGCACCTGTGCAATCTACATAAATGAAATTGGTGTTTGGCATGATCTCTTTAATCTAACAAATATATGGGATACACATCAAACCTAAAAGTATCAGAGTATAAGGTTTATTCAAAGTAATGGTTATGATTATATCCTACACATTATTTAATCGTTTTGTTAATGTACATGGAATTTGATGAATCACCTCGATGAACAACTTTGGAAGACATGAAAATTATGTGTGATTTTATTATAGTATTAATTGATTGGAGAAGCACTATTCTGAATCTTGTTTTATAAATTTATGTTTATGGCATAATATTTGAAACATTCATAGTGTGAAGATATATAGTTTGTAATATTTGCGTAATAGGTTGGCCACTTGTTTGTAAACATAAACATTTTCCATTACATGGTTAATGACGTAATGGAATTGTCTCCTAAAAGGTTTATTATGGTGATAGGGAGAGTTTAGATAGGGAATAATCCAAGGAATATTTTTTCACTACATTGTCTTATATGAAGAATGCTAAATATCTAGATATATGTTAAAGGATTATATCCTTTTGAGTTTTACAGACCATAAATATGGGATACTATTCATGACAATATGGTTTACAATTGCTTTCAACCTAACACTCTTCCTTTGGTTAAAGTGGAAAATGTTAGGTTTATGTGAAACTTGATTTTTTAGACACATTTTTCTCTTCTTTAGGCTCCATGTTCAATGTTCACAAAACCAATTTTTTATTAATATTTTTGGATGTTTCTCTATACTGCACCCCTATTGTTTTGCCTTATATCAAGTGTGTTGTTGTTGCATGATGTTTAGGGATTCCCTTTGGATTTGGGTTGTTGTCAATCACAATGTGGGATTGTTGTTTTGAGAGGTTGCCACCTATCTTTTGTATCTAGTACCATAAGGACCTTCCATTTGGAGTGGATTTCATATTCTTCAAGCATTTCATATTTCTTATCCATCCTATCGGTTTCATTCTGAGTTTACTATTAAGTTTTATCACATGGGATTTTGTTACCTCGTACTTACTTCTTTCCATAGTTAAATCATGTGCATAAATGATTTCCCAGTTCTTATGCCAGGTTCCATGTTCTACATTGATTTATCCATTTCCTCCTGCATTTCATCATGCAAATGCTCACATCTCCTGGATGACTAGACTAAATTAATATGGAAACAACCTTCTTTCGAATTTCCTGTCTCACGAATGATATGAGATCCTCCAATAAATTCCCCTTGATGAAAACACAAAAAAAGAATATTTCTTGCATGACAATGATGGGAAATAAGTCAAGTTAAACACCTCAAAACATGTAACATAATTCTCAACATCTACACATGGAATAATAGTTTGCATCAACTATTTTTTCAAGAGGGGAAGATCTACACTCACCTTCAGAAAGATATCCATTAATACTTCTTTCCAATTATGCGTCACACCCTATTATGAGTATCCTTTCTTCTTTGTGATTTCATTCAAACACAAACCATCAGCATATATGTTTAATCCCACCTCCTACAGGATTTCAGGGAGACCTATTGAATCCCTACCCGGGTCATAAAATGGAAACCATGCATCCCAACAGGGTTCTGGTGGGTCATGCAAGTGTGTTTAGGGAGGCCATGTGGGAACTCTATCCACATGTTCATGGTCAAGGAATTTGCAAAGTTGGCCCCTATGTGAAAAAATTATGCATTCCCTTACAGAGAAAAACCCTAGTTTCCAAAATTGACCTAAACAATGATCCATTGTCCATGGACCTAGAGTAGAGGGCCACCCCTATCACTATACCAATGTCTTGAATCCAACAGAGTCGATGGTTCATTGATCCGAGCCTTGGTCATCATTATATGGCATGTTGAATCCCACCTCCTACAGGATTTTAGGGACACATGTTGAATCCCTACCTAGGGCATAGAATGGAAACCATGCATCAAAATGGGGTTCCGAAGCCAGTATGTATTTTCAAAGCCAAGATGTCTTTTGAAATCTTGAAATAATTTTAAACTGGAATCGCTAGGGAAAATGTACAACCTTCTTTACTAACAAAAATTCCTATTTTCCCATAGAAATCTTTCCTTGATCTTTATAAACTTTATCGTTCTTCCCAGGGCTAGTCTACACCTTCATTCCTCAGCAATGGCGCCAATTTGTTAGCACTCAAAATATACCCAAGGTTGTAAAAGGTAATCTTAAGGTTACAGCAAAAACCACTTTAGAAAGAAACTAGCTTTTCTTTCCGGAGAGGGATCTCTCAGATGTAAATTTAACAAGGCCAGATATTGAAATCAATAATTTAAGTTATGTAGATGGTTGAAAAAATACATATAACCATTAGGCAATGGATTCAAAATAGATGAAGATAATACAACGCTTCTTACACATAATTTCAACAAATGCAAGATAATCATTTAGTCACAGTCATTCATTGATTTTTAGGTGATAGGAGAGAAACATGAATAGTCCATCAATATAGAGCATCACAAGATGAATTCCATATCAACTTTAGAGGAAATATTTGTGAATATCTGAAACAATAGCCAGAGCATAACATGTATGAATTCTGAAACTATTAAACACTACGTTCAAATATGAAAGAAAACATAATGGAAGGTAAACACTTAGAAAACAATCACAGGGAAAGAAGGCACAGACTGCAACATAAATGACATAGTAATCTTTGAAGATCAATTGGCATTCAGCTTTGTTATTTCATTCAAAAATCACAAGTTATCAAAAACATCGGTCCAAGCTTATGGGTTCCAACCCCCAATACATCAAATAAATTCAAATATATATAAAAATAGTTTCTTCCCAAGAAGATCAATAACCAATTAATCTGTTAATCATAAGTTTTTGTAACCAAATCCCTAATAACTAGGAATAATAATTACATGCTTTGATTCAAATATTAGATTGCTTGATTATAGCAAACTTAGTAACTGCAAGGTATCCCAAACAAACAACTTCATGAACTGCAACACTTGTCTTCATGAATGAAGTATGTACTTGGTATTTCCAAATTTCTCCATGACCTTCCATTGTTCCATGTTTGGAGTGTTGTATTATGTCATCTCTCTAATTGACATCTCCAAATCCACATAAGCTTCATAAGACACGACAGGAAGTCCTTTCTTAATAATTAAAAACTTATCCAATATCTCAAAGTCCTTTGTCAATTTTTTCACAATGATCTTTCATGTTAACCCTTTGAATAAATCTTCAAATTTGGAATGATCCATGCGATTCTGCACCAATAAGCTGTGATATTGCTGCTAGGAAAACAAGCGTCCTTCGTCATCCCAAAAAGAAGGGAGACCATCATCAAATAGATCTTTAAAAGCAAGCCTGAAATCTTTTATCTGAGAAGACATTGTATTCGCCTTATCTTGCACCACTTTCATGAGTTGATGTTTATTTATAAACTTCTTTGCCCACAACACAATTGCTACTCTCTCTTTAATCCCAATGTCCTGCAAATTCTGATATGTTAGAGAATTTAAGAAATTCAAATCATTGTGATCAGTATTCAAAGGCTTTTTTTCCATAGTTTCATTGGCCAACTTCAATCTTTGAGTAGCTAAATTGACTAGTGCACTTTCATCATCAATAAAATTTAAATAATGCCTAAACTTGGTGATTTCCATAGACAAAGTATCCCAAATCAAATGTTTGGCTCCCTGTAAAGGAGCTCTTCCCATACTTCTTTCTTTTAATTCATTAAACTTTTTCCGTAATTGGATTTTATCATTTCCTGTTTTATTCTTCTCCTCAATGCTCTTAGCCAATTCAGATTTGATCTTTTCATTTTCCTCTTTTAATTCTTTAATCTCTACCTCTTTCAAACTTACCTATGACATAGGAACTAATAAAGCGTCTACAGAAAATTCATTTAATGGTCTTTCAATATAAACAAGGGGTAAAATAGTGTCAACAAAGGGTTGACTCATCAACTCTTCCATAACTTCCTTTTCATCATTTTGATCCTTTTTCAGCTTTACAATCTGAGCCATCAATTCGGTTCTTTCTACTTCCCACTTGTTTTTCTCTTCCTGTAGTTTCAATGATTTGCCTTTATATTCCATCATCTCCTGATAAAAATTTTCTTTTTCCTCTTGAAGTGTAAATAATTCTGAAGACTGAACGTGTTCAGCATTAGGGACTTTAAGCTTCTTCTTCAATACTTGAATGGTATTGTCCTTCTCCTATAGAAGCTTTTTGGTCGCCTGCATATTACCTGGTTCAGTCCCTAAGCTTACAACATCTCCCTGCAACTTTTTAATTTGAATCAAATTTGCTTTATTTTTAACCCTTTCATGCTTCAATTGAACCTCCATCTTATCTACAAGGGACTGTAATTTATTAATTTTCATAATAGCATGTAACAAATCAGAGTAAATAACATCTCCAGTTTGTTTATGGAGTTGTATCTTATCAGGAACATTGATTTTGTCTAACTTCACCTCCATTTTAGACACTTTCTTGTCACTAACCACGACGAATTTTAGGGTATTCCTCTTTGCGTCTCGAGTAGAAATCAATGAAGTCTTTTGATTGATTAAATTTCTAACTCGAGGAAGTAGATTCTTAGTTTCCTCTGATGATTGCATTTGTTTGTCAGCATAACTTGATACTAACTCTATCCTGGATTTGTAGCGGGAACTGGACTCTGCGTTACCTTCTTCTCCGAAGGAATATTGATGCATCTGTATAGACTTTTTCTGGAACAAGACCATATTCTTTAAATCTTCTGAAACTATTTCTTCTAAAATAGTTTGATCACCTTGAGGGTGTGTGTTGATCTTTTTATGAGAAATATCTTCATCTACATCCATGCCACTAGTTTCAGAAAGAATCCTCTTATTCAAAATTCTAGAATTAACAGATGTTTGAGCCACTGCAGTCAATCTGTTCCTCCTATCTTCATCAGCTTCTGAATTTTCTTCAAAATTAGCCAAATATGCTATTTTATCTAAACCTTCAACAATTTGATGATCAAATGGTTTATTTTTGTTCAAATGCTTCCTCTGAGAAATAATGTAATGTGGATCATAATTTACTTTTTGCACTTCTGAAAATCCATAACTTCTAACAACTTCTCTATGACTAACAAGGCACTTTTATTTTTAAAAATGAATGGACCAACTTTGAGAGGAAATTTAACATTGGAATATTTTTTAAATTCCCCAAAATGTTCTTCTTCTGCATATAACCTTTGTCTCATAAACTCTAATGCGAAAATTCTTGGAGTCAAAAAAGCGGGTAACCTGTATGGTTCCTGATTGAACCCATACACTCTAAGAATAGTAAATTATTTATGCAAGAACCAATCTCCTGTTTTGTCTTCTGAGGAAGACAATAACATAAGTCTCATGTCTTCTAACACCCTTGGTAAGACATCATCAAACAACAATTTGTAAATCTCGTCCATGATTGTATTTGCGAACTCAAACATGTTAATTTGTTTTGGGAGGTCCAGAGAAAACATGGTGGACAAGAACTACAATTCTGACACATTAGAACACAAAAGCATGTTCAGTAAATATGACTGATATCTAAAGAACCTGACTTTAGGGAATTCGACCAACTGGGTATGTATAAATTCAGCTAGATACTCATCGAGACTAAAACAATGAGTTGAATGGGATTCAGGGTCAATTGAACCTATACTTAGCAAGAAAGCTAAGATGACTTCATTGATATGAGTATCATCATCCAAACCCAAAATTTTACTGACCAGCGACATGACCAACTGTACTTCCTTCTTGAAAATATTAACATTGTATGGTAGAAAGATACCTTCTAACGACTGACCATCTTTCAGAATACTGGATAAAAACTGGCATTTGACTTCAATTCTACAATTTTTATACATTTCAATTAAAACCTTTTCATTTAAAGACTCACAGCTATCATGGAAATTATCAGGTAGACTCAATATCCCATGAACAGTTTTCGCGTCAACTTTACAAAGGATTTTTGAAGTGGTATGGCTCATAATAACTCTTTCGGAGGAGGAGTAACTATTCACGCAGCATTCGACAAATTCGGGAAAAGGTAGGGTTTGTTCAATAGCAAAATAATACAGGAAAGAACTGCAGACATTCAGAATATCATTCCCTTGCGAATTATACTTCCACAAATGCATCTTTGAAACTGATACACTACCAACTGACAGAATAGGGTCACATACATTCCCCTCCCTATCAACAACAACCTCCTCTCTCTCATCCAAAACTCTACACAATATTTCTGGACCCTACTCCTTCTCCATAATAAACAATGGCGACAAGTCTTCAATCAAAGTCTCAGTGTTTTGAGGCTTACCAGGTAACTGTGAATACATAGAAGTTGACTTTTGAAAAAATATGGTGCACTGTCCCTTCTCCTTCTCACCCATGGCGTGCAAAAGAAATGACTTTACCTAGGTCAACTCACTTTTTATACAACGGATTATTCTGGGGCCCTTACCAAGTTGTTTTTCCTTTACCGCTTTCCTCAGCGGAACTCACCAAAAGTCACCACGTGGAAAGAGGTTTAAATTCTGCTACCACACATCCTTTTTAATTATCTCACAGCTTTGTACTCCAAAATGGATAATGACCATTGATAAGATTTCATCTTTTTCCTGAACCATTGGATCAAAATTTGTTCTATGTAATCCGCTAGCATTTCTCATTTTTTCGAACGTGCATCTTCACACTGCGGACTGCCTCATAATCGTAGATTTTATTTAATTTTTTTCTTAGCCGTTGATCTTTCTATCTCGTTAGCCACTTCTGTCTCTTTGTCAAAACTTCTCCCTTGCGCAACTTTCCCCAGTGGATCAATTGTCAACTATAGATTTTCACACCCATAAATCTACACCTTTGAATTTTGCAATGAACTAACCAAAATGTGCATTTTAATAAGGGACTCAAGACTACCAACCTTTAACAATGTTTATGTATCCCTTTATCATTTCTTGACCACATTTCTTCCTCAATTGTTCAACATAAGGGGTGTTAACACCATCTAGTAGTCAATGTGCCATTCATTGCCTATCGGGGCAACCATTGCTTTTATGTGCCCTGCATAAAAGAAAGTACAGACCTAGGAGTCGGCTAACTAAACACAGCTACTCGTCAAACATTTCAAAATTATCAGCATAATATTCGAACATGGTTGTATGAGATATGATATGTGGTCTTAGTCAGGTGAAATACTCGAGTAGGCCTCCTCCAACTTGGATAATTCTGCAGTTATTTGTCGACCAATGGGGAGCGATAAACGATCCCAGTTGTCAACCCAATCTGTGGAATCATAGTTTTCCCATTCACCACTAGTATATGGATAACAAAAACAAGATATTTTCTTTGTCCACATTTCAAATATAGCATTGTCTGACATTCTAACTCAACGGAATGCACAAGTTCCTTGGATGGTATTGCACTCATATAGGTGTGATCAATCTACATCGACCACCTCCCAAAAATATCTATGTACATGTGCTTTTTGAGATGATTGGTCTTCTTGCCTTCTGGCTCCCTGCTCCATCACTAAAGAACACCATGCAACAATGGTATTTTCATCTCGGATGAGCGAAATAGTTGTGAATTTCATTTGTTGCCTACGTAATGCAGTCTTGATGTATGCACCTACTCCATCATGTTACTCTTTTCCATTTCTGGTCTCAAAGTAGTTCCAAATATGTGGCACCTTTTTCCTCTTATGGAGAATACATAACCATTGGAAGACACAGGCATTTTTTAATTTCCCTGCACAACCATCAGAACAAATCCAATGTTGTTCCATATGTATATTATTATCCTTCAGGTGATTGTAGAACAATTGAAAGTTGTGTTGTAAAAAAGCCAAGTCATTACACCTTTCATCACTTATGTAAAAGTGATACTCCTTCAATATAACCCTTTTCTCTTTAGTACTATATGCCCTATGTCTATAGGTGATATGGACCGTTATGCTGACTTGGTCTGAGTGATAATATTGACTCTGAATCTCGTTCTGTAGTTGAAGAGTGTAGTTTTTTGAAAAATCAAACACTGATAATATAGTTCAAATAGGAAATGTATCCCTGCACATTCTAAACTACTCATCTTTCTAACTATCCACATGTACATGCTTTACATATTGTTGTGTCTTTTCAAAGTATTCCTCCATGAAATTGCAAACCAGTACCTGGTATATCAACAATAAATATGTATATATCAATATGTTGTTACATATATGAAGTAGCAATACATGAAGAAAAAAATACTATTTAGGAACTCGTTACTAACCTAAGAGGTGACCAATTGTATCTTTTTCCCATCATTCCCTCCATTGATATCATACATGACATATTTGAATGAATGCAAGTTCACTTCATGTCTCCCAATTTCATGCTCATCGGCCACATGTATGCATTTGTCCAAAAATTCCATTCCACCACACCTTCGGCATGTCCCATCTATGCAAGGCCTTTGATAAAATGTGCAACCTTCTTTCCTTATACACAAAATGCTATGAATAAAGTCTCTAGATGATGTTGGTGGAAATGTAGTTGAGCATTCCTGCAAAAGAGTGTTATGCAATACACACAATATATGTATATATGCGATATAATAATAACCGTACTCAATTTGATATAGACAACAACATGTGTTACGCGTTTTGCTTATTTTAACATACCATGGTTTTCATTTCTAAAAGGATCTTTGGCCCAAGTTAAGTTCAATATGTTCATGCCTAAATATCTCATATATGTTGGAGACATTTACCACCTTACACACTCATTTTGGTCAATTTGGCCTAGTTAAACCACTATCCTAACTATTATTGACTTAATTGACATTAGAGGAGCACTAGATGACATCAGGTAGATCACACCCACGCCTACCTTCAGTCAAGGAGGCTAACTTAGCCTTCTCCTACATTCGGGGAGGCTAACTGGAGCACTCCGGGGGTGATCTGAGTGTCATTAATGCCCCATATTTCTAACTAATGGTTACAATCAATTAAACAGAGTAGTGAAGGCACCCTCCATCATAAAATTGATTATTTATTGATTATTTAATGAACTGGAGTCAACAGAGGCGCCTCCAACCACTTCTGATGTTCAGTTACACTTCAGTTAACCTCATCGGGGTTCATTGGAGTCATTGATGTGCTACCACTTGATGGTTGGCTTTTTGTGACATGTGTCTGACCTAATTTTAGTTAGACTCAGTCATTTATTGCACTCCGACTTCAGTTAGGGCTCAATTGACTCAATTAGGGTTTTGATCAGTGGTTAACTTGAGTGTTGACTGTGGCTTACATTCAGTTAAGCTAGACTCACTCATTCAATTCGAATGACCTCCTTGGGAATTCGAATTGATTTTTCATTCATGCTTGCAGCATGATCTTGTATTGTTTTACTAATTCTTTATGTGAATATACAGAGCGACTACTCATTTTGTAGCACAATTACACCATTTTCATGCCTTATGGTTATTAATCTTTGATGAGACTGTGTTTTAGTCCCTAGATTACTGTAACATATTAATATGGTATCAGAGCTCATAGCGGGATGAAGCTCAGATCTCTCAAAAACAAGGTTTTTAACAAATCTTGCATGAAAATTGAGCAATAGCTCAAAAATCCAGCACTACACCAGAAGCCAAGGCTTACCACTTAATACCCCAAGTAAAGAACTTGTTGATCAATCTTGCTTGATTGACTATGTTGGGTGTGATGAAAGTCTAAAATGTGTAGGTTGTCCGACCTTACATTGCCCTTTTTGTTGTGATTTTCAGGTTTTTGACAGGTGAAAGCATTCGCTCCAGTAGATTCAGATGGATTCTTCCGTAGATCTCTTGAATCCGTTCAATTTCCACTCATGGAAAGGAGACATGGAGATCCAGCTACACTCCAGAGGACTCTATAGGGTCACCATGGACACTGAAGAAGATCCTGGTTCTATAATAGACAAATCTAGATTCTTGAACAAGAAGGATGAAGCATTCGGATTCTTGTGCCTCTTTGTTTCCTGGGATCTTCTTTTCCATCTTTCAAAATTGAAGACTCCAAAGAAAATTTGGGACAAATTGGAAGACTTATATGGAAAGAAGGATTATTTGAGAGTTTACCAGCTCAAAATGAATTGATGTCTCTCGAGCCTTCCAATTTCGAGACCTTGAATGACTTTTTCACAAAGTTCAAGCACATTGTCTTAGTGTTGAAGCAATGCAAAGTGGAGAAGGAGGATGATCAGCTCATCCTCACCATACTCTCCAAACATGGAGCTGATTATTCATTTTTTGTCTCTACATTCCGTGCGGGGAAGCTCACAACCCCTGGATGGAAGATGCCTACACTCAATGCCTTCATTGAGTCCCTAACAAGTGAACATGACAAGCTTGTCCAGGTGGGGATCATCAGATACTCCCATGATCAAGCCCTCCATGTCTCAGAGCCCAAAGATCTGAAGGGTAAAGGAAAGCAACAGAAGAACCCAAAAACTAAATTCGATGCTCCTAAGCCTAAAGTTGAAAACTAGCAGCATGATGAGTCTTCTGGCTCAAAGAAGAGCAAAGGGAAAGGGCATCATGGAGAGGAAAAAGTAAAGTGTTCATACTGCGGGAAGGGCTTCTACCTTGAACATGCCTACATGAAGAAGAAGCTTGATGAAGCTACCTCTCTCCTTGAGAGAAATCACATCAATCTTCCGAAAAGCTTTTACAGAAGAGATTAACAAGATCAGGAACCACAGCATGAGAAAGGTCATGCCCTCATGGCAATCACTTCGAAGTCCAAAGAACTCTTGATTGATTCAGGAGATTCAAACCACATGATGGATGAAAGAGACTCCATTTCATCCTTGGAGACCATCAAATCCATCCCCATCCACATGGGAGATGACTCCACCATCATTTCAAAAGAACAAGGTACGGTTGATCTTGAGAATGGATATTTTTCAAATGTTTTGTATGTACCGTCTCTGGCATCAAATCTCCTTAGTGTCTATTAGATGACACATACAGGAGTGCCTAAGAGAGTATATTTTAGCCCAAATGATGTTGAGATAACAAAACATGCATCCGGGAAACTTGTTGCTAAAGACCTTGCAAACCATCATGCAAAAGCCTATGAGTTTTCCCACTTTGTGGCGGATTCAAAGCCCACTACTCTGCTAACTCATGGAAATGAAGTTAGTAGGATGTGGCATGAAAGGTTTGGCCATCTAAATTTAAAATATTTGCAGAAATTATAGAAAAACTCCATGGTTGAAGGCCTCCTGGTCATCAAGGCAACCATTGGAATTTGCAAGGGCTGTGTGGTTGGAAAACACCCTGAGCACAAGTATGATCGGGGGAAGGAAAACTGAGCTACATGCATATTGGGGCTGATACATTCTGATATTAGCGGTCCAATTCCTATCACATCCATGAATGGATCAAGGTATCTTCTAACTTTTATTGATTATTTTTCAAGGAACACATGGGTCTTCTTTCTCAAAAAGAAGTCTGAAGTATGTGAAAAATTATCTAAACTGAAGGCCTTGATTAAGAATGCCTCTAGGATTAAGATCAAAATATTGAGATATGATAATGGTGAGGAGTATGTTAGTAATTATTTTATACACATATGTTTCCAAAGTGGTATTCAGGTCCAACATTCAATTCCCTACACTCCCCAGCAGAATGGTGTAGCGAAAAGGAAGAATCGATCTCTCAAGGAGATGACCACTTGTATGTTGGAATCAAGAAGTTGGCTGCAAATTTGTGGGATGAAGACATGCATGCTCCAGCATACATTCATAATATAGTTCCACATGCATACGTGAAAGGGAAGACCCCTTTCGAAGCATACTTTGGACACAATCCGGAAGTGTCAAACCTGTGGGTGTTTGGGTCCACTACATGGGCCCGAATTCCACTTGATAAAAGAAGGGATTTGCAACCGCAAAGCATAGAATGTCTATTTATTGGGTATCCTGATGAATAAAAAAATTTCAAGCTACTAGATATCAAAACAAAATAGATCATCATCGAGAGAAGTTTCAAGTTCGATGAGCCTCTTCAGGAGGTGGAACTAGTGAAGGAGAAAACTGTTGAATTTCCTTCCTATTCTACTGAATATTTGGATGATGAAATTGGGGGTGATGACCATGATTTGGATCCTCTAATTTCTGATATAAGTGTACAGAAAAATCATATTCTTAATCAGAACCTAAAGTACAAAATCATCTTCCCACATGGTCCCAACAGACACTCTCCTCCGCAAGAGATAACATCGAAAATCTGGATGATCCAAGGAGAACCCGGTCTGATTTCCAAAGAGCAGGTATTGTGCTCTATTGTCCTGATAATTTGATTTCCAAAATTTGTTATTTGATGATTATTTCATACCCAAAATCCTACTACCATGCTCGGAAGGATCCGAGATGGTAAGTTGCCATGGATGAAGAGATGAATTCTCTTCAGAAAAACACTACTTGGGAGCTAGTTTCTCTTCCTCCGGGAAGGAAATTGGTTCAATGCAAGTGGGTGTTTCGGAACAATGTTGCTGCTGATGGAAATACCAAAAAATATAAGGCAAGGCTAGTGGTAAAATGTTTCTCTCAGGTCCAAGGTGTGGACTACCATGAGACTTTTGCACCGGTTGCAAAAATGGACTCCATCCGCCTAGTTTTGGCAATTTCGGCATCTAAGCACTGGGAAGTGCATCATATGGATGTTAAGTCATCCTTTCTGCATGGATATCTTCATGAGGAGATATAAATGAAGCTTCCTAAGGGATACATCACTGATCCATATTTGGTTTGCAAGCTAAAGAAGTCACTATACGGGTTAAAACAGGCCCTAAGAGAGTGGTATTCCAAGATGGATGCCTTCCTTCTCTCGCAAAACTTTCAAAGGTGTAGATCAGATCCAAATGTGTATACAGTAGTCTAATGGTAATTTGATTATTATTTTTTTATATGTTGATGACTTACTGATCACAGGTAGCACAGTTGCTTCCATTTTAGCCATCAAAATTGCTCTCCACAATGCCTTTGAAATGAGCGATTTGGGGCTCCTAAAACAATTTTTGGGGCTCGAAATTGAGAAAAATTCTGATGGGATAATGGTCACTTAGTTCAAATACATATAAGACCTATTAGTCAAGTTTACCATGGCTGAATGTAGGCCTGTTACATTCCCTTTCCTTTCAGGGATCAGCCTTGAAGAAGGAAAAAGCACACCTCCCATGGACTGCACCATCTATCGATAGCTTATTGGTAGCTTGTTGTGCTTGACACATTCTCGTCCTGATATATGTTATGCCATGAATTTTGTATCAAGATACATGCAACAGAATCATGATCTTCATTGGAATTCAGCCAAGAGGATCCTCCAGTATATTCAGGGAACCAGGACCTACGGCATTCACTATGCTACAGACTCCGAGCTAGAGCTAGTTGGATACATAGATTTCGATTGCGTGGGTGATTCTATTGATCGGAAGTCTACTTACAGATATGTATTCATGTTTGGTGGTGGCCCCATTTGCTGGTCTAGCAAAAAGAAGGCTGCCATAGCATTATCTTCAGCAGAGGTTGAGTATCGAGGAGCGGTGAATGCGTGCATCCAAGCAGTTTGGTTGCAAGGAATTCTTTTAGAGTTTGATCTTGGTAGTAATTTGTCCACTGTCTTCTTTTGTGACAATCAAAGCGCTATTAATATATCCATAGATCCAGTTACCCGGCAGAGGCCCAAGCATGTAGATATCCACATGCACTATATCAGGGAGCTAGTGCATGACAGGACTATCATTCTGCAATACTACCCGACTGATGAGAAGATTGCAGACATCTTCACCAAGAGATTTTAAGAAAAGAATTTCACTTACCTCCGTTCACTGTTGGGGGTGAGTCCATCAGGGTGATCAGATTACTTTTAGTGTTCAACTGGAGGGGGGATTTTTCCCACTGGGTTTTCCCTCTTTTCCTCACTTAGTTTTTTTTAAGCATTGTTTCAGTTTTAGCATTGTACAGGGTGACCTATGGCCTTAGTTGTCGGAGCCCTAGCATTTTTATGCATTTTATGTTTTCTAACTCCTCCTAAGTATAGCTTAAAGGGGGGTGTTGGAGACGTTTACCACCTTACACACTCATTTTGGTCATATTGGTCTAGTTAAACCACTATCCTAAGTATTATTGACTTAATTGACATCAAAGGAGCGCTAGATGATATCAGCTAGATCACACCCATGCCTACCTTCAGTCAAGGAGGCTAACTTATCCTTCTCCTACATTCAGGGAGGCTAACTAGAGCACTCCGAGGGTGATCTAAGTGTCATTAATGCCCCATATTGCTAACTGGTGGTTACAATTAGTTAAACATAGTGAAGGTGCCCTCCATCATTAAATTGATTATTTATTGATTATTTAATGAACTGGAGTCAACAGAGGCACCTCCAACCACTTCTGATGTTCAGTTACACTTCAGCTAACCTCATCGAGGTTCATTGGAGTCATTGATGTGCTACCACTTGATGGTTGGCTTGTTGTGACATGTGTTTGACCTACTTTCAGCTAGACTCAGTCATTTATTATACTCCAACTTTAGTTAGGGCTCAGTTGAGTCAATTAGGGTTTTGATCAGTGGTTAACTTGAGTGATGACTGTGGCTTACATTAAGTTAAGCTAGACTCACTCATTCAATTCGAATGACCTCCTTGGGTATTCGAATTGCTTTGTCATTCATGCTTGCAGCATGATCTTGTATTGTTTTACTCATTCTTTATGTGAATATACAGAGCGGCTACTCATTTTGTAGCACAATTACACCATTTTCATGCCTTATTATTATTAATATTTGATGAGACTATGTTTTAGTCCATAGATTACTATGATATATTAATAATATAATTCTATTTGTGTCATGTCAAGAAAATGTTTAATGTGGGGCTCATGATCCCTTGAACCCCTTCTCAATTTTAGTACATCGTTTTGGTTGGATGAAGGTGTATTATTGTCATGCCAAAAATCTTACACCAGTCCCTTTACCGCATCAGTGAGCTTCATATCGGAGCGTGGAACCCACCAATGAAGGCCAAGACATCTGTTTGTCTAGAGTCAAGTTTTTCTCTTATAGAAAAATACCTACCGAATTTTTTGATATCCAAGCCTACAAGTTTGGATGTAGGCTTAAGAAGTTGAAGGGACCTGGTGCTTTTGTCCACGATTGATTGTGACAACACGAGTTGCATTGAGATCCTTTGAACAAGATTTATTTCCAATGGCACTAAATGCATATACTAAAATTATGACAACATAAGAACTTGGTTCAAAACTGTTTATCATCTTTATCCTTAAGTTTCTCCTAACAAAATTCATAGACCTAGATTTTAATAACGATATAAATAATCTAAATTTATCTCTATCACATTTAGAATCAAAATAGTTGACAAGTATATGTTGATATTGATATGAAATAATACATTTAGACAATGACCTTCAAGCGAACTAATGGGACTTTGATAGACCTGTATACGTTTTGGAGTTATTTGGCATGAAGTTGTTAATGGAGGTGGGGAGGTTCGGACTGCACCCTCTACCATATCACCCAGTAGATCTAGAGTTTGAACATGAGCTTTGTAACACCCCGGTTTTGACCCCGTTTGCATTTAAATAATATGATGTAAATAATCATGGTGTGGAGCTCAAGGCAAAAGCCCCATTGTTGATTTAGTGTTTATGTTTTGGCGAATAAGATTTAGACCAATGGTGTTTTTATACTAGCTGAACATTATAAGTTTGGACATCATGTTAAATTTGCAATTTTTTTAATTAAAATCCTACAGTTAGCTATGTAAATGCAACAAAATGAGATGGGGGCATGATTTTTTCTAAAGATAAGGGGGGGATTGGAAGAGTGGGAAGAAATTTGAAATGGGCAGAACACCATTTCTGGGAAAAATGTTTTTTTAATTTTTCTTGGGCAAAAAAATGCCTCCCTTTCCTTCGCGTAGTCGCATTTCACCTTACCCTCACAATTTTGGACTGTGTTGAACGTTTTGGAAAGGGGGGTTCTGGAATTCACGCAGCAAGCAAAAATCGCTCTGATTCTTGATCCTTCACGGATTTTCTTGTTCTATGAATTGTTTTCCTTTTTACGATTTTCCTATCTGTTAGTTGTTCCCTGAATGCAAATGCCTAGAATATGATTTTTGTTTTTGAATTGAATGACCGGCAACCAATTTCATTTTTGGTAATTGCAGTAGTTGGTCTGGCTCAGGAAATGCTCTAAAATTTGTAATTTTTTTGTGTTTGTATTCCTTATCTTTTGTTACATTTTGTTAATCCCAGAACTGATATCGTTATGTGTACATCCTCATTTGACATCTGAACTGATTTGGGGAATGGAAATGGAGTCTGGACTTGCTCGATAAACATAGCGTGTGAAGGAACCTCACAAACAAATCTAGAGGGTTGGTTTTCTTCTTTGCATACCTTGAATAGCACTGGAAGGGAAGACATGGCCTGAGGGACTATGTAGCAGAGAAGGGGATGCTTCCTTGTGTTGGGTGTGTCAATGTTCAGAAGTCAGGCTAGATCTGGTGTAGGTGTCCATAGCTCTGAGATTGAGCCCACTAGCTTAGCAGTCAGTCTTTCCAACTCCCTGGCAGCCTGATAAACCCATCTGTTGGCTTGGTTGTGTCTCATGTGAATTTTGGCTAAGTGTAAACCAATGTCTGTGTAAGCCTGATAAACCCAACTAGAAGGATGGCTTGGCTGGTAGCCTGATAAACATATCTGTTGGCTTGGCTGTGACTTGTATAAACTTTGGCTATGTGTAAATCACTTCCTGTGTAAGTCTGATAAACCCAGCTGTGTTGGCTTGGATGAGTTTTATGTTAGGAATTATGATCCAAAATGTTATGTTTAGAAGTTTAGTTTAATAAATGTAAAAGGGCATATACATACTCACGTGATTATGTGAGGTGTCCTTAAGTTAGTTTCAGTAACGTTAAATTAGTTTTTACTCTTTGGATATTTAAATCCATCTAGTTTTGCATGTGAGGTAATCTTTCGAGACTTAGCCCTCACATCTTTGTGATGTAATTATTTTCCTTCTTCATTAATAAAGTTTTGTGTCTGAGGACACTTTGTCAAAGTGGTATCAGAGCACGCGGTTGAAGCTTGGTCTAGTTGGAACCTGGTTGGAAGGTGGTAAAGGTTGTTTGAATAAGGTGACCTTCAAGGTTTTGGAATAGCAAAATATTGACCGTAAGTTAATGATTCCTATTCTTTTGGGCTAAAAAAAATAATCTGTGCAAAAAATATTTTTTTATTACCTTAGCTTTTTCATTTTACTTAGAGAGAGTAAAATATTTTTTTAAGGCAAAGTTATTTAAAATTTTGTGGGATTGAATTTTAAAAAAAAACATAGCCGGTGTTGGAAAGAAAACCAGCGTTGAAGAGAGAAAACCAGCAGGCATTGAAGAGAGAAAACCAGCAGGCATTGAAGAGAGAAAACCAACGTTGAAGAGAGAAAACCAACAAGCATTGAAGAGAGAAAACCAGCAGGCATTGAAGAGAGAAAACCAGCGTTGAAGAGGGAAAACCAGCAGGAATTGAAGAGAGAAAACCAACATTGAAGAGAGAAAACCAGCAGGCATTGAAGAGAGAAAACCAACATTGAAAAGAACCAACAAAACTACAGCGTAGAGATAGAAGAGTTCACAATCTTGTATAATTTTTTCACTTTTCATTTAATTCAATATTTATGTAATATTTTTATTTTTGGAGTTGATGGGACTGGAACTTGTGACCTTCCACTCAACAATCTTGTATCTCTCCAATTCACCTATAAAGATTTGTTATTTTTTGGAGTGATAAGGTGCATTTTTTATTGGGCATTGGAGTAATAAGGAGCATTGTTGGCGTCATAAGGAGTACTTGTATTTTCACTTAAGGTTTGATTAGAGAAAAGTGAAGCTCTATCAAATTCTTTTCTTGAGGCTATAAGTGGGTCAAGGCCAAGCCCCTATAGCTCTCTTTTGCATGGTGTGTGGTGTTTCTTGCAGTATTTCTTTCATGGTGACTCTTGTTGATGCGTAATTTTGCCATGTTGGTGGTGATATTTTTGCATAAAATCTTCTATTGGTGATATAAGGTGATTGTTTATTCTGGTGACATAAGGTGCTTTCCTTTTTAATTCTTGGAGATATAAGGTTTACATATTACACATCTTCTGGAGTTATAAGGTGTTTATTTATTTTTACAATGTCTAAAGTTGTAAGTCTTTTTAATGAATCTGACAAGTTGGAAGGATCGAAAAATTACAAAGTTTGTAGTCGTCATATTCAAAGCACTCTTATTTACAATGACAATGAATTGTGGAAGGGTGTTTGTAATGCTCATCCTACCAAACCGACTATTCCTGATCAGCTTGCAAAATGGGAACTAAAAGATGAGAAGGCCTTAGCATTGATTCACAGTACTATTTCTGATGATATTTTTGTGCATATTGAAAATAGTTCTAGTGTGTGGTTAGCTTGGAAGACATTGAAAGATTTATTTGATTCTCAAAGTGAAGCTAAGAATATCGATCTCCAATTGAAGTTGTTTCAACAAAAGTTGTCTTCAGGAGGTGATGTCATGGAGTACATTTCTAGATTGAAGAATATCAAACAAGAAATTTCAAGAGCTGGTTTTGATAAAATTAAGGATAGCATGATGGTAACCATTTTGATCGCAAGATTTCCTGAGACATATAAGCATTTTTTGGAAACTTTACAGATTACAAATAAATTGGATAATATTTCTTTTGACACACTAAGTGAATTACTTGCCACACATGACAAAACTTTTGGTAAAACAAAGAAATCAGGAGAAGATGTTTTGGTCGCAAGTACTAGCAAACAGTATTCAGGTAATCATCAAAAGGGCAATGATTAGAAATCTTTTCAAAATTCAAAAAAAGGTCATGGTTAGTGTTTTGGAAGAGGAATAGGCCGCAGAAGAGGAAGAGGAAGAAATCAAGGAAGAGGTTCTAAAGAATCAGAAAGTACACAATCACAGTTTTCTGGAAGAGGAAGAGGTTCAGAAAACCAACAGGTCTATGGAAGAGGAAGAGGTAATAAACATGTCACATGTTTTCGTTGTAATAGACTTGGACATTATGCTTCAAACTATAGAGTTTCGTTTGAAAAAATTCTAAAAGAAAGAGAATCTAAAGAATCTTCATCAGCGGCACATTATGCTCATGCAGACAATAGTGAAAATTGTGAATATGTTTTTACAACACTTGGACAATCAGAATCAATGGATTTTGTTCAAGTTCATCAGTTGGAATCAGTGAATTTTGTCCAGTATTCTTATTGTTTCAAAAATGATTTTGAAGATGCTTGGATTATGGATACAGGGGCTACTCAGCATATGACACACAAGAAAGATTTCTTTTGCAGTTATGAAGATTGCCATTTAAATTCAATATTTCTTGTAGATGATTCTATTCATTTGCCACAGGGAAAAGGAATAATCAAGGTTGACTTTCCAGGAATTGGAGAAATATTGATTTCTAATGTTTGCTATGTGCCTACATTTAAGAAAAATTTATTGTCTTTAGTTGTCATTCACCAATTAAGACATCAAATTGTAATGGAAGATGGTATTATTTTGGTTAATTCAAAAAAGGATGCATACAAAACAGTTATGATAGGTTATGAAGACGGAAAGCTTCTTAGGATGAAGGGAATAGTCATTTCTAGATCAAAGGAACATTTGAAAGAATTTGCAGGTTTAGTTGAAACTGATGTTTCACCTATCAGATTGTGGCACATTCATTTTGGGCACTTGAATGTTGATAGTCTTGTACAGATCCAAAAACAAGCAATGGTAAAAGGGTTGCCTACTTTTCAGAAGGAAAATGCAAAGTGTGAAGCTTGCATTTATGGAAAACAGAAAAGGATAGCTTTTTCAAAAAGCACTTGGAGAGCAACAAGGAGATTACAGCTTGTTCATAGTGATGTTTATGGTCCTTTGGAAACTTCACTTGGTGGTTGTAAATATTTTTTGTTGTTTATTGATGATTTTAGCTGGATGGTTTGGGTGTACTTCTTGAAGGAAAAATCAGAAGTGTTTGAAAAGTTTCAGTCATTTCAAAATTTGGTAGAAACAACGACAAAGTAAAATATTGCTACTTTGAGAACTGATAACGGTGGTGAGTTTACATCAAATCATTTTTTGACTTATTGTCAGGAAAAAGGGATTAAAAGACAGTTGACTAATTTTTATACTCCACAGCAAAATGGAGTATCAGAAAGGATGAATCAGACTTTATTGGGCATGGCTAGAGAAATGTTATTTTTCAAAGGGTTGAATTCATTTTATTGGGATAAAGCAGTTCATACAACAATTTATTTGAGGAATCGATCTCCTTCATCATCACTTGATGGAATAACTCCTTTTGAGGCGTGGTATGGATTCAAACCTATGGTCAAACATTTGAGAGTTTTTGGTTTAGTTTGTTATGCACTTGTCCCAAAAGAAAAGCGAAAGATGTTAGAGTCTAGAAGTGTTAAGTGCATGTTGATTGGTTATTCTGATGAGAAAAAGGGGTATAGACTTCTGTCAGATGGAAAGTTTATTGTCAGTAAGAATGTGATTTTTGATGAAATAGAAAGTTTAAGTTTAGAAGAAGTTGAAAAACAACTTAGTCATTTAAAGGAAAAAGTAACTAAGGAACAAATAAGGATGCAACACTTAAACAAGACAAGGAATGAACAATGGTTTGATTTCACTTCAGAAGTACAGGATGACGAACAGGTTGAAGATACTTTGAATTATTCACAAGTTAACTTGGATGTTTCAAATCAAGTTAACATTGAAAAGAAGAAACCAAAATGGGAAACTAAGTTACTTCAGGATGTTAAGTCTGACGAAAAAGGAAAAACAGGTACAAGGAGTTCTAATATGGGTTCAGAAAATTTTGCTCTTTCAGTTGTTGAACCAGCTACTTTTAATGAAGCAGTTGAATATGATGAATGGAAAATAGCAATGCAAAGTGAGTATGATGCAGTAATGAAGAATCAGACTTGGAAAATTGTTGGTTGTCCACATGATGTTAAACCCATTGGTTGTAAGTGGGTTTACATAATTAAGTACAAAGAAAATGGAGATATTGATAAATATAAGGAAATATTGGTGGCAAAGGGTTTTGCTCAGAAAGAAGGGATTAAAAAGAAACTTTTTCTCCAACAGCAAAATGGAATACTATCAGGATTGTGCTAGCTTTAACTGCACAAAATGGATGGAAAGTGCATCAAATGGATGTAAAAAGTGCATTTCTAAACAGTGATTTGCAAGAGGATGTTTATATGACTCAACCTCTTGGTTTTGAGGTTCAAGGGAAAGAAAATAAAGTTTGTAAACTAGTTAAGACATTGTATGGATTGAAACAGGCTCCCAGAGCTTGGTATGCAAAAATGGATGCCTACCTACAGAAAGTTGGTTTTCTTCGTAGTGAGTCAGATGATACTTTGTATTTTTGAATCTAGGAAAACAACTTAGTCATATTGGTTATGTATGTTGATGATTTTCTCATAAAAGGTAACAATAATGATCATATATTTCAGGTTAAGCAAGAACTTCAAACAGGTTTTGAAATGGCAGACTTGGGATTACTTCATTACTATCTTCGAGTTGAAGTAAAGCAGGAGGAAGGAAGCATAATTATTTCTCAAGCTAAGTACATTTATGGATTATTGAAGAAGTTTGGGATGGAGGAATGTAAACCAACGATTACTCCCATGGAGCAAAATTTAAAACTTTCTAAGTTTGAAGGGGGGGAACTTGTAAATGGTACTGGATATTGACAGTTAATTGGATGTTTCATTTACTTGATGAATAATCATCCTGATCTATCTTATGCAGTCAGCATACTTTCCAGATATATGCAGGAACCTAGAGAAAGTCATTGGAGTGAAACAAAAAGGGTGTTAAAGTATCTTCAAGGAACAAAGGATTTTGGACTTGACTTTAAAGGAAACAAAAATTTCAAGCTTGTTGGCTATTCAGATGCAGATTTTGCTAGAGATGTTGATGACAGGGCATCTACTTCAGGTTACTTAATGAATATGGGATCAGCTGTAGTGGCATGGATTTGTAAAAAGCAGGATATAATTGTGAATTCTACCGCAGAAGCAGAATATATTTCAGCTTGGGAAGCCGCTTGTGAGATAGTTTGGTTAAGAAGGATTTTGCAGGACCTCAAAGTTGATTAGAAAGAAGCAACTTCATTATTTATTGATAATCAATCAACAATCAAGTTAGCCAAAAATCTTGTTTTCATTCAAAGACTAAGCATGTGGATACTAAGTATCATTACATTCAGGCTCTTGTTGTCAAACAAATCATCAAGCCAAAGTATTGTCCATCAGAAGATCAGACTGCAGATATTTTTACAAATTCTCTACGAAGGGTCAAATTTGATAATTTTAGAAATGAACTTGGTATTTGTTCAAAAGAATTTTTGGATCAAAGGGGGGATTGTTAGGAATTATGATCCAAATGTTATGTTTAGAAGTTCAGTTTAATAAATGTAAAAGGGAACCTACACACTCACGTGATTATGTGAGGTGTCCTTAAGTTAGTTTCAGTAACGGTAAATTAGTTGTTACTATTTGGATATTTAAATCCATCGAGTTTTGCATGTGAGGTAATATTTTGGTACTTAGCCCTTACATCTCTGTGATGTAATTATTTTCCTTCTTCATTAATAAAGTTTTGTGTCTGAGGACACTTTTTCATTTTATTGTATCCTTGGCTATGGGGAAGTCTGCTAGTGTTCCTTATTGCTTGGGGAAATCATGCCCAGCTCGGGGGTGGCAGTGTTGCTGAAGGATTGATGAGAACATTGGCCCGTGGTTGGGTGGAACATTGCAGTGATATAGGTGGTTGTGGGACAAGCTTCTGATAAAGATAAGTATCTCTTATGTTTCAATCCCTCCAACTGTACTTGTTTATAAATTAATATGAAATGATGAATTCTTGAATGAATTATGTTGTGTTTAAGCTGTATATTTCATGAATGATGCATATATGTGTGCAATTACTTCAATGAATTTTCTAAGTTGTTATGAAGTTAGATCGACCGGATTGGTGATGGCATGGATGTTGGAAATCGGTTTTATACTTAGAAATTTTCATGAATAGATTGATTTTCCATAGATTTTTCCTTCTGCAACTTCCTTTTAGCAACCTGCGGGATGTGGAAATGCACCTTGCACTCCGCATTTTCCTTTCTGGAATTCCCTTTCCCCAAATTGCGAGATGCAGAAATGTTGTTTGGCGAAATCTGCTTTCTGCATTTCCCATCTGCAATTCACTGGATGCGGGGTGTGAAAATGACTATGGTAAATTTTGATTTCCGCAACTTTGATCTCTGCAACGGCCATTCCACATACAGGATGCAAAATGCAAAATGCAAAATGCAAAATGCGGGGTGCAAGAGTGAAATTTTGATATGTTTCTGATTCTGCAAGTGAATCTCTCTGCATCATTTTTTTTTTACGGGATGATTCTCCACTATTCAATCTCTCTGAAATTGGGGAAGATAAAGAGTTATACACGGTTTGGATCAGAATGTTAGCAGGAGAAATTCTTGCTTATGTATATCTTTAAAGAAAAAAAAAGAATTGGGAATCATCATACGAATGCATAATCATAGATGGGTAACTCAGGTAGAAGATTTGGGTCTCGTTCTCTCCTCCGGGATGGGAGGGGACTTGACAATGTGGTATCAGAGCTGTTGGTTGTAGCGTTGGGCCTGGATGGGCTGGAAAGGAAAGTGGTTATAGTATTGGGCCTTGATGGGCCGATTTGGACAGTTACAGAGCTGTTGGTTAATAGTTCCAACGTATTGTTGGCCGCATAACAAAGAAAAAATTCCATGGGCAGTGGGTAAGTGATCTTGGTTTTGATTATATCTAACATTTTTTTCATCTAACACATTTTTGCAGAATTATAGTCACCTTCAAAAAGGGTTGTACAATTCTGAATAGTTGGTTCGGCCATGAGGATAGACAGTATGAATGATTATGCATGGGACCCCAATGTGCATGAGGAAGATGCTATGGGGGGAATGTCATAATTGGAAATGTTGAGAGAATCTAATGGGAGTAGGTTTCAATATACTCCCCTAGACTTTGCAGCCACCATGAGATGCCTCAAGGTGGAGATACAGAGCTACATAGTAGACAACGAAAGAATGATTAAGGCTCAGGAGGAGCAGAATCAGCTGAATGTATCCATATTGCACAGTTTGACAGACATTCAGAGAAAGATGAAATATGGGGACTGGACAGTAAAGCCAAAAGGAAGTAAGAACACTGCTAGAGGAAGAAAGCGATCTCCTAGTGGGTCATCTAACTATGAAAAATCCACTGATGGTTCAAGTTTTTCCTCTTATGAGAATAAAAGGAAGAGACCTCCTAGTGGGTCATCTAACTCTGAAAAACCCACTAAAGATTTAGGCTCTTCATCTCACAGGAGTAGGAGGAAGAGGTGTTACCAGAACCACTCACGAGATGAATTCAGGAAGGCAAAGTTATCTACCTTCAATGGTGAGGTAAAGACTAGTCAAGAAGCTGAAGCTTGGCTTCTGGGAATAAGAAAATATTTCCAAGTCCAAGATTGTCCTGGAAATATGAAACCTCGAGTAGCCATTTTCAATCTGACAGGAAGAGCATCTATTTGGTGGGAACACTTCAAGCAAGTAAAGAAGATAAATGAAAGGAAGATTGTCTGGAAACAGTTCCAGAAATATTTCAAGTAGAAGTACCTCTCTGACCGATATTATGATGATAAAATCAAATAATTCCATGAGCTGAGATTGGGACAGCAGACTATGGAGGAATATGCAAACAAGTTCTTGGAACTATTGAGGTGTGTCAAATATATTAAGGATGAAAAGGTAAAAATCCAGTGCTTTCTGAGTGGACTACCTCAGTCCTAAAAAGAACAAATTGATTTCTATGAACCGATAAATTTGGAGGAGGCGATAAGAAAAGATAAGTAGTGATACGAGCAATGCAAGAGAAAACCTAACTACCAGAAGGCATGGACGAACAAGATGAATGAGAATTCTGATCAGAGGAAGAGAGGTTTCAAACCTCCTAACTTCCAGAATCAGCAAAAGAAACCATTCCAAGATGAGAAGCAACCATCCAAAGTAATGGGAGAAAAGCCAAGAGAACTGCAACAGAATAGAGAACCACTTCAATGCTTGAAATGTGGAGGCCCCCACATACGCCGAAACTGTCCACTGGAGAAGGAGAATACAAGGCCAGAATACCATATTCAAGAGGCAGAAATAGTAGGACAAGTAGCAAGGGCCATACCTAGAATTTATGCAGTACTGGAAGACCGCCAGGAATATCACCAGTCAATGGTGGTTGCATGTAAGATTGTTGAGCAATCTATTTCTATTTTGATTGACCCTGGTTCTACTCATAGTTATATTGATCCTAGAGTAGTGGAGGTTTGTGCTCTTAGGAAAACAAAGCATAGCAATTCATGGTTAATTCAGCTAGCCACTGGAACTAAGAGAAAATTTAATGAAGTGGTGGAGAAATGTCCATTGGTGATAAATGGATTGATCACTTGCATAGATATCAATGTTCTACCACTCGGTTCCTATGATGTTCTCATTGGAATGGATTGGTTAGAATCTCACAGGGTGAAGCTTGATTGTTATAACAAGACTTTTGAATGCATGGATGGAGAAGGGAACCCAGTAGTTGTAAAAGGCATACCAAAGGTAATTTCTGTAAGGCAGATTTCAACGATGTAATTGAAGAAGTTTTGTAGAAAAGGTTTTCAGTTGTATGCAACCCATATTGAGGAGGTAGCAGGGAATGAAACTCTCAAGTTGGAATACTGTCACATGTTGCAAGAATTCATAGATTTCTTTCTTGATTATATTCTAGGGCTTCCTCCAAAGAGAGACATGGATTTCACGATTGAGCTTGTGTGAGGAGCAGCACCTTACAGAATGAGTACACCAGAAATGTTAGAGATGAAGATGCAGCTACAAGAATTGTTGGAGAAAAAGTATATCAGGCCGATTCTGTCTCCTTGGGGAGCACTAGTTATGTTCATGAAGAAGAAAGATGGTACACTCAGAGTGTGTATTGATTACAGGCAGCTGAAAAAAGTCACGGTGAAGAAAAAATATCCCTTGCTGAGAATTGATGACCTCTTTGATCAAATGAAAAGAGAAAAGGTATTTTCCAAGATTGAATTGAGTTTCGGTTACCATCAGCTAAGAATCAAGGTCGAAGACATTCATAAGACAACCTTCAGAACAAGGCATGGACATTATGAGTTTGTAGTGGTACCATTTGGTCTCACAAATGCACCAACAACATTTATGTGCCTTATGAATAGTGTCTTCAGCAGGTATTTGGACAAATTCGTTCTTTTTTTCCTTGATGATATTCTTGTTTATTATAAAAATGAAGAATAGCATGAAGAACATTTGAGACTAACATTGCAATTGCTCAAAGAAGATTAGCTGTATGCAAAGCTGAGCAAGTGTGACTTCTATAAAGATAGAATTCAGTACTTGGGTCACTTTATTTCATAAAAGGGTATATCCGTGGAACCTGACAAGACTGAAGCTATCAAGAATTGGCCTACTCCAAAGAATGTGATAGAGGTAGTATCCTTTATGGGGCTTGCAAGATACTATAGGAGATTCATTGAAAGATTCTCCAAGGTTGCACATGCTATCACTTCTTTGCAAAGGAAGGGGATAAATTTCAAATGGACCTCAAAGTGTGAAGAATGTTTCCAGCGCTTAAAGTATCTTCTCACCAATGCACTGGTATTAAAAGTTGCAGACCCAGAGAAATATTTTGTGGTATGTACGGATGCATGCAGTCAAGGACTTGGAGGAGTTCTTATGCAAGACAACCACGTGATATGCTATGAATCCAGAAAGCTGAAGGAGCATGAGAGGAATTATGCCACTCATGATCTGGAACTTGCAGCCATATTACATGCCTCAAGTTGTGGAGGCATTACTTGATGGGAATAAAATTTGAGTTAAGGACAGACCACTGTGGTCTAAAATATTTGTTTGATTAGCCTACTCTAAATGCTAGGCAAGCTAGATGGCTGGAATTTTTATGTGAGTTTTATTTTGAAATCAAGCACATAAAAGGAAAAGAGAACAAGGTAGTTGATGCACTCAGTAGAAAGGTGCAAGAGATGCATGTGGCATCTATTAGTAATTACCAATCAGATTTGAGATAGCATATTATTAATCATAATGCTAAAGATCAAATGTATGAGCAGGTAAAGGACAAATTACAGCAACAAAGCATTGAAAAGAAGTATGAAGGTTTTAAGTTAGAAGAGAATGGACTTCTTACTTATAAGAGCAGAATGTATATTCCAAATATGGCAGATTTGAGGAGGTTTGTTATGGATGAAATCCATCAAACCCCATATTCTGGTCACCCAGGATATCAGAAGACAATTTCTACAACAAGGAAGTAGTAATTTTTTGCAGGCATGAAGAAGGACATGCATGAGTATATTTCAAGGTGCATGAAGTGTCAATAGGTAAAGTTGGAGCATCAACACCCACTAGGTTTGTTACAGCCTTTTCTGGTTCCAGAATGGAAATGGGAAGTTATTTCCATTGATTTTATTACATGATTGCCGATGACTTGGAGACAACATGATTCCATCATGGTTGTGGTGGACAAGTTGACGAAGGCAACACATTTTATACCAGTAAAGTCCATGGATAAGACTGATGATATTGCTAAGATTTTCATGAAAGAAACTTTTAAATTGCATGGATTGCCTAAGTCAATAGTCTCTGACAGAGATGTTAAGTTCACCTATGATTTTTGGAAAGGATTGTTTGCAGACTTGGGGACAAAGTTGAATTTCAACATTGCTTACCATCCTCAGACTAATGGTCAGATCGAGAGAGTTAACCAAGTGCTTGAAGACATTCTTCGCATGTATGTGATGGACAAACCATCCAAGTGGGAAGACTATTTACACTTGGTAGATTTGCTTATAAAAATGGACAACAAGCATCCTTGGGGATGAGTCCATATGAAGCTTTGTATGGCAGGAGGTGCAGAACACTAGTAACTTGAGATAACCCAGTGAACACAATTGTGATCGGTCCAGAATTGCTCAAGGAGATGGAGCAAGAAGTTGTAAAAATCAGATAGAATCTAAAGGCGGCCCAAGACAGACAGAAAATCGATGCAGATAAGCATAGGGTGAACAGAGAGTTCGGTATTGGGGATCATGTTTACCTCAGGGTGAAGGCAAAGAAAAGTTCCTTGAAGCTTGGGAGTTGTTCCAAGTTGTCTCCTAGATACTATGGGCCATTTGAAGTGCTTGAAAGAATAGGAACAGTTGCATATAGACTTGCATTTCCTGCTAGAACTAGGGCTCATAATTTTTTTCATGTTTCTTTGCTTAATAAATATGTACACGATCCTAACCATGTAATAAATTGGGATGTGATGCAGGCGGAACTAGAGGGAAAGTTCCAAATCGAGCCTATGGGAATCCTTGCCAGGAAGGTCACAATGCTCTAGAACTAAGCAATAGGGCAGGTAAAGGTGCAATGGGAGCACTACAGTCCTAAAGAAGCTACGTGGAAGTTGGAGGATTCCATGCAACTGGAACATCCATTTTTGTTCAATTATGCGGATTGTTGAAGGCAGTACCAGCAAAGCATTTTTGTTCAATGTTGTAAAACATGGAGGATAGTGCTGTTGAAGGGGGAGGGGAATGTAACACCCCATTTTTTACCTCATTTGCATTTAAATAATATGATGTGAATAATCATGGTGTGGAGCTCAAGGAAAAATCCCCACCATCGATTTAGTGTTTATGTTTCGGCAATTAAGATTTAGACCGATGGTGTTTTTATGCTAGCTGAATGTTATAAGTTTGGACATCATGTTAAATTTGCAAATTTTTTTAATTAAAATCCTACATCCAGCTATGTCAATGTAGCAAAATGAGATGGGGGCATGATTTTTCCTAAGGATAAGTGGGGGATTGGAAGAGTGGGAAAAAATTTGAAATGGGCAGAGCACCATTTCTAAGAAAAACGTTTTTTAAATTTTCTTGGGCAAGAAAACACCAAAAAAATGCCTTCCTTTCCCTCATTCAGTTGTGCTTCACCTTCCCCTCACGATTTTGGACTGTAATGAACGTTTTGGCAAGGGGGATTCTAGAAGTCATGCAGCAAGCAAAAAACGCTCTAAGTCTTTATCCTTCACAAATTTTCATGTTCTGTGAATTGTTTTCCTTTTTACAATTTTCCTGTCTGTTAGTCGTTTCCTAAATGCGAATGCCCATAATCTGATTTGTGCTCTTGAATTGAATGACCAGCAAATGATTTCATTTTTGGTAATCGAAGTAGTCAGTCTGGCTCAAGCAATGCTAAAAAAATTGTAATTGATGTGTGTGTATTCCTTGGCTTCTGTTACGTTTTGTTAATCGTAGAACTAAGATCGTTGTGTGTACATCCTCGTTTGACATCTAAACTGACTTGGGGAATGGAAATGGAGTCTGGACTTGCTTGATAAAACTAGTGTGTGAAGGAACCTCACAGACCAATCTAGAGGGCTGGTTATCTTCTTTGCATGTCTTGAATAGCACTGGAAGGGAAGGCATGGCCTGAGGGACTATGTAGCAAAGAAAAGGATGCTTCCTTGTGTTGGGTGTGTCAATGTTCATAAGTCAGGCTAGATCCGATGTAGGTGTCCATAGCTCTGGGATTGAGCCCACTAGCTTAGCAGTCAGTCTTTCCACCTCCCCGACATCCTGATAAACCCATCTGTTGGCTTGGCTGTGTCTCATGTGAATTTTGGCTAAGTGTAAACCACTATCTGTGTAAGCCTGATAAACCCAACTAGAAGGATGGCTTGGCTGGTAGCCTGATAAACCCATTTATTGGCTTGGTTGTGACTTGTATAAACTTTGGTTATGTGTAAATCACTACCTGTGTAAATCTAATAAACCCAACTGTGTTGGATTGGATAAGTTTTATTGTCTCCTTGGATATGGGGAAGTCTGCTAGTGTTCCTTATTCCTTGGGGGAATCACGCCTAGCTTGGGGGTGGCACTGTTGCTGAGAGATTGATGAGCACACTGGCCCGTGGTTGGGTGGAACGTTGCAGCGATATAGCTGGTTGCGAGACAAGCTTCTAATAAAGATAAGTATCTCTTGTGTTTCAATCCATACAATTGTACTTGTTTATAAATTAATATGAAATGATGAATGCTTGAATGAAATTTGTTGTGTTTCAGCTGTATATTTCATGATTGATGCATCTATGTGTGTAATTACTTCAATGAATTTTCTAAGTTGTTATGAAGTTAGATCGACCAGATTGGTGATGGCCTGGATGTTGGAAATCAGTTTTATACTTAGAAATTTTCATGAACAGATCGATTTTTCATAGATTTTTCCTTCCGCAACTTCCTTTTCGCAACCTGTGGGATGCGGGATGCGGGATGTGGAAATGCACCTTGCAGAAGTTTGGAGTCCACATTTTCCTTTCTGCAATTCCCTTTTTGCAACTTGCAGGATGCGGGATGCGAAAATGTCATTTGGCGAAATTTGCTTTCTGCATTTCCCTTCCGCAATTCGCGAGATGTGGAAATGACTATGGTAAATTTTGATTTCTGCAATGGCCATTCTGCATGCGAGATGCAGAATGCGGAATGCGGCAAGCAGGATACGGGGTGCAAGAGTGAAATTTTTATATGTTTTCGATTCTACAAGTGAAGCTTTCTGCACCGTTGATTTTCTGCAGGATGATTCTCCATAGTTAGATCTCTCTGCGATTAGGGAAGATACAGAGTTATACACAATCTGGATCAAAATGTTAGCAGGAGAAATTCTTGCTTGTGTAGATATGTAGATCTATGGTGCTCCTCAATGGGAAATTCCCCAATCTTGGTTTCTTTCTTGCTCAATTAATTATTTCTTTCTTTCTCCTCAATGTATACCATGCTCCAAGGAATCCTTACACACTTGTGATGGAGATGTCTGATGTTAAAAGCAAAATTTAGTGTGATAATATGGCGAAGAAGAGAATGAACGCACTGTCTACAACCTAAAATTGCATGCAGACTATGAAACATGTTTGAAATCAGATAGAGTGTTTCTCTGAAAGGGATTGTTGTTGTTTATACTGAGAAATAACATGCATGCGCTATTATTAACAAAATTGTGAGCGCATTTTACCACATATAACGCATACATGTTATTCTCACATAGAGTTTAGGAGCATTTGAGAAGTTAGTTCCATGGATAAGGGATCATTCAATGTTTAGGGGGAATTAACAAGCACTCCCTAAGTCTTAGCACCTTAACACCCCCCCCCTCTCCTCAACCTAACTATATTGTTTTAAAACTCAAGGGATGTGTGTGAGAGAGAGAGGGAGAGGAGTGAGATTTGAGGTTAGGTGTAGTTGGATGAGAAGAGAGAGAGAGAGAGAGAGTGGAGGGGAGGGGGGTGTTGGGGAATAGATAAGGGGGTGGCGGTTAGAGGGTAGGTTTTGTTAGTGGTAAGGGGAGATATAGGGATGTGTGTGTGTGTGTGAGTGAGAGAGAGAGAGAGAGAGAGAGAAAGAAGATAGAGTGGGGGGGGGGATCCTTAGTGGTATGGGGTGACCTGCGGCTGTGTGTGTATG
>LPNX010814288.1:242778-295231 GCA_001517045.1 Pseudotsuga menziesii | reverse complement strand
AATTATAATAATAAAAAAACGTCAAGTAATTAATATTTCTTCATTTTTCCAGTACATCCTGGCACCTTACAGCAGCCACATACACGTCGTGAGCACACGACCTGTTGACAAACACGATCACAGACAGCTACAGAGGGCATAGGAAACAAAACACAATTGGTAGAGGAGGATGTCACACTTAGATAATATGTGGAGAGAAAAAAGCGCCAAAAAAAGTAGTGATTGTAACAAGTACACTATTACATTATTTTTTTATGCATTGTCCTTGGATATTATTTTTGATATTATGGAGTAATGTCTTCAACTATTTAATTTTTTCTATGTATGTATGAATGAATGAGTTAATTAATGAATTCTATAAACTAATTAATGATCGAATGCACGTAATTCCTTTAAGACAAGAAACTCACGATGTTCGCACAAAATATCATTTATTTCCAAGCACGTGCATTGGGTATGGGGAATTGAGAGTGATGTGAGGGGGGGAGGGGCCATATGAGCTTCCACCTTGACATGGTTGGCCCTGTTTAGTAGAGAATATTAAACTATTCTTGAAACAGAGAGGAGCTCAATAAGGTAAAATGCATGCATTATTACAATGTTTCTTTCTTATGACCAGATACGTTGTTTTTTTCTTCCAGCTAACTATAGACATGCATTTTCTTTATACTACAGAGTGAGAATCTTGATGGGCTGGAGATTTCTGGTTTGGAATATCTTCAAAGTCTACATGTTGAGGCATTGACCAAGCTTTGCCAAGCTAAGGTATTTGTATCCAGTTAAGATTAAGTTAAGATTAATATTAAGATTAAGGTTAATGTTAAGATTAAGATTATTTGTATCCAAATTGCTGTGTATGTTTAACAGATTCATATTTTTCCCATGCAATGTGGCCAAACTATTAGTTGTATAAATGCATTGATGTTTAAAATGTGTATTGTTCTTCACAAAACATAAAGGAATCTGTCTTCACATGAGGAGGTTCCACCTCGAATGCAGGTTTTGCATTTCATATGTTTAACAGAAGATTTTGGAAAGTGACTTGATAAGCATTGCTACCTTGTTGAAAAATAGCCTCCAACATGACAATACTGTCAAATATTCATGGGTGACAAAGTTAGTCAACCTAGTTGGAAGGTATGAAAATAAAACTTGAAAGGAGAACTGCCTTCAAATTCCATAACTCTTTTGCTTTTTGTGTCGAATTTCTTTGTAGTAGACATGACACAGCTGAATGTGTTCTTGTGTTTTGAAAATGCCACATATATTACATTATAAATCAAGTTACATGTACATCAAAATTGTTACATCTAGGAGCCAAAAATAGGCATGACAAGAGCTCCCTGTCTACATAAGCAAGGAGATCTAGCAATTGGCTTTGGTTCTGAATTGAATATTATCTACATCTTTCCTAAAAATGGTGATCTTGGTAGATAGCTCGAAATCCATATCTGATCTAAATATAGAAACTTCTTTCAAATTGAATAAGTGTTAATCCCGTGAAAAGTTGCCTAACAGAGTTGTTTCCAAAAGAAAGAATTGCATGTTTGGTGAATCACATTGAAAAAGAGTAAACATCATAGTCTATACAAGTGAAATAAATGGAGGAGCACATGAAGTAAGATTTAAGGGACTGTCAATAATGGTACAACTTTATCAATAATAACAATGGTTTACACATTTAGACAAGGTGGTCAACATAATAGAGGTTTGCCGCCCAATGTCCTTGATGACACCTTCATTTTAAAAATGAGGGCCTTTTATACTCATTGAGGTGACTTGTACACAATGGTTGTGGGAAACTGTTTGCCAACTAGCTGTGACCCCTTAGAGAACACTTCATGACATTTTTGACCATGTGATTTGTTGTTAATGACAATAACAAAAGAACTAAATGACAAACTATAGTAAGAGGCTAAATATGACATCAATTGAAACCTAGGCTACCATCTCTCTATTTTTGACTATCCTACTCAAGTTTGATTAGGAACATTTGCTGCTACAATATTTGCATCTATTCGACTTTATTTGGAGGAATATTGATGTCTAGAACAACTTTTGCTACTAGTGCAAAATTGCAAATGGTGACTTTGATACTGATGATAACATTCTCTTGAAGTCCCCTTTGTCCTAGGTGTTGTTGATCCCATCTTATTTTTAGTATGTCTAAGTCCTTGTATCAGTTTTTTTGTTTCCTTGATAATCAAATTGCTTCCTAGCATCCTCTTGCCCTTTTCCAATTTCTTGTTTTCTATCTCCTCCAAGTCTTCCAATTTCTTCAGTGCCATAATGAAATGCTTCCTTTTTCTTATAACAAAATTTTTATATGAGTAAAAATACATAAGTTTTCCATAAATATACCTATATCCCTTGTACAAAAATACTCACTATTCTAGCTACTCTAATGAAATTCCACCTCATCTAAACTTGTAGGTCGGAGGAGGAGAGGTGAGGAGGTTCATCCTTGCTCCTTAATTGCTTCTTTGAGTTCATTTTCCACATTTGTGGATTTGGTAACAAGATCTTGACTGTTGGAGGTCTTTTCTGGTTCATTTGCCTTATTTGCAGGTTTCTCGCTCTTGGTTCTTGATTTTTGATTTTTGATTGTAGGCTATATTCACTGTTGAGGAGTCATACATGTTCCACCATGTGACATGATTCAACCTATCTTGATCTTTGGTTTCATTTAGGTTAGAAAGGACTGCATGTTCACTGATGTACTGCATGTTCACTGATGCTCAAGAGAGAAAGTGCTCTAGGTTGAGATCAAGCTGTGGTTGTCTCCTGGTGTCATAGAAAACTGAATGCTACCCATAAAGATGATCTGAACATTATTTCAACATAAAACATCCTAGAAGTATGATCTACAGCCTCTTCCACAAGTTACTTAGAAAGTTAGAAGTGAGACGCCACCCTGAAAAAATGTTGCAACAAGGACTAAAAGTAGACAAGCCTTTCCTAATCAAAATTATTTAATATTTAGCCTCTAAGCAACCACTGCTACCATATATTTGCATTATAGTTCTTCCAAAGTTGAATTCTGTGGTGGAAATGTTCACAACGGGTGACAGTCTGTTCCAAGATAGAAAAGAGAACCCTAACTGGAGATGTCGTCTAAAACACAGAAAATAGCATGGCCTAAAACATAGATTGGATACCACTAATCTCCTCTTTCTATACTATGTGCAGCTTCATATACTCCAGAATAGCCAATAGGTATTGATAGGTGGACCACCCTCCCTCTTAGGGTTTCTGTTTTAAGAGCAAATCTGCCACACTTCCATTTTCATCACTTATTTGCACATAGTTCCACCCACATTTAGAGGGGAAGGAGAATCTGTTTGTTTAATGCTGCTCATGCTCAGGCTTGCCAATAAAGTCATTTACTGCTGCATGGGTTCTCAGAATTGGAATAAGACATAACTACACCTCCTTTCATGATGAAAAATGCCAAGATCTGCTTGGAATATGCCAGAATTATTCGGGATGCGCCCAAATTGCCAAGAAATATGCCCAGATTGCCAAGAAATATGAATTATAATACGCAGGGCCTATAAAATGATACCCAGATTTGTTATTTGATGCTGACTTAGGTCTAAAACATGCTCAGACTAGTGTTGTCTTCATGCCCTTTGACCATCAAACCCATTTTTTATTGTTTGGGCATAGCCCAGCATGGAGAATTAGGGTGATCTGATGCTGAACAATGCTCAGAGATGAAATTCTATTGCACAACAATGCTTCTTTGACAATGCTTTTACCTACAGTATTTCCCAATACTGCCTCAGAATGGCCCAGAATTACTGATCAAGGTATTTTTTGTCCTCATGAGACCTCCAGACTGCTTAATAATGTGGTTTTATTCCTCAATTATCCACAAACTTTTCCCAAACAAGTTCAGACTCAAGCCAGGTCCCAGATCTAGTTTTTATGTCTATACACACCTTTTTTGTGATGAAAATTGCCTAGAATGTCGGTCGTTATCCAGGACCTATAAAATGATACCCAGAGGGCCGACGCTCATCAACTGGCCACTGAGAATCAGAATTTCTGACCTACATTATTAATGATCATCTTAGCTATCTTGTTCTTGATTTGGAAGTTGTGCATAAAGTGAGCTTCTGGATTGTTTGTGGACTAATCCTTGGCGATAAGAATCAGATTTGGATTTTAATATTTAGGGTTCGTAGCATCAGCTTCACCTACTTCTTGTTGCTCTTTAGAGAATGGAACTTTGGTCTTCTTTTCTTGGAACTTGTAGCACCCATCACTGGAGTGACCATACCTCTTTGTGATATACACAATAAACAGTTGCATGAATGTCAACCTGAATGGTCAAGGTATTAGCAGTTATTTTGGAATTTGAAACTGTAGGTTTCTGAATGATACTTCTGTAGTCATTGAGCCAAGATCCAACAGTTTGTATGCGGAGCTAGATTTTCTCTTCCTCTAAGGCATACATTAATTTTCAAAGAAGATTATGGTTGTTCCTGCAATGGAACGCCACAGATTGGTGAGCTACTGTGTGTTAATTTCTCTTACATCCAGCAATGTAAATGAGTCTGTAAATGATTTTTGTTTTCCTTTTCACATGGCCCGTTTGAATTAGTGAACA
Organism: Pseudotsuga menziesii; assembly: GCA_001517045.1. Taxonomy (NCBI): domain Eukaryota; kingdom Viridiplantae; phylum Streptophyta; class Pinopsida; order Pinales; family Pinaceae; genus Pseudotsuga; species Pseudotsuga menziesii. Next base: position 290,616 of record LPNX010814288.1, on the reverse strand, counting down.
ATAGACAGTGATACCTGCCACTGAACTGCAATGTCAAATCCATTTTGTAGCCACAGGTTAAAGACATGAACACATTATCAAGGAGAGTTCAATTTGATTTCTTTTAAAATTTTAGTTTGGCTGTTGTGTTTGAAGCAGGGTCTTACTTTTAAACATCTATATTTAGTCACTAGTCGAATCCTGATCCCAAAGGAGGGCCCATTTGTGTGATGGATTTTGAACTGGCAATGCTTTAAACTCAAACAAAACTCCATGTTTTCTAGGAACCTGTGTTAGCACCATTAGAGTGAAATATTTGAAACACTATGGTCTGCTACAGTGTACAATTCTGTCTCTTACATGCAGTTTCAGGATGGTCTCATCTACACTCTGGCATATGTTATAATGCAACTACCTCATCATGTAAGAGTCCCTTTAGCAAAACTTAGAGTCTGTTCTCTCCAGCTTCCTATGAAGACAGAGCATCACCTTCCCAGTGACCATTGCATTTGTAATTCCGATTCCATGAACCCAAGTCTAAAGATTACTCCATGTTTAAATGTCTTATTATGAGATCAGGGTGAAGTGTTTTTTGCTTTTTTAGAGTGTTGAAGGCCTTTGCACAGTTTGTTGACAAAAAATGCTTGTCTTTATTTCTTTGTGAAATGTTGTTCCTTTTGTTACTGTTCCTTTCCATTTTTTGTCAATTGTTGAGCTAGTGTTCATACCATACACATGAATATATTAACATGAATATCTAAATAATCTAAATAGCATGTTCCTGTGGGAAGATGAAAAGTTCCTCCTTGTGTAATCTGTATTAACTTATTTCTTATATTGAACATCAACCAGGATGGGAAGGTTATAGAGTGGAGAATCATGTGCCGAAGAATCAACATCAGTCTTGAAATTAGCAAAGACCAGCAAACCAATTGTGTGCTGCTAAGTTCCACTGGAGGACAACTTACATTGCTGAGGGTAGAAAAAATATTCTCTGCCATTTTGATTTTTTCAAAATTTGCATTTGAAGAATGAAAAGCCATTAGAAGAACTTCCAAATGAAATAGCGATGGAAGACTTGCACAAACTTCTTGGATATTTAAGCACCATGAATATGTAGCTTTCACTTTCTCAACAATAAAACCAACGTATCCTTTGCAGATTTTGAGTCTTAAGGAGTTATCTCCCAAACTGGACCCTGTGGATGTCCTTATAATAAGAATGCGAGCTACAAGAACAAGAGCATCATCAGTATTAGGAGCAACAAAATTAACACTTCCTCCTTGAATATACCACCTTCTGTTTGGTGCATATAGACATTTTCAACTAAATCACCCTTAAAAACCACACTTTTCACTTCCATTTGCCAAATCTCCAACCAAACTGGATGGTGATTTACTTGGTTGTTGGCACATACATCTCTTTTGGTTCATGGCATGGAATATATTTTTAAATCTATGACATAGATTTCCAATAGGGTACATGAGTTGGATTACTCCACTTGTCAAGTTGTATTCAAGCATGCTTATTCAAAGGTTTAGAGATTTTGTTTACCTAAAGTTTATGTAATTGTGACATTCATTAACTACAAAAGGTCAAGCATGATCTATTTCATGTTAACATTGTGAGGTTTATATCATGGGTAATAATCTTAATCATTGATCATTGGAATACTTTCTAGTGAAGGGTAATCTTTTCAACAAAATTCACGCATGAATTCAAATAGATAATTGTTTTCAATTCTAATCATTTATCTCTTGAAACGTAAATTATCTTTTTGTTGAGAGATTGGGCATTTCACATTGAAACAACGAGTTATTCTCATGGGTTTTTTTGTTATATCCCAAGAGTCAAGTCTAATCTCTATTTTTGTTGGACAGATTGAACATACATTCAATAAGATTGACCTCTGCATAGACATTAAAATAAAGCAATATCTAAACAAGCAAGAAGTAAAGAAGGCACTTCATGCAAACACTAGACTATATTGGGAACCCTACTCTCAGTATGTCTTATAGTATTCGTATATTTGTTTGCTTTTGTATTTTGGCATAGGAATTTTCTATTTCATTACTATGCAATAAATATGCACATCAAGAATGATATATCAAGGGGCCAAAGGACCACTACAAAGATTCCTCCTCCCATAAGACAGTCCATGGCATCCTTGCAGCCCTAAACCAGCAACAGAGGTTACAGTTCATGCTCACAGCACTCAACAATAGGCTCACAATTCACCCTACAATAGTCCAATAAGGTCATGGCTTAGCTTGGCAGCCCATAATGAGGTCACGCCCAGCTTAACTGTCCAACAAGAGATCATGGCTTAGCTTGGAAGTCCATATAGAGGTCACGCCCAGTCTTTAGCAACCCAGTTTTATCTTTGGATTTTGCTCAACTTATAGGGTAATCTTTCTTTTTCAAGAGCCTATTGGGTCAGTCAGAGGTGCTTAAGCAGAAGGTTGTTGACCTTCTTGTTGTCAGTAGCTATCTCACCATAGTGGGGTTGTGTTTTAGATATTTAATTGGATGAATGCAATTCTTTCTAGGTCATTTATCTAAGTGTCAAAATATGTCTCAAGCCTTTTTAAACAATTTTCAAGTTTGTGGTCACTGAGATGTATATTGAATGGATAATTTTGAAATGTTTGTTTTTCTCTGCTGGAGTATGTGGACGAAACTATAAATGGAACAACTAGCTTCGATGTTTCTTGTGCCCATAAGAGAATTGGTTATGGAGCTGATTTTAGCACCGTTTGATAATTGGCGCCATTTGATTTCAGCAACATAATCTGTGTTGATAGTTTGAATGTTTTATCAGGAAACATTAGTGGGTCTGTAAATACTAAATTTCCATCACTTATTCTCCATGAAAAACCCAGCGTAGACAGTTGTGGTGCATATTTTTCAATGAATTGGAAAGATTCAAACTCACATGGAAGGTCAACCCAACTCTTCTACATTCTAGAGTTCCTATCCCAGAGATCTTTCCCCCAGAACAGCCGATTTTGGGGTAATCACCCAGGAAAATATCTGTTCACTTGAGCTATGGAGAAGGCTTGGTCTTTCCAGGACCAAATGTAGGTGCAAATAAGATCAAAGCACTCATCCATTAGGAAAATCGGAGAGGTTGTGTTGTTGAAGTATAGCCGGACGAAAATGCCGTCCTTTTGATCTTTATGTAGTCTTGTGCTTGGTTGTATACTATTTGTGTGGCTGCCAATCTTAGGCAGAGCTGCATATATTGCAAAGAATTGATAGGATTCAAACATGGGCAAGGTCAATCCAACTTTTCCATGTCTAGTGTCCTTGTCCCAAAGATCTTGCCACCTGAAACATGCCTTTCTGAACTGAAATCCTAGGAAAATACCTGTCCACATGAGCTATGGAGAAGGCTTGGTCTTTCTAGGACCAAATCAAATGGCAAGTAAAATCAAAGAACTCTTCTAATAGGAGATGCAAGAGGTTGTGCAGTTGTAATACAATTGTATCTAAAGACCCTCCTCTTGGCTTTATGTAGTCTTGTGCATGGCTGTATATTATTGTGCACTATATTTCTTTACTATATGAGGTATTTAGAAAAATAATTGGTTGGAATGATGCGTTAATGTAGCATCTGTCCATCTCTATGCTATATATATCCAACATTAATTTTTCAAAAGTTAATGATTTTTTTATTGAGAAAAATAATTGCAATGAGAAAGAAAGATGTTAGAAAACCAGTAAGTTAGTATGGGTGGTTATTGGATCTTGATCACTGCTATTGTGAAATTCAGAGTCTTCTTAACATTTAAATCCATGCTTGGTTGGATAACCCATGAATTTGTCCTCTTGCAAGAATAATCAAGTATGCCTTACTTCTGCTTATGGTCTTCAGTATATACATGGTTATTCCTTCAGTAAAATTTCCTCCTTGTGTAATCTGTATTAACTTATTTCTTATATTGAACATCAACTAGGATGGGAAGGTTGTAGAGTGGAGAATCATGTGCCGAAGAATCAACATCAGTCTTGAAATTAGCAAAGACCAACAAACCAATTGTGTGCTGTTAAGTTCCACTGGAGGACAACTTACATTGCTGAGGGTAGAAAAAATATTCTCTGCCATTTTGATTTTTTCAATTGCATTTGAAGAATGAAAAGCCATGTGAAGAACTTCCAAATGAAATAGGGATGGAAGACTTGCACAAAATTCTTGGATATTTAAGCACCCTGAATATGTAGCTTTCACTTTCTCAACAATAAAACCAGCGTAGCCTTTGCAGATTTTGAGTCTTAAGGAGTCATCTCCCAAACTGGACCCTGTGGATGTCCTTATAATAAGAATGCGAGCTACAAGAACAAGAGCATCATCAGTATAAGAAAACCTCCCATCCTCTACCTTCAGAACTTGATTTACTAGGTGTTCTTCAAGTTCGGTGGATAAGGCACGCCTCACAACAATTTCATGTAACAGGTTAAAGCATGCTTTGTGAAAATGTTCAAGGAAGTGTTTTTCATAGGACATATCTGAAACACCAGCCCCCTCCATTCTTTCATCAACTGAAAGTTGTGGTTGTAGCATTCATAAACGAGCACTGACATGTTCTTCATTAAGTTGGTGACAGGCTTTTTTGTAAATAGAAGAATGCCAATCTGGAGAAAAAATGCACTCTTTAATAAAACTAAGCACTTCAACAGCTCCTTGTAAAGGAATATTACTGGAGTCAGAAACACTGTCATTTGCAGAGCAGGGCTATTCATGTGGCATAAATTCAAAATCCAAAGGCAATGCGTCTTAAGAGATTCAAAGCAGTGCATTTTGACAAAAAAGTATGTAAGCTCAGCTATTTCATAAATGGGGATGGGGAAAAGGGAAGGGCAAAAAGTATGTATAACTCAGCAATTTCCTAAATGGGGATAGGGAAAAGGGAAGGGCAAAAAGTATGTATAACTCAGCAATTTCCTAAATGGGGATAGGGAAAAGGGAAGGGTGTCTTGGTGGTTGTTTTGAAAAATGGTCCTAGCATCAAAGCAATGGTTTGACTATTGGTCTGAGTTTCAGAGCAATGTTTTGAGTCTCTGAAAAAATCTATGTAAATTGTAGGAGTCTCCTTTGTTAGGAGAAGAGGACGTGAAGGGTTTTCATGTCAGTGGGTTTTGAAAAAGCTATGAAATCTACATGTGAAGTTGTAAATGTATTAAAGTGTATGACTATGAGCTGAATGTTAAAGCCTAAAATGTTTATATAGTGAAAACTTGGACACATGGAAACATTTAAGACAATGCATTCATATTGATTTTCAAGTTTGGCATGCTTATATTAATGTCATCATGTCATTTCCTACATCTGGATAGCTAATACATGATTCCCAGATTTGGGATTTTTGCAACTTTGATCTCATTTATATCCTGTGCAGGAAGATTCCTTGAGTAAGGGTTCCTCTTCACAATTAGCCACCCCTACACTAGGGATATCTTTGAAGGGTGACAGATCTCCATCTGTTACACCACCAGAAGCTTGGGGTGGAGATATACCAACTGATAGATTTAGTTAAGTGCAGTCACTAAATTATTGGTTTGAATCTTGATATCTAGCAGGCAATTTGCTCAAAATACAGTTGGGTAAGGTTTGCCTAAAATTGCATGGGAACTTAAATTAACTTCATACTTCAACTTATTGCATTTTGTCTAGTTGTATCATACTTTATTGGTGTATGCAAAGTGGTCCTTATATATGTTCTAGTTGGCATGAGCAACAGGTACATCGTCAGATCTGCAGTCAATACTTCCTATGCCAGATAAGAAAGTGCTCTTTGCTGCTATTGATAAGTTTCAAAAGTGAGTAAAGTTTGTATTATTTTCTACTTATCCACAATGAAGATGGGTAAGGTTTACCTAAAATTGCATGGGAACTTAAATTAACTTCATACTTCAACTTATTGCATTTTGTCTAGTTGTATCATACTTTATTGGTGTATGCAAAGTGGTCCTTATATATGTTCTAGTTGGCATGAGCAATAGGTACACCGTCAGATCTGTAGTCAGTACTGCCTATGCCAGATAAGAAAGTGCTCTTTGCTGCTGTTGATAAGTTTCAAAAGTGAGTAAAGTTTGTATTATTTTCTACTTATCCACAATGAAGATGGGTAAGGTTTGCCTAAAATTGCATGGGAACTTAGATTAACTTCATATTTCAACTTATTGCATTTTGTCTAGTTGTATCATACTTTATTGGTGTATGCAAAGTGGTCCTTATATATGTTCTAGTTGGCATGAGCAACAAGTACACCGTCAGATTTGCAGTCGGTACTGCCTATGCCAGATAAGAAAGTGCTCTTTGCTGCTGTTGATAAGTTTCAAAAGTGAGTAAAGTTTGTATTATTTTCTACTTATCCACAATGAAGATGTGGGAAGTTTATTTGTTTCCTTGTTTGTTTGTTCATGAAGCATTCTTAAAAATTTTCCATGCTTAAAAATGATTTCTAGATTGTCTGTGACTTTGTCAACAGATAGGACACATATGGAGTATTTTCTGAACCAGTGGATCCAGAGGAGGTATTCCATGTTTTTCCATATCACTCTACTTTCCATGAACAAATAATTTGATTATTGTTTTTTTCCTATAAAGCGATTTGATAAAAAATGTGTTATTTCCTGTTCTGTCAGCTCCCGGACTATTTTGATGTTATTGAAAATCCCATGGACTTTGGTACCATAAGGAAGAAACTTGAAAATGGAGATTATGTGAGCTTAGAGCATCTTGAGGTTAGTCATAAGTAATAAATTTGCTGGTTTTACCTGCTTGCTCTTTTTCTCAACATTTGTAGAAGTCAAATTTCCAGCATTATTAAGTATGATAGTGGTATTGTTTTGACATTTTGACAAGACTAAATGTGTGCCTTATAGTATTTCAAAATGTACGTGTGTTAATAATGTTTAATTCTATGTATATGTTTTTTAAAGAAAGCCTAGTCATGTATCATAGGAAGTTTGGTAATTTTATCATCACAATAATTTTTTTTTTTTTAAAAGACAATACCATCGCTTAAGCGACGGCTACAACTGTCGCTTTACCAACGATTAGAGTTTATAGTTGTTGCTTAACCGACGGCATGAAGATAATTTAAAAAAAAAAAGACACTACCGTCGCTTAAGAGACGGCTACAACTACCACTTTACCGATGATTAGAGTTTATAGCCGTTGCTTAACCGACGGCATGAAGATAATTTAAAAAAAAAAGACACTACCATCGCTTAAGAGACAGCTACAACTGCCGCTTTACCGATGATTACTGTTTATCGCCGTCACTTAACCGACGGAATGAAGGTTATTTTAAAAAAAAAATTGACTACCGTAGCTTATCCGATGGCCATTCTGTCGCTTAACCGACGGCATGAAGGTTATTTTCTTAAAAAAAATTCATTACCGTCGAAGAAATTCTATCGCTTAACCAACGGATTGGAAAGATGTCGGATAACCGACGCTAAGCCACTGACGCTTAAAAAAAATCATAGTGTCGTACATGCGAAAGGGAAGTGTCGAAAATCCGACAATACTGCCGTCGGATTTTTGGTCGAAATGTAGTAGTGTTAAGTTATACAAAACTGTTTATTTTTGTTGTTTTCATGCAATCTTCCAGAGGTATCCACGGCCTGAAAAAGAGTATCAGTCATCTTCACTGATTTACAATGATAGATCACTAGATTTGGTATGACATCTTTTCACTAAAGGAAACATTTTCACATTTGTTGGAAACAGTTTCGAGGTTCTTTCCCCAAGAAAATATGTTTTTATTGAAGAAAGACCATTTTCATCCATGGCTTTTGGTGGTGTTGATCCTAATAACTTCAAGGGTAAGCATCAATATGCTCCTATTACTTGAAATGGTTACTAGAAAGTATGTAATAGAATCATGTTAGTTTTCCAAGTTTAAGATTGACTGTATTTAAGGATAAACACATGCATACCATGTTATGTGTATGAGTCATAGTTACTAGTAGGTATGTCATGGGATTAATATACTCTAATAAATAGGTTTTTCTATTTCCTTCAGTTTGACATGGGAGACTTCCTCATTAATGATCAATCAACGGGTCAGCATACAATCCATCTTATTCGATTGGGCACATGATTGCTTCTTAAGGAATCTTATGAAAATATTGATGACATTTTATGAACATTTTGTTGCAGGTTTCTGTGCTGGAGGTTTTGTTTCTATTGCAAATTCTGGAACTTCTTTGCTAGTTGGTCCATCGGTAAAGCATGCATACCTTTGATCTTTTGTAAATTTCTTGTATAATTTAGTGGTGTTTTCTAGGTCTGTGCACCATATGCTATTGCATAGGGGTGTGGCACATCTCACGCTTGTATGCTACTGCACTGTGTGATCATTGTGCTATTGTAATGTGTGATTTCCATGCATGATGAATATTTAAAATTATATGCATCTACCATTCTAGGTGAAAATTTTGAAGGATAAATGGAGTAATATGAAGAAGAGTAATTATTGAACCATATACATACATGGATGAATTAATTGTGTCTATCTTGTTCCCAATCTTCCTCTTTGGACGAAAACTCCTTGAAATCTCATGTGTAATCTCAACATATCCTTCTAGCATTCTACTCAGTTATACTAATACTTCCTTCATAGTGTCACATTTTTCAACATTATTGGACTTTCTTCCCTCTAAGACTCTTATTTGCACCATTTCATAACACACCTTGGTATCCTTTATTGCATTTATGAAGTTCTTTGTAAATAAAATAACTTCTCTCTGGCCCTTATCTTTAATTGACAACTAAATTATTTTTCTATCCTTTATAATGTCCTCAATTATTCTCAAGTGATTTATATATCCATTGGGCATCCACAAACTACTTATATTTTACATTTTAGTCCTTCAATTGACTTGTACTTGAGCATGCATTTTATTTATATGTTTGACAAAATGATTCTATATCATCACTCATTTGGACATGTTGAGTGAAAATCTATCATATCTAAAACACTAATTAGATTATTTTGATGCATAAAATTCAATGATCACCGGCAGAGCATGTGCTCTAGAATGAAAAGGATATATAGAAGTTGTTAACACTCCATTTTTAACAATTGATCTAAGAGCCTGACAAGAGTTCGATGAGGGTCCCATTCCCTTGAACTTTATGTGAACACCCCTTCAAAGAAGAAAATGGCAGGTGTGCTAAAGGCATTGAGTGGGACTCGAAACCGAAGGCTGAGATTGATCGGAGGTGGATCAATGGTTCCAAACCATTTCGCGCGAGCAGACACACTCGACCAAAGCCTCCTTTCCAAATTGCGAAATGTGTTAAAGGTCGGAAATATTCTACAGTCGAGATAATATGTGAGTCAGATATACGGCCTTGATCAATTTTGCATGCCATACTTGTGTGGGTGAAGCCACGACTTCAAATTGCGAAAGAGGGATAGTGTTCGTGAAGATTAACGTCTATGATAAGAAAGGAAGAGAATTATAAATAAATCAAAGTTTTATAAAGGTGGCTTACAAGTTTAAGTTATAAAAGAAATATTTTATATTTTTATAAAAACACATTTTTTTATAAGAATATTAAATAAAATTCTTTATATAACAAAAAGTGTTGGCCTAAAAGCCCATCTCGCATAAAGTCAAATTGGGCTCGCACACCAACCCGTCACTTTTGTAGCAAAACTAAACATTGATCAATGATCCAAATTAAAGCACATTTCATCCAACAACTCAAAGAAATTTTTCATTGTGAAGTTGCATGGAGAAATTAAAGTTTTCAATTTGTGAAATGATGTTAAATGGTAGATAGGTTTTGACAGTCAGATTGGAAGGTGAAGAAAATCCATGATGTACGATCATTTCGCATTGTGAACTTGCATGCTGTAAGTCAAATTTTAAGTCAATGAAATTTTGTATTGGGATCAAGTTAAAACACGTGTTGTTGCAGCATCAACTCGCCCAACCAATCAACAGTGTAAAAACATTTTCGCTTGGGAGAAGTATTGCTTGTTTAAATTTTGTTGGATGGAAAGGAATTTTATACTGTAAGTGGTTAAGCCAATGAAGCTTACACTACAGTCTAGAATGGTGCAGAAATTCCAGAAATTTAAATCTACAAATGAAGGATTCAGCATTAAAAACATCCACACAAACATAGTATGTGAATTAAAGCATTAGAGCATGGTTGTTTTTTATGGAAAATGGTTGTTTTCGTCATTATTTTAAATCAATTGTTCCTACCGAACCAAGATAATTTTCCAAAAATTGAGAGAGGGTTTTATTAATAACACACCTATCTACAATAAATTCTCTCAGTTTTTACCCAGGTGCTGTGCATTGAGTGAAACGAAGTCATCTTCAGAGAGAAAATTTCCAGATTTTGAAAGGAATGTTTTATTCAGTTATTTCAATCAACTATTTCCAGAAAACCAGAAATAATTTTCCAAAATTGAATGAGATTTCTCTTAATAATAGAATCATGTGAAATAACCTCTCTAATTTTTTACCCAGGTCATATGGTTTAGGAGAAACAAAGTTATTTCTACAGGCTATTTTTTAGGTTTTCCAAAGGACCGTTTCAAACATCACACTCAAAGAATTGTTTCAGCCAAATGGAGTTGAATTTCAGGAAACTAAGAGTGGTTTTCCTTCATCGCATGCCTATATAGAAAAAAAGACTTCATATTTTACACAGGTATCATAGGTTGGGAGAATTTAAATCATCTTCACAGGGTATTTTTCAAGAAATTTACAGGTTTAGTGTCTGAGCGATCAGTTTCAAAATCATATTCTGATGAGCTAGAGTTGAATTAGAAGAAAAGAAGACATGGGTATTTTGAGAAAATGGCCCATTAAAAGGCCTCTTTCAGTTTTTACATAGCTATCACCATATGGGATATGCAAGAGGGGCTTTAAGCCTGTTTTTCTAGTAGTCCACATTTTATTTTTTGTCTTATGTGAATTGTGGTGTGTAAGCCACGTCCGGAGTTTGTTAGAATATGTCCTTCGGTTGTAACAAATTTTGATTACTGGATGTCAGTCTGGGAAGTCCAAATGATATAAATATACCTCCTGAAGAAGGAGAAGGAGTTGAAACGAATGCAATTTTTGTTGTCTATGTTTCCAAGATACTTTTAATAAAATAGCAGAGCTGAGGTCATCGTTTCTTACAGGGATTCATGTGTCGTTCGTATTTGTAGTCTATAGCTTCCTTTCTTATGTGAATGTTTTTCCAATTTATCTCGTCCTATTTGTTTTCTTTCATATCTGAAATGTAGTGTATAATAGTTTGGAATTCATACTTGCTATGCTCCGGCTGTTGTTTTAGATATTTAGCAAAGTTTTCTTCTAAAGTTGATACAGAATTCATTTTTCAATGCTCTGTGTTGATTGTCTATTCATGTTCCTCTCTTTCACCAGACAATTATAAATCGACTGTGACCGAGTGGCTATCTTGTCCTTGTTTTGGAATCGCTTACATAAGCTTTGTTTATTTCTATTATATATCTTGACTCCATCGCCCAATGGTTCTATGTTTTGTTTCAACCAATTTTACAACAATTTATAGTTTCACTTGCATATATCTAGCATAATTGACATTTGGTGAGAGATCCCTCTTAGAATAGTAGAAGGCCAGTTCTCTCTTCGAAAGTGGTTTTGTTGTTACCCGAGAGCGGGCCTTCTGCAACCTTTGGGATCAATTATGGTGCTAACAAACTGGCATCATTGCCAGGGACGAGTTGAAGATCATCCCTGGGAAGAAAAACAAATATTCAAAGGATAAAGGATTTTAGTGGGAAAACAGAGATTCTTACATGTGAAAAAGGTTGTATCATTTTCCCTAGCAACTCCACTGAAAGATTCTAGAAGGTGACTCCACTGGGGAGACTGATGGTCAGAAAGACAAATACGGGGAGAGGTCTCAAATCTTACCTGGATTTGAATGAAAGGTTTAGATCTGACTGTTGATGGTGAACAATGGTTAGACATCAAGAAGGTCATGTCTCTTTTCACCTGGTAACTCCATCTATGAAGGATCCATTCTTCATAATGTTATATGGAAGCTCCACTATCAAAGGGTGTTGCAAAGTTTGAGGAGCTGATTCAGTTTCTCCACCATCAAGATGACTTCTCGGGCTGCAAGGTATGCTCCTATGAATCTTACTGCCATTCCTGGTTATCCCAATAAAATAACTCTGGTAAATTGGCAAATAGATATTCCAAGATTCAATGATGGAAAGGGTGATGATGTTGCCATCCATTTATTCAGATTTCATAAGCATATACATAAGCTGGGAGTGGGATGGTGTGAATATTCTTTAATGAAACTATTCATGTTTAGTTTAGAAGGATATGCAAGGTCTTGGTATGAGGGATTTCCAGTAGGGATTTTATCCTTCCTTAAATACTTTCATACCATATTTCATGAACATTTCGAAAGGCATTATCCTTCTTTGTTGTTACTTCAAGATTGTTGCACACACGATAAAGAGTTGATTGAAAATGTGAAAGATGAGTTTGGTGGTGATCATTATTTGGATGAAAAGGTTTTAGATATCTTACATGAATATTCATCTCAAAAAGAAAGACAAACCAATTGCCATGATATTCAAGAAATTTCCTAGCAGTTAGTATTGTCTTCCTTGATTGAAGTTGATATAGACCAAAGCTTAGATTCAATGAGTTATATCTCTCTTCCTGAAATTGATGATGATTTGCATCATTCTTGTCATTCTTCATGTGACGAAGAGAGAGGTTGGGACTGTCAATCAAATTCTTCCTCATATTATTCAACTTCTGAATTTTTGTTACAAGAAGACGCCTCCCCTTCACAATCAGAAATTCCTTTTCACAGCAGCAATATCTTGAAAGTTACAGTGTTTGTGTGATTGATTACACAGAAGATGATAATTCTAGAAAATTTCAGTCTTGTAGTCCCTCCACATGTTCATTTTCTGAAAATGCAAGTAAAGAGAAATCAGATTTTCAAATAGTGGTAGAAGAAAGACCTCTTCATGTTGATCAAATTCATATTTCACCTAAAGATTTACATGAATATATAAAGGTCTCTTTGCTTGAAGAAGATGATCAGCCTAGTGATTTGAAAGGAGATGGGTGCACTGAATTTTTTCTAAAGAATGCAATCAGCCTGTCACAATTTCTGTTAGTGAAGAAAATTTCATTGCAATCCAAGATAAAAAGTATGAAAACATAGTAGAAACTAGACATGTTGAAGATCACAAACAGAAATTTGATATTGTAGATGAATGTATAAATTTCCTTTGAATGGATGATGAGCGAGAAGGGAATTTATGAAATCAATCCCAACCTTTAGAAAAAACAGTAGTATGCCATGAAGAATTCAATAATGAAGAAGAAGATGGGGGTTCTCAATTGGGTGTGTCTTCTTGTTTTTCAAATTCAGAAATTTTTTGTCAAGAAGAAATCTATTTGCTCGATCCTATTGAAGAAATGTATGATGTTTCTGATGAAGCATATAAAAAATATGAAGTTTTAAAATCAGAAATTTTAGATGAAGTTGTGGATGTCTCGCTTGGAAATTGTCATGAGTTTTCCTTGCATAGTTCTTTTGAAGATCAGTTTGATAGCATGCAAGGGAATTTATAGTTGGGACAACTCTCTCATGGTAAGATAATGACAGAATTTTTTGAAGGCCGTCATGTTTTTTTATGATCAAGTGGTAGAGTACATGGAGAATCTTGGTAGTGGTAATGGCTGGTTATATCTCTACTATAAAGATCAATTTCTTTATTATAACTTTCTGCCATTAAGTTTGTCATCTATGTTTTTTATCATGCATGAAGAGAAAGTTGGTTTATGGGATCATTTGCTTGAGTGGCTTCATTGGAAGTTGGAAGTTACTTGACTAAGAATTGATGCTTAGTGAGTAGGGTAGGTAAGTAAATATGGATAAGCTTGACATGGTGAGCATTCTGTTCAGTAGCTTTCAGTTTCTTTTTAGTTTCAGTTTTGATTTTAGTTTCAATTTCAAAGTTCAGGTCTGTAGTTACAGTTGTCTTCAGTTTTTATCCAGGTGATAGGTTGAAAGAGTGGGATTTGTTTGCATAATGGTTTTAGTTGGTGGTTCAATTCAGAATAGGTTGAGGATTTTAGAGAAAAATTGAAGGAATCCCAATGGTTTCGCCACTTGGTCTGTGGGGGTTCTTTGCTACCTCACTGGGAGGATAGCATCCCTTGTGGATCCAGTTGTTAACACTCCATTTTTAACAATTGATCTAATATATTGATAGGAGTTCGATGAGGGTCCCATTCCCTCGAACTTCATGTGAACACCCCTTCAAAGAAGAAAACAGCAGGTGTGTTGAAGGCATTGAGTGGGACTCAAAACTGAAGGCTGAGATTGATTGGAGGTGGATCAATGGCTCCAAACTCTTTCATGTGAGCAGACACACTCGACCAAAGCCTCCTTTATATATTGTGAAATGTCTTAAAGGTCAAAAATATTCTATGGTCGAGATGAGATCTGAGTCACATCTATGGCCTCAATCAATTTCGGATGCCATACTTGTGTGGGTGAAGCCATGACTTCAAATCATGAAAGAGGGATAGAGGTCACAAAGATCAACAGCCACGATAAGAAAGGAAGAGAACTATAAATAAATCAATGTTTTATAAAGGTGGCTTACAAGTTTAAGTTATAAAAGAAATATTTTATATTTTTATAAAAACAAAATTTGTTTTTTATCATATCATTAAACAAAATTCTTTATAAAACGAAAAGTGTTGGCCTAAAAGCCCATCTTGTATAAAGTCAAATTGGGCTTGCACACCAACCCGTCACTTTTGCAGTAAAACTAAACATTGATCAACGATCCATATTAAAGCACATTTCATCTGACGACTCAAAGAAATTTTGCATTGTGAAGTTGCATAGAGAAATTAAATTTTTCAATTTGCGAAATGATGTTAAATGGTAGATAGGTTTTGATGGTCAGATTGGAAGGTGAGGAAAATCCACGGTGTATGATCATTTCGCATTGTGAACTTGCATGAGGTAATTCAACTTTTAAGTCAGATAAATTTTGTATTGGGATCAAGTTAAAACACGTGTTGTTGCAGCATCCACTTGCCCAACAAATCAATAGTGTAAAAACCTTTTCGCTTGGGAGAAGTATTGCTTGTTTAAATTTGCATGGATGGAAAGGAATTTTATACTGTAAGTGGTTGAGCCAATGAAGCTTACACTACAGTCTATAATGGTGCATAAATTCCAAAACTTTAAATCTACAAATGAAGGATTCAACATTAAGAAGATCCACACAAACACAGTATGTGAATTAAAGCTCTAGAGCATGGTTGTGTTTTATGGAAAATGGTTTTTTTGGTCATTATTTTAAATCAATTTTTCCTACTGAACACAAATTATTTTCCAGTACCTGAGATATTTTTTTCTTCGTAACATACCTATCTACAATAACCTT
The DNA here is from genome assembly GCA_001517045.1 of Pseudotsuga menziesii. NCBI lineage: Eukaryota > Viridiplantae > Streptophyta > Pinopsida > Pinales > Pinaceae > Pseudotsuga > Pseudotsuga menziesii. The sequence continues at coordinate 275,179 of LPNX010814288.1, read as the reverse complement.
TCTCATGTTTTACCCAGGCGATGTGTATTGAGAGAACCGAAGTCATCTTTAGAGAGAAAATTTCCAGATTTTGAAAGGACTCTTTTAGTCAGTTATTTCAATCAATTGTTTCCAAAAAATCTGAAAGAATTTTCCAAAATTGAATGAGGTTTCTCTTAAGAACAGGATCATGTTCAATAACCTCTCTCATTGTTTACCCAGGTCATATGGTTTAGGAGAAACAAAGCGATTTTTACAGGCTATGTTTTAGGTTTTCCAAAAGACTGTTTCAGACATCAAACTCAAAGAATTGTTTAAGCCAAATGGAGTTGAATTTCAGGAAAATGAGAGAGGTTTTTATTCATAAAATTCCTATATACAAAAAAATCCTTCATATTTTACACAGGTATCACAGGTTAGGAGAATTTAAAATATCTTCACAGGGTATTTTTCCAGAAATTTAGAGGTTTACTGTCTGAGTCACCAGCTTCAAAATCAGAGCCTAAGGATTTGGTGCTGAATCGGAGGAAACGAAGACATGGGTTTTGTTGGTAACATGGCCCATTACAAAAACCTCTTTCAATTTTTTCATATATGTCACCATCTGGGATATGCAAGAGGCGATTTAAGCCTGTTTTTCTAGTAGTCTGCATTTTCTTTTTTGTCTTATGTGAATCATGGAGTGCAGGCCACGTCTGGAGTTTGTTAGAAGATGTCCTTCAGTTGTAACAAATTTTGATTCCTCGATGTTGGTCTGGGATGTCCAAATGCTATAAATATACCTCCTGAAGAAGGAGAAGGGGTTGAAACGAATGCAATTTTTGATGTGTATGTTTTTGAAATAATTTTAATAAAATTGCAAAGCTGAGGTCAGCGTTTCTTACAGGGCTTCATGTGTCATTCATATTTGCAGTCGGTAGCTTCCTTTTTTATGTGAATTTTTTTCCAGTTTATCTCATCCATTTTGTTTTCTTTCATATATGAAAGGTAGTGTATAACAGTTTGGAATTCACACTTGCTATGCTCCGGCTGTTGTTTTCGATATTCACCAAAGTTTCCTTCTAAAGTTGATACATAATTCATTTTTCAATGCTCTGTGTTGATGGTCTATTCATGTTCCTCTCTTTCACTAGAAAATTGTAAATCGACTGTGACTGAGTGGCTATATTGCACCTATGTTGGAATCGCTTGCATAAGATTTGTTTATTTCTGTTATATATCTTGAATCCATCGCCCAATGGTTTTGTGTTTTGTTTCAACCACTTTTAAAAAAAATTATTTTTTCACTTGCATATATCTAGAATAATTGACATTTGGTGAGAGATCCCTCTCGAAAGAGTAGAAGGCCAGTTCTGTCTTCGGAAGTGGCTTTGATGTTACTTGAGAGGGGGCCTTCTCCAACCTTTGGGCTCAATTCTGGTGCTAATAGAATCATACCATACTGATATGTCATAAGAGATATCAAGTAAAGAACTGTAAATGAAAAGGATATAGATTATTTACATATTTATTGAAATAATCTCCACCATTATCTGTGTGAAGGATATCGATCCCCTTACCAGATTGTTTCTCTGCAAGAGCTTTAGAATCTCAAATAAAATCAAACACATCGGTTTTTTGTTTTAAGAAGTAGACCCCTATGTATATAGAGATGTAATCAATGAAGGTTAGTACCAGGACTAGAAATTAACGGCCCGTAGAATGTTTTTTCACTTTTTAGACGTATTTGACAACTCTTTAAAAAATTAAAACATCATAGATGACGGGAATATAATAATTCAAACTGTAGATTTGACGTTTACTAGTTTATATCTCCCGTCATAAATATTAATAATGGTTCCAGATGCAGGCTCTCAATTCTAGCCTTTACTGGTTATGCATTACATTGGAGTGACCCAATCCCATCCACTAAGATTGACACCAGATCTCCATGAAATTTCTCTATAAGGATTCATTTATATCTACACGTTTATCGATATCAACGGGGTTAACTTTACCCCAATGTGGTGTTCATTCAGATACAGTGGGTTTATAAAATAAAACTTGGATATTGTGTGGTTCTCTTCATTCCAACCATAGATCTCAAGTTACAACATTATTGTTCAGGTTAGCATTTCTTTGAGTTTATGTTTTCTTTATGTATTATGTTGTCTAAGGATGAAGATATTTATGTATATGACCATTGTTCTTCTATTTTCATTTACAGAAATGGAGCATTATATAGGGCTCCTGAAAGTGGGCGTCATAAGGGAACTGATCTAGTTGCTTCAGATTTTATGAATATCTATAATCGGTATGTTGTGGTCAACCTGTGTAACCAAGTGCCTGCCATTTCTCACTTTGTTTTTGCTTCAATTTTGAACATTTTGCATATTTTTATGGTGTGAAAGCTGGGATGGATTGAGGTTTGCAAATTTTCAATTCGATTTTGTACTTGTGTTTTGTTTTTTTTAATTTTACTAACCGTGGAAAGGGAAAATAAAAAACACTAAGAATCTGGGCTGGGTTGGGGTTTGCACTTTAAATTCGATTCTACACTGATTTATTTTAAATCTATTAACGAGGGAAAAGGGGTAAAAAAACCTGGGTTGGGGTTTGCAATTTAAATTTGATTTTATAGTGATTTATTTTAAATTTATTAACCAAGGAAAGGGGTAAACACACCTAGAATACCATTTATTTTAAGTTACAGTAGGGAAATAAGTGAAAACACCTAGAATGGCATTTTTTAATTGCAGGCTACTTGCAACATGCCATTTTTTTTCTCATCGTGAGCACTATAATCCACAGGCTTATTATTAAGGATATTGGTTTGATTCTTTTCCTAGGGGCTATGATTTTGCCGACGAGTTATTGGTCAAGGGCATGATTTTTTCCATGAATTTTGCTGTGGTTTCTCTCTTATAGACAATGGGTAGGCCTTTAATAACTTGCTGGATACTTTTCTAGCTCTTTTAATAACTTGTTGGATACTGGCTAGCATTAAAATACCAAAGTCTATAGTAGCACTTACTTCTTACCCAATTAATTTAGTTGATAGTCATGAATTTAAAGTAAGCGTAATGTGAAAGGCTTGAAAAATCCAAGACCATCATTAAATTTCCATTTGATAGGAATAATAGATTTGAATTTCTAGGCTTGGTTAGTACGTATATTTATTTATTCATAGATAGGTGAGGAAAGGGACTAGTAATATCACTGGGCACAAAATCAAGAAGTGATGTGGCTCTCTTATCCTTTCCTTTCTCAAATCTCTCTTCAAGGTGCCTACCAAGAGTATATATTGGACAAACTCCATCGAAGAAGGATATAGGTGGCAACCCCACTATCCCGTCTTGTTTGATTAATTGATGCAATTAACGTAAGTTAATATTCCCAAACATATCATGCCATAACTTACTAACATCATTAGAATTTATTAACAATGCTAAAGTAGGAGTTTTAAGAAAAAACTTTGAAAAAACATACAATTTATTTTTGTGATCAACTTTTCTAAGTGAAATATTTCAATTTTTTTTTTGTTAAATCTACCAACAGGTGTCGATTTTTTGATGATGTTTCCACGCTTTTGTCAAACATCCGACACATAAAAGAAACGCTCAACTGACCTTTGTATTAACCTTTAGATGGCAATGTCATGACTCTGACACTTCATCCCGTTAGATGACCGATGCTTCAAGTGTCAGTAGGCGTCGAAAATCCGGCGCATTCTGGATAAAAACAGTGACGGTGTTGCCATGACTCTGATGCTTCTACCCGTCGGAAGAACGACCCTTCAAGTGTTGGTAGGAGATGGATTTTCAATGGTTTATGCAAGTTTTGATTTACACTTTGAAAGAAAAAACTATCGAATAGGCGACACCATGGTGTGTTGGATATTTGACCCACTTTCGTAGCATGTCGAATATCCAATGTTATGCCACTGACGGTAAAAAAAAGTGTATGTGTCGAAGATGCAACAGAGAAGTGTCAAATTTCAGACATGCAAGGTCTCGAATTTTGGGTTGAAATTATATCAAGCAATAGTTATCTGTTTTCTATGAAATTTGTCTTTTTCTGTGTGTATTATTCATTACTTTACACTGCATAATACTACGATATTATTGCACTCATTTCCTAAAGATCAATGGCACAATAATTCAAACCTATTATTAGATCCTACTCAGGAATCCAACAAGTCTGTCCAATATCCATTGTACACCACAAGAAGTTGGGTTTCCACATAAGTCCCTTAAAGTGTGCATTTCTAACTCTGGATTCGTTCAGAGAAGTCTCTATAGGTTTGACGAACCCTGATAAAGTGTACATATCGAGATGGAAGGATTGATTTTGACACAGTGCGAATTTTTTTTTTGTTTGCAATATTTTCTTATAGGTGCTACATAGCTTTATTGAAGAAATTGACTGATCAGAAGGAGAATTAATGCAGTCTCAATCTTTCTTACCTCGGATCCTAAAACCCTTAAAATATGTTGATTGGAGCATAGATATGCAGATCTGCTTCTACAATCTTGGCCTGTATAGGATGACAATGGGAAGAGAGACTGAACCACATCATCCTACTCAGAAAATAAGTTCTTGAACCGATTGGATGAAGCATTTGGAATCCTTTTTTTCCCACATCTCCAGGGATCTCCTCTTTCATCTCAAGGGATTTAAGACTCCCAAAGAATATTGGGATAAGCTTGAATTCTTATTTGGAAACCAATATGAGCTTTGAAGACACATCTTGGAGAATGAGCTAATAGCCTTAAAGCCCAATAGTTTCGATACCATCCAACAATTTTTTTTTAAATTCAATTCCCTTGTACTCCAATGTAAGCAGTGAGGAATACAGAGGAAGGATGAGCAACTCGTGCTCTCAATTCTTAGAAAATGTAGCTCTTAGTATTCCATCTCCGTCTCTACCTTCCATTCTGTAAGACATTCCATCCCCAATTGAAAGATTCCTTCACTTGACATCTTTTTCAAATCTTTAATACAGGAGCATGAAAAGTTGGTAGAAATGGGAGTCCTCCAAACTTTGAAGAACCAAGCTATTTTGATGTTGGACTCTACCAATGCACAAGCTAAAGCGAGGCACAAGGGAAAGGAGCCTAAAACATGTGATTCAAAATGAAAAGAGAGTTAGAAGTCTTCCTAAGGAGTGTCATATCCCCATATTTTAGGACATAAATTTTTTGACCATGTCCAACACATTAGGGGGTCAAAAATGCATTAATTACCTCACCTAAGGAATTTTGTCCGAATATTATTTATGAGGAATTAATTAATTAGCCTAGAGAAATTTTGATAAATAATTATTATTAAGGCATGTACTTGATTTTAGTTATTTCCATTAATTAATTATTGTGCAAATAACATATGGAATTGAGCTTGCATGTCAGGCACAATTGGCAAGACAACTTTCTAAGGGAGGAGATTAAGAAAGTCGAAACTCTATGACAAAAGCAGTCAGGGAGAAAAGGGAAAGTGCCCAAAAGCTATGATAAAATATTTCATAATAAAAGAAGGAAGAAATTGACTAAGGAGGGCACAGTTTCCTTCTTTAGACTCGGTCTCAAAAGAAGGAAAGTCATAAAAAGTTGTCATAGGGAAAAGCAAGAAACAATTGACTAAAGAGGGTGCAGTTTCCTTTTTGGAGGCTCAGCAAAAAAGTCAAAAAGGAATAAAAAGTTGTCATTGAAAAAAGTAGCAACTACGGGACTAAGGAGGGCACAGTTTCCAAGTTTGACAAATGAATTATGAAATGGATAGGGAAGCAACTGACAAGAGTCCCTACTTGCCAATTACACAAGGAGGGTGCATATGTGCCTAGGGTTATGGCTTCTATGAGGATGAATTTCTCTCAAAGGTCACCTATTGTCTCTACTTGCTAATCAAGTCACTTAGAGATTTATGAAAGGATAATTCAAGCTCCATTTACTATTTTGGTTGATGTCTTAATTGATGTGCTTATGTGAGCATGCCTTTCTTAGTGATGTTCCTTAAAAACTTGGGAGATGAACCTCAAACCTTCCCTTCCCACTCCTTCATCCACATTTATTCTCTTTGTAGGAATGGAGTGCTTGATGTTCACCCATTTAAGGTAATATTAGAAATTTTTAATCCTTCATCTCAGTCAATTTGAGCTCCAGTGAAACGCAAGCTTCACCTACACTCTCAACATTTCTCTTGTCATATTTTGGGCCTCCTTCCCACCATTTTGGAGTCCTTTTCTGTAATGTTTAGTCAATACAATGATCTCTGATGTTTAACATCTGATAAATTCTGTCATTTATATTTCTCAGGTCGTAATAATTCTATACCTGAAGTTTACCTTCTCAATTTCTCTTGAAAAGCTTAATTCGTCATTGTAATGGGGGGAATTGATCAATCTAGTGCAATAATGAGCAAGAAAAGGTTGTGGGAAGGAGTATAAATGATTATATATGTCCATTGAAGCTGTATTAATTTATATGAGATTTAATTTTCTGCATTTAAGTCAATCTGTTATGAATTCTATGCTTAATTTAGCACCCTGGCTAGAACACTAGTTTTAATTGACTAGTTTTACCATTTACTATAAAATAAGTTCTACCCAATCAAATATAGTTATTTAAATTTTTATGGATCATTGAAGGACCAAAATACCCATACATAAATCCATATCTGAATTTAGTTGAGTTCGTACAATGATTTGGGATCCTCCATTGCGTAGGGTCTCACTAGGCCAAAATTGCCTAAAAATCACAGTTCTTTCCTAAACTCTCCAGACAACTCCGAATCAGTTAGAAACTGTCCCAAATAATATTTTATGTTATATGAAGTCCTGATAAAAATTATTCATGTTTTCCCAAGCACATGGTCAAAAGGACAGAAGTAATTTCCCTAGTTTCACGATTGGGTGACCTAGAAGCGTGGGAGTAGGTTTCCACATAGCATGTTCTCAAACCTAAATGGTTGTCACGTCCCCACCCTTCTACCGATGAGAATATGCGACTATGATGCTATAATTTCAATATTTATATCCTCATGAACATAAAATAAAATGCATTGGAAATGAAACACACACAGATGCATAATTCGTCTAAACATACAGCGGAAGCAAACACATTCATCCAATACATTCAACATGTTCATCATCTCATTTAAGCAATAAATACAATTGCAAAGACAGAATGGATAAGAGATACTTGTCTTTAACAGAATATTGTCCTGCAACTAGCTACATTGCTGCAATGTTCCACCCAACCATAGGCCAATGTGCTCATCAATCACTCAGCAACTCTGCCACCCCGAGCTCGGCATGATTCTACAAGGAATAAGGGGAAACTAGTAGGCTCACATGTAGCCAAGGATACAAAAATCGGCCAAGCAAACACAGTCATTAGAGGAAATTTCAACTCAAAATCGGACTCCCAAGGAAAATTAATAAAATAATAGTTAAAATAATAAAATAATATTTACTATGGAGGGAGAAAATAAAAAGCTATTTTTTTTGTTTTTATTTTCGACATATCTCCTTGTGTTTTTACTCAAATTTCAATCGAAAGAGCTCATTGGATGTGGAATTAAATTCCATATCCAACGAGTACCCACTCGGCATAGTTTTGATGAGCCTCACTACCCCAAAGACAAGAAATACCTGAAAAAATGTGATGATGACATCATCATCATGCCTTTTCAGGTATTTCTTGTTTTTGGGGTAGCGAGACATGTCAAAACTATTCTGAGTGGGTGCTCATTGGATGCAGAATTTAATTCCACATCCAATGAGCTCTCCCAATCGAAATTTGGGTAAAAACACAGGGAGATATGTAAAACATACGAACAAAACAAGTATTTTTTTTATGATACCTATCCCCAAATTTATATTAAAAAATTGTTTAAGATGTGCTCCCTTTTTTAATTTTAATGCATTTTGATTGACTAATACATGATGACATGGAATTTGTATTATTTTTGGAAGGCCCATTCTAAATTGAAATTTCCTCTAATGTGGGTTTATCAGACTAACAGGAGATGGAAAAGCTGGCTGCTAAGCTAGTGGGATCACTAAAGAGCTAAGCACACCTACACCAGAACTAGCCTGAATTATAATACATCCACACACACCCAACACAAGGAATCATCCCCTTCTCTGTTGCACAGTCCCTCAGTCCATGCCTTCCCTTCTAGTGCTATTCATGGGGTGTAGAGAAGAAATCCAGCCCTCTAGCTCTGTCTATGATGCTACTGCACATAGTAGGTTTATCAAGCACCCTAAGGCTCCATTCCAATCCCGAACAGTACAAATATCAAAAAACACATAATAGACAATAATTCACAGCTCTATAATTCGAAGGGAAACACACCACAGAGGCCAAATCAAGTATGACAAATGGTTAAAATGGCTCAGATTGAGCCAACTCAAATTCCAAATTTTTTTATGGCCTTAACATGGCCAAAACAACCTCAAAAACACCCAAATTTTGTGGCTTTATTCTCCCACTCATTGGGAAACACTAAACAATGAAATTCCCCACCGTGGGCATGTGGAAATAGCACGAAGATGCCCAGCAACGATCCTAGCCACTAGAAGCTAACAAAAGCACTCCACAAGCATGGTAAAAACATAAGAGACCACAAAAATGTCAGTAGAAAATGCACCAGCAAATCCAAAAATCTGAGGAAAACCAACCCAATCCCTAGCATTACAAAAATGACCTCCCATCCATGGGAAAAACAAGCCAACAACCAAAAACGTGGAATGAAACACACATAGGAAGTTCTGGATGCCTGAGAGAGCTCACGTGAAGGAAAATGGTGGAGAAAACATGAAAACATGAAAGAATGGTAGAATGGCATGCGTTTTTGGGTTTTTACTTTACCAAGGTGTCAAAACGGGTTTCCCAAAGACTGATGGCTTCTCCAATTCGAATTTGGGTTTCCATACCTTTCCTGTCCTATGCAATAACCAACTCAACCAACTTCTGGCAATAATAAATTATTGGGTGAATAAGACAAGAAAGGTAGTTGACAGTTTTGGTGGGTTCCCCCTTTGACATTTGTATTTTCCCCATGGGCCCCAAAGGTTTGAATATTCGCCCCCCTTATCCTTAGAAAATCATGCCCCTTCTCATTATTGTTGCATTGACATAGCTGGTTGTGGGTTTTTAATTAATTGCATATTGACATGAAGATTTAAAATCATAACGTGCCTGGATAGCACAAAATACCATAGGCACCAATTTAATCGTCAAAACATAAACTTATAATCCATGGTGGGGATTTTTCCTATAGCTCCACACCATGATTAATTACAATATATAAATCATATGCATTTAATGTAAATGAGGTCAAAACTATGGTGTTACATTCCCCTCCCCCTTAAATAGCACTTCCCTTAGTGCTCTACAAAATTGAACAAAAATGCTACACTGTCATTGCCTCAGTGCTCCGCAGAATTCAACAAAAATGGATGTGCCAATCACATCTCATCCTCTAGCTCCCACATAGCCTCTTCAAGACCGTAGTGCTCCCATTGCACCTTTACTTTCCCTATGGCTTGGTTCCGGAGCATTGTGACCTTCCTGTCGGGCTTGCACGTTGGCTTGATTTGGAACTCTCCCTTGGGTTCCACCTAAATCATATACCAATTTATCACATGGTTAGGATCATGTACATATTTCTTAAGCAAAGAAACATGAAAAAAATCATCATCATCATTTTTCAGGTATTTATTGTTTTTACTGTAGTGAGTTCCATCAAAAGTATACAATGCGGGTACTCATTGGATGCGGAATCAAATTCCACATCCAACGAGCTCTCCCAATCAAAATTTGAGAAAAAACATAGGGAGATATGTCGAAAATATGAACAAAAAAATTAGTTTTTTTATGACAAATATATCGATTCAACCATTATGGTTAACTCATTTTATTGGAATTCTATTGGTTCTTGAAATCCAACTCACAAGAACTTATTGTTGGTGTTTTTTCTTATAAGGCCCATTTTAAACCCGAAATTTCTTCTAATGGCCCTCACTCTGAGGTAAACATGATCCCCAACACAGAAATCTATGTTCACCTTATGCTTGTCTGCATAGCATTTTTGTCTGTCCTGAGCTGCTTTCATATTCTGGATGATCTTTACAACCTCTTGCTCCATCTCCTTGAGCAATTTTGGACCAATCACAACCCTTCTCACTAAATTATCCCAAGTCACTAGTGTCCTACACCTCCTGCCATACAAAGCTTCATATGGACTCATCCCCATGGATGAGAACGGTCCATTGTTATAAGCAAATTGTACCGAGTGTAATTAATCTTCCCACTTGGTTTGTTTGTCCATCACATACATGCGAAGCATGTCTTCAAGCACTTGATTCACTCTCTTTGTCTTCCCATTAGTCTAAGGATGGTAGGCAGTGATGAAGTTTAGATTTGTACCCAAATCTGCAAACAAACCCTTCCAAAAATTGGAAGTGAACTTGACAACTCTGTCAGAGACTACTGCCTTAGGAAATCCATGCAATTTGAAAATCTCTTTCATGAATGTCTTTGCAATGTCATCGGTCTTATGTGTGGACTTAACCGGTATGAAATGTGCTGCCTTTGTGAAATTGTCCACCACAACCATGATGGAGTCATGTTGTCTCCAAGTCATTGGCAATCCGGTAATAAAATCCATGGAAATAACTTCCCATTTCCATTTTGGAACTGTCAAAGGCTATAACAAACCTATAGGGTGTTCATGCTCAACCTTTAATTGCCACACATTTCATGCACCTTGAAATATACTCAACCATATCCTTTTTCATCCCTCGCTAAAAATGTTTCTTTCTGGCTGTAGCAATTGTCTTTTGATATCCTAGGTGACTAGAATATGGAGCTTGATGGATCTCATCCATAACAACTCTCCTCAATTCTGCTATATTTGGAATGTAGACTCGGTTCTGATAAGCAAGAAGTCCATCATCTTCCAATTTATATCCCTCATACCTCTTCTCAAGACTTTGCTACTGTAACTTGTCTTTTACCTGTTCATACAATTCATCTCCAACAACATGATTAACAATCTGTTGTGTCAAATCTATCTAGAAAATACTAAGATATTCCATGTGCATTTCTTGCACCTTTCTACTAATTGCATTAGCTACATTGTTCTCCTTTCTTTTTATGTGCTTGATTTCAAAATCAAACTCACATAAAAACTCCATCCCTCTAGATTTCCTAACATTTAACGTTTGGTGATCAAATAAGTACTTTAGACCACAATGGTCTATCCTTAGATCAAATCTCCTACCCATCAATTAATGGCTCCACATCTTGAGAGCATGTACTATGGATGGAAGCTCTAGATCATGAGTGGCATAGTTCTTCTCATGCTCCTTCAAATTTCTTGACTCATAACAAATCATATGGTTGTCCTACATAACAACTCCTCTGAGTCCTTGTCTGCATGCATTAGTACACACCACAAAATCATTTTTTGGGTTTGTAAATTTCAAGACCGGTGCACTTGTGATAAGATTCTTCAATCGCTGGAAGCTTTCCTCACACTTTGATGTCCATTCAAACCTTATACCCTTCCTTTGCGAGGAAGTGATGGCATGTGAAACCTTAAAGAATCCTTCAATGAATCTCCTGTAATATCCTGCAAGTCCAATAAAAGATCTTACATTTGTCACATTCCTCGGAGTAGGCCAATTCATAATGGCTTCAATCTTCTCAAGGTCTACATATATTCCCTCTTCTGAAATAATGTGACCCAAATACTAAATTCTATCTCTATAGAAGTCACACTTGCTCAACTTTGCATACATCTTATGCTCCCTAAGCAATTCCATTTCCAACCTCAAATGTTCTTCATGCTCTTCCTCGTTCTTAGAATAAATAAGAGTGTCATCAAGGAAAACAAAAAAAAACTTGTCCAAATACCTGCTGAAGACACTATTCATAAGGCACATAAATGTAGCGGGTGCATTTGTGAGACCAAATGGTACCACTACAAACTCATAATGTCCATACCTTGTTCTGAAGTTTGTCTCATGAATGTCCTCATCCTTGATTCTCACTTGATGGTAACCAGACCTCAAGTCAATCTTGGAAAATACCTTTTCTCCTCTCATTTGATCAAAGAGGTCATTAATCCTAGGAAAATGATATTTGTTCTTCACAGTGACTTTGTTCAGCTATCTGTAACCAATACACAACCTAAGTGTACCATATTTCTTCTTTAAAAATAGAACTGGCGCTCCCTAAGGAGACACACTCAGTCAGATATACTTCCTTTCCAACAACTCTTGTAGTTGCATCTTCAACTCTAGCATTTCTTGTGTACTCATTTTGTAGGGTGTCTTGGATTGTGGTGCTGCTCGTGGCACAAGTTCAATTGTGAAGTCAATGTCCCTCTTTGGAGGAATCCCTGGAATCTCATCAGGAAACACATCCATGAATTCCTACAACACATGAAAGTACTCCAACCTAGGAGTCTCATCCTCTGTTGCCTCCAAAATATGAGCTGCATACAGCTGGAAACCTTTCCTACAGAACTTCTTCAACTGCATTGCTGAAACTTGTCTTACTGAAATCACCTTTGGAATTCCTTTTCACAACTCTTGGGTTCCCTTCTCCATCCATGCATTCAAAATTCTTATTATAACAGTCAATCTGTACCCTATGAGCTTCTAACCAATCCATTCCAATTATAACATCATTGCAACCAAGTGGTAAAACATTCATATCTATACAAGTGGCTAATCCATTCATAACCAATGGACATTTCTCTACCACTTCACTAACCTTCCTCTTAGTTCTAGTGGCTAGTTGAACTAACCAAGATTTTCTATGCTTTACTTTCTTGAAAGCACATATCTCCACTACTCTAGGAGTGATGTAACTTTGAGTAGAATTAGGGTCAATCAAAATAGAAATATATTTCTCAACAATCTTACCTACAAATTCAACCACAGTTGACTGGTGGTCTACTTGGAAGTCCTCCAGTGTTGTATAAATTCTAGGTATGGCCCTTGCTACTTGACCCACTGTTTCTGCCTCTTGAATGTTGTAAGCTGGCCTTGCATTCTCATTCTCAAGTGGACAATTCCTTCACATGTGGGGTCCTCCACATTTCCAACATTAGAATGGTCCTCTGTTCTACTGTGGATCTTTAAGATTTTCTCCCATCACTTTGGTTTGCTGCTTCTCAGCTTGGGATGGCTGGTTTTGCTGATTCCTGAAGTTAGAAGGTTTGAAACCTTTCTTCCTTTGGTCATATTTCTCATTCCTTTTGTCCTTCCATGTCTTCTATTAATCCAGTTTTCCTTTTCTTTGCTCATAGTAATACTTATCCTTCCTTTTTTCTTCTTCTATAGTTCTAGGTTCATAAAACTCAATTTTGTCTTTGTAAGACTGAGGAAATCCACTCAGAAAATGATGGACCTTCACCTTTTCATATTTAATGTACCTTACATACCTTAACAGTTCCAAGAACTTATTTGCATACTCTTCCATGGTCTTCTGTCCAAATCTCAGCTCATGAAACTCCTTAATTTTGTCATCATATTACCTGTCAGAGAGGTATTTTTGCTTGAAATACTTCTTGAAATGTTTCCACTTAAGTTTCCTTTCACTGATCCTATTTAATTTCTTGAAGTGCTCCCACCAAATGGATACTCTTCCATTCAGATTGAATATGGAAACCCTTTCCTTCATGTTTCTTGAAAATTCCTAAACTTTTAAGTCCTATTTTATCCCAAGAAGCCAAGATTCATCCTCTTGTCTAGTCTTTACCTCACCATCAAATGTAGGAGGTTTAGCCTTCTTGAATTCATCTCGAGAGCGATCCCCATGGAACCTCTTTCTCTTGCTCTTGTGAGAAGAAGAGCTTGAATCCCCACTGCATTCTTCTGAGTCATATTATCTACTATAAGTTCTTCGTCTTCTCCTGGTACTACTCTTACTACCCTCTAGTTTTACCGTGCTTTGTCTAGAGTCTATATTTATTTCCAAGTCGGTCAAACTTTGCAACATAGCAGCATTCAACTGATGCTACTCTTCCTGAGCTTTAATCAGGCTTCTAATGGTAGCTACAATATCTAGCGGTGTCTCTTGGAATCTCCCATTAGAATCTATGTCATCCTTTCCAACTCGTACATTCTCCCCCATGGCATCTCGTGCACGCTCATAGGAATATGGTGCATCATATCTGTCATGGGTTCTCATGGTTGAACCACAACTTGCCTTACCAAATTGCACTACCTGGGACACTGCCTTGGAAAGCGGCTATGATTCTGCAAAATATGTTAATACATACAACTATTTGCCACATAACATTCACATGAATTATAACTTACTTACCTTTACTTGGAAAAAAAATTGTACATTGACAATTTTGTCCAAACATAAAATTTTCTTTCCCAAAGAATGACTATCTGAAGGGGACAATGGGGGTCAAGGGGGATTCCCCCCCCCCCCTTTTTTTTTGTAAATACATCAATTTTACACAATATGGTGCATAAACCCACTGCCATTTTCCATTTTTTTATGATACCTGAAATCCCACTGAAAAACCTTGTTCAATTCCTTTGATTTGGAAAATTTTCAAAATTTTTCACCCACTGCATTGGAAATTTTTTTTTACTTCCACCCACTACAGGGGCTCGATCCTCGTCTTTCATCTGACGTAGAAGCTCCTTCTTTCCTTCTCACTTGCCGCCATAGCGTCTCGATCTTCCTTTCTCTTCCGCCACCGTAGTTGCTCGATTTTTGGTTTCCAGCCACCGTTGTGGCTCGAATTTCCTCTTCTTTTCTCCGCTCATCGGCTCTTCCTAGCTGATGCTCATCGGGAAGCTCCCCATATTTATGCTCACTACGTCAGCTTGCCTTACTCGATGCTCATCGGCCCCACTCACCCGATGTTCATTAGATTGAACCTAAATTTACATCCACCGTTGCAGAATATTCTTCATCTTCTAGCCGCCGCAACATCTCGTCGGCTCCATCTTCGTTATTTTTCTACCGTTATGCAAAGGTTTTCCACATCCAGCCGTTACAATGGCTTGGTTTTGTATTTTTGTCGCCAATTCCATACTTAGAAAAATTTCCAAATTTTTTTTTCTGTGGCCCGAACTCCAACTTCCTTTCACCACACATTGGCTCCGAGTGAAACTTACACCCGCCATGTAGCGGCTCGAATTTTATCTCCTGTTCACTACCGTTGCGCCTCGGAATTCAACTTTCTGTCGCCGTTGTGGCTCAATTCTCAACTTCTTCCTGCTACGTGGAGGCTCTATTTTAATATTCCATCCGCCACTGTAGTGGCTTGAAACTTAAGTTCTATCCGCCTTTGCGGAAGAACTTCAAACTTCTTCTGACCAAGTCATCCGCCACTGCAAAAATATCTTGGAATTTTTTCCGCTGCACCAACAAGAAGGAAATAACATAGCCACTATTGGAGCTCATCTTGGGATTTCTCAGCTACCAAGGAGAGTTTTCACACTTAGGAAAATTTTCAAAAAAATTCTTTATGCTTGTGGGTTTAACAGAGGTTAGCTCACCTCTCTGTTAGCTGTGTTTTCTTGGCCCATAAAGGCCCAATACTGTAACTTAAAGCTCTGATACTAATCTGTCACGTCCCCACCCTTCTACCAGTGAGAGGATGCAACTGTAATGCTATCATTTCGGGATTCCTAGCCCCATGAACATAAAATAAAATGCATTGGAAATGAAACACACCAAATTCATAATTTGTTTAAACATATAGCAGAAGAAAACGCATTCATCCAATACATTTGGCATGTCCATCATCTCATTTAAGCAATAAATACAATTGCAAATACATAATGGACAAGAGATACTTATCTTTAACAGAAGCTTGTCTCTCAACCAAATACATCGCTGCAACGTTCCACCCAACCATAGGACAATGTGCTCATCAATCACTCAACAATGCTGCCACCCCCAAGTTGGGCATGATTCCATAAGGAATAAGGGGGAAACTAGCAGGCTCACACGTAGCCAAGGATACGCAACTCATCCAAGCCAATACAGTTGGGTTTATCAAGCTAACAGGAGATAGAAACATGGGCTGCTAAGCTAGTGGGCTCACTAAGGAGCTAAGCACACCTACACCAGAACTAGCCTGACTTATAATACATACACACACACCCAACACAAGATATCATTCCCTTCTCTGCTGCACAGTCCCCCATGCCATTACTTCCCTTCTAGTTCTATTCAGGGGGTGAAGAGAAGAAATCTATCCCTCTAGCTCTGTCTGTGAGGCTCCTGCACACACTAGGTTTATCAAGAACACTCAGGCTCCATTCCAATCCTAAATAGTCCAAATAGAAACAACCACAGAATACACATCAATTCACAACTCTGGAATTCGAATGGAAACACACCACAAAGGCCAAATCCGGTATGGCAATTAGTTAAAATGGCTCATACTAAGCAACTCAAATTCCAGTTGTTTATGGCCCTAATGTGGCCAAAATGACCTCAACAACACCCAAAATTCGTGCTCTATTATCCCACTCATTGGGAAATACTAAAAAATGAAATTCCCCACTGTTGGCATGTGGAAACAACACCAAAACACCCAGCAGAGATCCCAGCCACTAGAAGCTAACAAAAACACTTCATAGCCATGGTAAAAAAACATGAGACTGCAAAAACATGAGTGGAAAATGCACCAACAAATCTAAAAATGTGAGGAAAACCAACCCAACCCTTGTAATTACAAAAACGACCTCCAATACATGGGAAAATGAAGCCAACAACCAAAAATGTTGAATGAAACACACAGAGGAAGTTTTGGATGCCTGAGAGAGCTCACGTGAAGGAAAATGGTGGAGAAAACATGAAAACATGAAAGAATGGTAGAATGGCATATTTTTTTGGGTTTTTACTCGCCCAAGGAGTCAAAACGCATTTCCCAAATACTAACGGCTTCTCCAATTCGAATTTGGTTTGTCATACCTTGCCCATCCCATGCAATAACCAACACAACCAACTTCTCGCAGTAATAAATGATTGGGTGAATAAGACAAGAAAGGTAGTTGACAATTTTTGTGGGCTCCCCCTTTGACATTTGGATTTTCCCCATTGGCCCCAAAGGTTTGAATATTCCCCCCCCCCCTGCTATCCTTAGGAAATCATGCCCCTTCTCATTATTGTTGTATTAACATAGCTGGTTGTGGAGTTTTAATTAATTGCATATTTACATGATGGTTTAAAATCATAATGTGCTTGGCTAGCACAAAATACCATCAACGTCGATTTAATCGCTGGAACATATAATGATAATCCATGGTCGGTCTTTTTTCTGTAGCTCCACAACATGATTAATTACAATATATACATCAAATACATTTAATGCAAACGGGGTCAAAATCGGGGTGTTACAATGGTCTCTGATCTAAATGTTTCAGGGGAAAGGAATTCACTGTTCTAAACTTACTATTGGTTTCTTCCCACTTCTTACTCCCTTGCCTGCAAATTTTCCCAGCAAAACACCTTGAATTACCTAGTATGAAGATTCATTAACTGGTTGTATTTTAATATCAGAAATTTTATTTAATTTTCAGAATTAGTTAGTGTTCACATCAGCATATCAGACTTGGGAACATTATAGTGGTATCAAAGTACTTTCCTCCACCCCTGTGGAAGGCAAGCTTTTGGTGAATAAAATTTTGCAAATATCTAAATCGAGTTGCAGCTATGAGTTTGCTACCAACGATTGAAGAAGATATTGGTCAGTATGAAGAAGAAGATTATGAATATACCACATGCAGTACCTTATATATATTATGTAGGGATTTTGTTGATGATTTCTTTCCTCCATCTTATGATGAATCCATTTTGTAGGAAACTACTACTGTCGGTGGTCAAGTGTTCAATGGGAAGAGCTCTAAGAAATCTTCCCAGTATTTCATGGAATACTGTTCCTTAAAAGAAGAGATAAGGGAGCTCCTATATTTTCAAGATTTATGTACTATGGAAATATAGAATCTATTTAGAGATCCATACTATGGGGAAAACATGAGAAATATTGCACACATGGTTGATGAAGTGTGTAAGGAAGTCGAAGCTAGAAGGTTTCCTCCTAGAGCCAAAAGAGGAGGAAAGAAGGAAGATTCATCAAAGCCCTCTTCTTTGATGAAGAAGATTCATCCAAGTAGTAAGAGGATGTTTTCAATTTTTCCAAACAAAACTTATAGTGACCATCTTGATGGAGAATCCTGAAGTTTCTTAAAGGATAAGAGAAATGAAGCAGAGACAAAGATCCATGAAGTTGAAGTTGAATGCTCTGTAAGGTTCGTAGTGGGTGATTTGCATATCATTGATAGATATGTGGGCTCATGTATGGTTGGAGAGACACCTTTTGGATCAGATCCAAAAGAAGATTTCAAATAAGAATTATAGTCACCTTTGGGGCCACCTAAAGAATAAGAAAATACGGCCATACCGCTTAGGTGTCAACCAAAAATTTTGGTGGAAGAGCAGGACACCAAAGTATCTATACAAGGAGACAGTAACATGAAGGAAATGGATGATAAGGGCTCTAATTTTTTCAGAAGCCCATTATTACTTCCAGCCATCTAATTCATGGCATATTGAAAATATTGCACTTGCCTATGAGGACTGCAGAATGAAGGACAATGGTGAGGGAAAAGAATTCTCTCCTAGTTTATTTGTTGGTGAACACCAAATCAGTGCAGAGGAGGGTGATGTTGTTCATGATGATCAGGCATCTTTTGGATCATATCCAAAAGAAGAAAAAATATTAGACCTGAAGTCATCATCTGAACTTCCCAATGAGGAAGAAAATAAGACCCCACCATCTAGGTGTGGACTAGAAAAATTGAAGGAGAAAAATATGATGCGGAGAGATGAAAACAGTTCAGAATTTCCAACTCCCTTGCATCATGATGAATCTGAAATGATTTTTTATCACATGTCATTCCAACCTTCAGAGATACCCTGCACTTCACACCATGGAAGTAACTTTGCAGAAAATTCAAAGGATGACTTGTATCATGAGAATGAGTTTTTTTGTGTGGATCCATTCCACAAGAAAAGTAGCATTATATGTCAGTTGTTAGAGGAAAAAACCTTGGTGGAGGATCTTCTTTGTGAGCCACATCATCTGAGTGGAGCACTTAAGGAGGACAGAGAAAAATTTATGGCAGCATGAAAAAACTTGCTGACACCAATGCCTTAGTGGAAATATGTGGTTGGAAAGCTTTTGGAGGAGTAAAAAGGAACAAGAATCCTTTCTAGAGGAGTTCATAACACTAAAAAAAGGCATGGACAAGATGAAGGATAACTATGTGAGCTTACTATCTCAGAGAGATCATCTCTTCATGGTGGTTGATATGTACCACGATGCACTCAAGAAGGAGGAACAAGAATCTAGTAGGCTCACTCATGACTTGGAGATCACCAATAACTCATTGAAGAGCACACAGAGATCCCTTCAAGAATCAAAGTTGCAGACCTATCAACTTCAAAAGGATTTGAGAATGTCACACCTTTCATGTTGCATGGAAGGGAATGTTCTGGATATAATGAGGAAATCTTAGGTGGAGGAAGGACATGAGAAAAGAGCATATTTTCATATGCTTGGGAAAGGCTATGACGAAGACAATATGGAACAAGAACCCATTGATATTGAGGATAAGGGTGAAGTATTCTTCTCTATCATAAATATGGGTGATCACTTTCCATATGGATCAGCAAATAAAGTTCCTTATTCATCCATTAAATGGGTGGATAGAGACACCTTGGGAATGAATACTGTAGGAGGTAAAGAGTTCAATTTCTGTAATGAATTCTTTGTCCTAACATGTGGGTAGGAAGAAATATATATGTTGCAGCCCTTAGGTACCACCCATACACCTTCACATGAGGTGCATTCTGATGTGCATGTGATTGAGGAGCTTGAGGTCAAACAAGATGAAAAGCAAGCACTTGCATGTTTCCTACGATATTATGATTTTCTTCTAGGGAAGTGTTGTACAGTTTTGGAGGAGGCACATAATCTCACTATCACTAAGCCAACCAATGAAGTAAGTTGTACATCCATTAGGTTGATGGATGATTGTTGCAAGAAGTTGGTTCACAATTCTTCACCCCACACCTCTATTTCAGTCGCTTAATGTGGGAATAAAAATTGGGTGAAAGTATTTTTTCTGTTGATGCCATTGGAGGAGCATGATATTTTCACTCTTCTAGTGGAGGTATTGATGGTCAATCCGTGTAGTTTGACTAGTGCATCATTGGTAGTTTAATTAGTCAGCATGAAAGTCTGTTTTTCCATTGATTGGGTGGCTAGACACATGATGGAGATGTGTACTCTGGAGGGTAAATATTTTGCTTGAATCAATGGAGATACATTAGACACATCAAAAATTTTGTATGAGAAGTTTGGGCATAGTTGTTGGTTGGATGATGCTTATACTCACTGAGTTTGGACATGGAGCTCATACCTAGGTCATTGCAGCAACATCATTGTGAGATTCAATGTTGATGTGCATCAAGCACATAAAGAAATTAATGTTGGGTGGGGAAATCTCACATATTTCCAATTTCAGTGCAATGGTATGATTTCCACATCATGAATCTCATTTCCTGTGATGACAAATTTTTATGGCTGATACTAATGTTTGGAGACTTACAATTGAGGAAATGTGATCCAGTCATATTTTTGTATGATAAGTTGTGTTGAAGGGAATTCTCACTGAAGGGGGTGCAATGCAAGAAATGGGACTCTATCATTTCCTATTTTTGGAGAAATTTTACATGCTGGCTTGATGGAGAAAGTCAACTTTTTTTTCACATGAGTTCATGCTCTAGTTCTCCTACATGGTGGACAAATTTGCTACACTCTAGAGTGCTTCTAGTAGAGGAAAAGCAGATTTGGGAGGAGAGGACTACCATGCCCCCATATTTTTGGACATAAAAGTGTTGACCATTCCCAACACATTGGGGTGTCAAAGATGCATTAATTACCTCACCTAGGGAATTTTGTCCAAATATTATTTATGACGCATCAATTAATTAGCCTAGGGAAATTTTGGTAAATTATTATTATTAAGGCATTTACTTGATTTTAATTATTTATATTAATTAATTATTGTGCAAAATAACATGTGGAATTGATATTTCCATGTCAGGAAAAATTGGTAATCCAGATTGCCAAGGGAGGAGATTAAGAAAGTGGAAAATCTATGACAAAGAAGTCGAAGAGAAAAGGGAAAGTTACAAAAAAGGCATGACAAAAGTTGTCATAATAAAAGAAGAAAACAATTGACTAAGGAGGGAACAATTTCCTTTTTGAGACTTAGTCTCAAAAGAAGGTAAGTGAAAAAAATATCTCATTGGGAAAAGTAGCAAACAATTCACTAAGGACGGTGCAGTTTCCTTTTTGGAGGCTCAACACAAAAGCATAAAAGGAAGAAAAAACTAGCATTGACAAAAGTAGCAACTATGGGCCAAAGGAGGGTGCAGTTTCCAAGTTTGATAAATTACATGGATAGGGAAACAACTTGCAAGGGTCCCTACTTTCCAATTACTCAATGAGGGTGCATATGTGGCTAGGGTTAGGTATTCTATGAGGATGACTTTCTCTAACAGGTCACTTATTGCCTCTACTTGCTAAGTAGGTCACCCCTAGATATATTAAAGGATAATTCAATATCCATTTACTATTTTGGTTGATGTGTTAATTGATTTGTGATTATGTGAGAATGCCTTTTGAAGTGATGTGCCTCAGACACTTAGGAGATGAACCCCAAACCTTCCATTCCCACTCCTTCATCCCCATTTCTTCTCTTTGTAGGTATGGATTTCTTGATGTTAAGCCATTGAATGTAATATAAGACATATTTTTCAGCCTCCATATCAGTCAAATCTAACTCCATTGAAGCACAAGCTTCACCTACGCTCTCAGCCTTTCTCTTGTCATATTTTGGGCCTCCTGCCCACCATTTTGGAGTCCTCTTATGTAGTGGTAAGAAATTCCAATGCTATATGATGTATAAAAAATGATATAATATGTAATTTATATTTATTAGGTCATAATAATTCTGACCCTAAATTTTACCTTTTCAGTTTCCCATAAAAAGCTTAATTTGTCATTGTAATGGGGGAAATTGATCAATCTAGTGCAATAATGAGAAAGAAAACATTGTGGGAAGGAGTATAAATGATTATATATGTCCATTTAATATGTGTTAATTTATTTCATATTTAATTTTCTGCATTTATGTCAATATGTTACGAATTCTATGCTTAATTTTTCACCCTAGCTAGAACACTAGTTTTAATTGACTAGTTTTACCATTTCTGCTATAAAAAGAGTCGTACCGACTCAAATCAAATTATGTAAGTTTATATGGATCATGGAAAGACCCAAATACCCATACATAAATCCATATCATAATTTATTTGAGGTTGTAAAGTGATTTGGGATCCTCCATTGCATAGGGTCTCACTAGGCCAAAATTGCCTAAAAATCCTAGTTCTTTCCTAAACTCTTCAGAAAAAACCACATATGTTAGAAAATGTCCCAAATAATATTTTTTGATATATGAATGCCTTATATGACCTCTTCAATTTTTCCCAAGTGCCTGGTTGAAAGGATGAAAGGAATTTCCCTAGTTTCACGGCTGGGTGACCTAGAAGCGTGGGAGTGGGTTTTCGCATAGAGGAATTAGAAACATGAATAATACCCAATATAAATGCATTAGGGGAAATTAATTCACTGTTATGTACTTAATCTTGGTTTCTTCCCACTGCCTACTCCCTTGCCTGCAACTTTTCCTAGCAAATTGCCTTGAATTACTTAGTTTGCAGATTCATTGAGTGGTTGTAATTTAATATCAGAAAGTTTATTTAATTTGAATTATTAGTTAGTGTTCAGGTATATGTCACATCCCCACCCTTCTACCGAAAAGAGGACGTGACTAACAACTAACATTTTGGGAAAACTAAGCCCCATGAACACAAAATAAAATGCATTGGAAATAAACACACATAGATGCATAATTATAAAATACAGTGGAAGCCAACTACATCTTGTTCAAACATTCACAGCATTCAACATGTTCATCATTTATCATTAAGCAACAAATACCAGTGCAGATATAAATAGGCAAGAGATAGACAAGAATACTTATCTTAATAGAAGTGCATCCCGTAACCAGCTACGTCACTGTAACATTCCACCCAGCCATAGGCCAGTGTGCTCATCAATCGTTCAACAACACTGCCACCCCCAAGCTGGGCATGATTCCACAAAGAATAAGGGAAACACTGGTAGGATGACACGTAGCTAAGGATACACAAAACTCATCCAAGCCAACACAGTTGGTTTTATCAAGCTAACAGGGAGCTGGAAAGGTTGGCTTCTAAGCCAGTGAGCTCAATCCTAGAGCTATTGACACTTGCAACAAAACTAGCCTGACTTCTAAAACATCCACACACACCCAACACAAGGAAGCATCCCCTTATCTGCTACACAGTCCCTTGGTCTATGCCTTCTCTTCTCATGTTATTCAGGGGGTGTAAAGAAGAAATCCATCCCTCTAGCTCTGTCTGTGAGGCTCCTGCACACACTAGGTTTATCAAGCAGGACCAGACCCCATTTCTACTCCAAAAATAGTTCAACCAAAACAACAAAGGAATAAACAACAATTTCCAGATCTGGGATTAATGAAAATCGACTTAGGATCCAAAAACAAATTTGCAGATGGGTAAAACAACCCCCTTAGTAGCAATCTGAATTCCATATTCGTTTATAGCCCTAACGTGGCCAAAACAAACTCAATCGGCACCCAAATTCATGGCTTTGTTTCCCCCATTGGCTGTACAACTCTGAACATGAAATTCCCCAACTGTGGAGAGGTGGAAACAACACAAAAATGCCCAGGAGTGATCCCAACCACTGAACGTTAACAAAAGCACTTCCCAGCCCTGGAAAAATTGAAGAACACAATAGAGAATGTGAATGGTCAATTCCAAGAGCTCCAAAATCATGGGGAAGACAAAAAACATGAATTATTTCACACCCAGGAATTTCTAGATGCCTGAGAGAGCTCACGTGAAGGAAAAATGAGTGAGGTAAACATGCCAACGTGAAAGCATGGTAGAATGGCCTACGTTTTTAGGTTTTTGGCTGCCCAAGGAGTCAAAATGCGTTTCCCAAAAATTGATGGCTTCTCCAATTCTAATTTTGGGCTTTCATACCTTCCCCATCCCTTGGAATAACCAACCCAACAAATTTCTGGCAGTAATAAATGATTGGGTGAATGAGACAAGAAAGGTAGTTAACAGTTTGATGGGTTCTCCCTTTGACATTTGGATTTTCCCCATTATCCCCAAAGGTTTGAATACCCCCCCCCATTATCCTTAGGAAATCATACCCCTTCTCATTATTGTTGCATTAGCATAGCTAGTTGTGGGTTTTTTTAATTAATTGCATATTTACATGATGATTTAAAATCGCAATGTGCCTAGCTAGCACAAAATACCATTGGCACCAATTTAATCAACAAAACATAAAACGATAATCCATGGTGGGGATTTTTCCTGTAGCTCCACACCATGGTTAATTACAATATGTACATCATATACATTCAATGCAAATGTCGTCAAAACCGGAGTGTTATAGTCTACATATAAGACTTGAGAACATTACAAGGAGCTTTAGGCTCCAAGAAGAAGAATTTTTTTGAAAAGACTACATGTCCTTATTGTATCAGGGGTTTTCATCCTGAAACTAGTGCATGAAGAAGAAGATCGACCAAATTTCCTCCCTCCTTAAACAATACCACATTTATCTTCCACATGGAGAAAATAAATATGATGATGGACCACAGACAGAAGATCATGAGAGATTCCATGGCTTGAAGGCATGCCTTACTCATTCAAAATCTTACTTGATTGATTCTGGAGCATCCAACCACATTTTTGCTTCCAAGGAATCCTTCTGCAATCTTACTCTATCAGAAGGACCTAAAATTCACATGGGATATGACTCCCAAATTCCAGCACCAGGAAGAGGTTCAGTTAAAATCCAACATGGTGATTTCAAAAATCTACCCTATGTTCCCTCCCTTGTAGCTAATTTGTTGTCTCTTTATTAGATGACCCATACAGTCTCTCCCAATAGAGTTACATTCGACTCTGACTGAGTTGAAATCATAAAAAAAAATTACTGGAAAGCTCATAGGGAAAGGTATTTTCAATCATGTCACTAAGGCTTATGAGTTCTCACAATTTTTTCCCATCTCACCTCCTAGAGATCTACTGACTTATGCTAATAACACTAGAAATATATGGTATGAGAGATTTGGGAATCTCAATTTCAAATATCTACAGCAACTCCACAATAATAAAATGGTTGAAGGCTTTCCTCTCAACCAAACTTCCAGTGGAGTATGTCCTGGATGCTTGGTAGGAAAGAATCCAGAGAAGAGATATGAAGTTGGGAAAGCACATATAGATGCCTCTATACTTTATTTGATTCATAGTGATGTGTCAGTACCAATTCCTACACATCAATTAATGGTTGTAGGTATTTCCTTACTTTTATTGATGATTGTTCTAGGTTTTGCTGGATATATTTCATGAAATAGATCAAAAGTATTTGGAGCTTTTAATATTTTTAAATCTAAGATTGAGAATAGTTTAAGGAAAATATCAATTCCATAAGATTAGATAATGGATTTGAATACATTAAAAGAGACTTCCAGCAGTATTGTGAATCAGAGGGGATTTGAATAGAACACTCAGTTCCATACACAACATGTAATGTCCCCAACCCTCTGACCGGGGAAGAGGATGCTACCATACACCAAACACCCAAGCATCTCGACCCATGAACAAGAACATACATACATACATATAATGCTGAAGCATGATACTTAAAAACATAAAATATATTACGATGCATTAATCATTCATATACAAAGCGGAAGCAAACAATAGGCATTCATATATGATTCAGCAATCAACATGTACATAATCATTCATCAATGGAAAATATAGTTGCATACACAAGTTAGGCAAGAATACTTATCTTATAGAGAACTTGTCCCACAACCAGCTACATCGTTACAATGTTCCACCCAACCATAGGACCACTTGCTCTTTAATCTATCAGCAACACTTCCACCCCCGACCCGGGCATGATTCCCAAAGGAATAAGAAACTAATAGGATTACACATAACCAAGGATAACAACACCACAAGGATACATAGTTCAGCCAAGCCAACACAGTTTGGTTTATCAGGCGAACAATAGATCAACCAAGCTAATCAAACTGGGTTTATCAGGCCATCTAGGAGCTAGGAAAGGCTATATGCTAAGCTAGTGAGCTCATTAAAGAGCTACAGACACTGACACTAGAACCAACCTAGCTTCTAGAACACCCACAGACACCCAACACAAGGAAATCAATTTTTTCTCTACAACACAATCCCTCAGACCCTGATCCCCCTTCCAGTGCTATTCAGGGATTGTGGAGAGAAAACCAACCCACCAGCTCTATTTGTGTGGTTCCTAGCCCACCAGGTTTATCAAGCACATCAGGCTCTCATTCACCACTCCAATGTAGTCCAAGGACAAAACCACTGCGTGCATGTAGCAACCAGCTATTGAAGCTTTGACAGGGGATATGCAACTCCCTAGATCGTTCTTGGCCCTATCATGGCCAAAACAATCCCACAGCAACCTACATTAGCCCCAAATCGTAAGGACAACTTAGCCAATAAGAGTGGGGAAACAACAGCTAACGAACCACGGGGAAAACCACAACAATCTACCGCAAATACCACATTGTAAGGGAAAAACATAGTTCAATAATGTCTAGGGGAAATTCGATTCTCTGCATAAATAGAAAGAAGAACATAACCACCATTCGGAAAATCAGTGTGAGAGTGGAAAGGGTTCAAACCCCACACAATGGATTGTGGATCATTTTAGCTCATCCCGCGTGAGGAAACTGAATCGTCTGCGAAGGAGGGAGTGCCATTGTGGGATAGTGGGATAGTGGGCATAGTGGTATTTTTGTTAGTGTAAAGGGTCAGCCTGGTGGAGTGTGCATGTGGGAAAGGCATGGTAGTCCTGCCACACTCCACTACCAGCATTAACAGCTCCAACCACTAGCAGAACAATTAAGATGGTTTTTTGATGAGACAAGGGTGGGTGAGCGAAAGAGTGGTGACACATGGCTTTTCCCCCATGGCTCAAGGTTTAGCATTCCCCCTCCTTATCCTTAGGAATCATGCCCCTTCTCAATTTGGTTGCAGTGAACATAGCTGGTTGGGGTTATTTAATTAAAATGCATAGCTACATGATGCCACAACTTTAATATATACCATATGTCCTGATATACCATCGATGACGATTCCTATATGAAACATAACATAACCAAATCCATGGTGGGGCTTTTGCCTTTGGATCCGCACCATTATTATTTACAATATATGTATCATGTATATTTAATGCAAACGGGGTCAAAATCAGGGTGTTACACATCACAACAGAATGGTGTGGCTAAGAGGAAAAACATATCATTGAAGGGGATGGAAACCTGTCTTCTCTAACACAAAAAATATTCCTCCTTCTCTTGGGGAAGATGCTATAAAATGTGCTTCATACTTACAGGATAGAGTGCCTCGTAAATCAAAGGTTGGGACCACTCCATTCAAAGCATTGCATGTGCATAATTCCAGTGTCTCTCAATTGAGATTTTTTGGTTCTAAATCTTAGGCCAGAATACCCATTGATAAGAGAAAGGCCTTCCAAGCCCAAAGTAGTGAATGCATACTACTAGGATATTCAGAGGATGAAAAAGTATACAAGTTGATGGAGGTTTCAACTAGGAAATGCTTCATTGAGCGCACTGTTCAATTTAAAGAAGATTAGTTGTTTGATCCACCACAATCCAAAGCACAAGAAGGTAAACCACTCTTCCACTACCTTTTGATGATGATGATTTATCGCATGTTTCAATTTCAGATGAAGAGGATTAAGATCAGCATGATCTTGGTATTGAGGCTAAACCTCATGAGATTCTAGCTCCAGGTCCATCAACCATTCCAAACCAAAGGCCCAATCCTAGATGGGCCCAAAATCTCATTGCTGCAACCGGGGATGGTGTCGAGAATCCATAAGACAGAAAGAGAACAAGGTCCCATTATAAGAATGAGCATGTTGCTCTCACTCTCACTGATTCTCTCCCTATAGAGTGGTGCAACAAGGTTCCAGGAAAGTGCTACCTGATGATAGCGAATGATCATTCATTTGGTCCACATAAGAATAAATTTGATCATTACCTTCCTCTTCCAGCAAGAAGAAACACACACTACATCCATTAGTTCAGAAGGAAATTCATAGGTTCACATGCACAACTTCAAGATGTTGCTGCACAAAAGAACCATGGTGCTGCCTAGTTTTTTGTAAGTTATTTTAATAAGGAGGAAGTTTAATTTATTCTAAATATGACTTGTATTTTCCTATTCCTACTTATTTAGAGGGGGGGGAGGTTCCCATGAGGTTTTCCCCTATTTCCTTGGTTTATTAAGCAACATTTTTTAATTCTTTTAGATTGTATATGGGTGACTTTTGGCCTTATTTCCAGGGCCCACAGTTGTCCAAGTTAGGATTAAGGGGGGTGTTATGATTTATAATCCTCCCTTGTCCAATTTAGTCTATTAGATTATATTTTCCTAACTTATGAATCATTTAATTATTATTTGGTCCACTAGTACCATTTGGTCCACTTGGGATAAAGGAGACACCTACACCAGTCACTAGAGTGTGGGGAACATCAATAGAGGTTAAATGCAACTGACTGCACCTTCATTCATCATTTTATGTGCCTCCTAGACAAATCCCTACGATTTAGGAGCCATTGGGAGTGTCGGCACGAACCTCCTTTAGTTCTTGGTGGTTGGGAACTAGTTAAGCTAAGATATGCTCCAGTTACATTCAGTTAAATGCCCTCCAGTTTAGTTAGTGTCAGTCTTTCATGGATGCATGTGGGTAGTTTCCTATTCTCACCTACTTCACATTGAATGTAACTGATTGAGAGACTGAATTAGCCAGCTGAAGTTGATTTAGTGAAATACAAAAGTGATCTAGACACTTCTAGTTAGCCATGCATTCAGATTGAGTTAGTAGACTTGAATCATATCCACATGATTCAAATTCTCCTTTATGTAACACTGTTGTATACTGCTGAGATTAATGATTTTTGTATTGTAATTATACTGAGAAATACTTATACGTTTCTAGTGAAATTCATCTTATCCATTGTGTATTATTCATTCTTTTACACTACATAATAATACAATATAGTTCAACTCATTGCCTTAAGATCAATGGAACAATAATTCAAACATAGGGGAACAACTAGACAAGATGGGTGTGGGTGAAGATATATCCCTAAAGGTTGTACAAGGGACGGAATCTCCCTAATGGTGGGATGGGTATTCCAATCATGGGGATAGGGTTCCCAATAACAAGACATGACATGCAATATGGTAAATATGAATTAGGCTAAAGATATAGAAGGATTTGTGTGTTTGGCGATCATATGATCGGATATGGAACCTAAACATATGTAATACATTTCATTAGTAGAAAACATATAAATTAACCATACAAACAAAATGAATTTCACATTAAATATATAATTAACGTAAACCAAGTTACGTAACTGACGGGCGATTTTCTTAGCTCAATTGGATATTTGTACTCAATATCTTCAACAAGCACATTTGCAAACAAAATAACATTAATATGAACCTATGATAAAAATATTTGACAATTGCAACTAAATTAATTTTTAAACCCTACTACCATTCACTCATTTAAGTAATTGTATGTGACATTTTGTAATATATGTTGTTGTTTCCATGGAAGAATAAAGGTTGAGAGGAATAATTTCATCCCAACTTGATTCAATTATTTCATCTCGAAACAATTGTACATGCCAAAAAACTTCAGTTAGATATTAAATACTATAAGCAATGTTTATCTAACCATTTTCAAAAGTATTGTCAAAAATATACTCAATCATTTACGACCCTTTACAAACCATGTACTAACCTCAGACATAAATGTATCTCATGTAGGATCCTTTGTAGGGCCATGACAACTATGTCGAGAGTGAGTGCCCCAATGGGGTAATGCTCAATAGTTGAAAGAATCATTTTCTGCACTAGTTGTCATGGCAGGTCCATGATCAATGGCGCCCTAAGGACATACACCTAATATTCCTTCGTACTTATCTGATGGTCATTCCTAAATGACTTCACAGATGTACTATTCTATAGTACATTATGTGTAAGTTTGGATAAGGTAGTGGCGATCTCAGCTAGGAAATATCATAACTAAGGTGTTTGTTGGGGAGGGCTAGGAATCTTCGTAGGAATGAGTGGCCTTTTAATTGGGTTATGGTTTATGGTTTGTCGATCCTGGGAAGATCCAAAACCAGCTGGATAAAACTCACTAATGTCAAAGTAGTTGACATCTAGACCCAACATGAAATGAACACATATTTCCAATGAAAATATAGTGGAAACTCCCTATTTTTTTCAAAGAGGTTTGTGGAAAACAATAAACCATATACTCATGTAGTTTGTATCCATGGTTTGTATGTGCACCAATCCATGAAAATGAACCTTTTGTCTCACTCAGGGGGTTGGTTTATCCTCAAGTCAATAAAATAACTAACTAGAGTTTGTTTTGAGATGTTCAAATATTCGATTTTCTCTTTATTGAGACCAATGGAATAATATTCTTTCATCCTAAACCTATACTTGGTTATTCTAAACAATTGGCCACGAGCATCATTAATTCAAGTAACGATGTTGTCAATGGATGTGGCTAAGGATATTTTTTGATGGTTCTCTTTTGGTTCATAGTTCTTGAACTAATATTCTTAACTGCTTTAAATGATGGTTTAATTTGTCTTTATTTGGTTGGTTCTTCTTGGGGTTAATGTTTACTTTGGGATTAGGTTTGGTTTTTTTTGTTCGTGGGTTATTATTAGAATTGTTTGTTTGGGGTCTGGTCCTTGGTTTTTATCCAGTGTGATGGAGAGACAATCTACTTTTCAAGATAATGATTTTGTTTATATTTTTATCCATTTACAAATTTTCTTTTAATATTAAATTGTAGTCCAATAAAAATGAAAATATAGAGGTTGTGATTATGTGGATGGATAGTGAGGAGGCTTTTTCGGTGGGCAGGGTGAACACACATTCCTTTGTTTTTTGTGGAAGACTTTCTGGCCAGTTGAATCGAGATAGAATGAGGTATAAGAGGGCCTTGTCCTATTTTTCAATGTAGAGAACACGTCACATGCGTTATTAGCGTGTGCAAATTATTAGTGTGTGCACACCTTGAGATCATGCATGTGCTAATAAAATATGCATGCTTTTATAATGCACATGCTCTTTGATCTCATGGTTGCTTTTGTGGTTGCTCAACAATTGTTGGAATACGAGTGCATGCCTAGTTTTAAGAGGATGTGTGCATCACTGATTTATAGTGCTTATACGCTTCTACTACATCAAAAGTGGGTACCATCTTCTTGTTCCCACCCTTACATCAGTGGTCCTTATTATAATACAAAATATAAATTATATTGTGTTTTGTTTTTATTTTAAATTTTCATTACTAATAAAAGCTTGATAAAGAGTAAGCCATCGGATTAATTACATAACCAAATTCATGTTTAATTAAAAATAAATAAAATTTGAAAATACAATCTACAAGCCATCCATCTCTGTCTTTGATAAATATCTTAAAATACCAACATGACATCTAAGATATCTTAGATATTTTATGTAAAAAAGGTTTTATGAGCCCTCTCAATGCTACATCTACCAT
The DNA here is from genome assembly GCA_001517045.1 of Pseudotsuga menziesii. Lineage (NCBI taxonomy): Eukaryota > Viridiplantae > Streptophyta > Pinopsida > Pinales > Pinaceae > Pseudotsuga > Pseudotsuga menziesii. Next base: position 243,319 of record LPNX010814288.1, on the reverse strand, counting down.
CTACCTTACTAATTAAAAAATTAATACAAATCTATTTCTCACCTAACCTTAAGGATGCTCCGTGTTGTATTAGATCCAAATGGCATTGAGAACGAATATCTCTAAGCTAAAAGATGTTTTGAGTGTCCTATATCCGTGGTCCATAAGTAATTTTTAAAACAGTGTATAAGTTATATTATGAAGTTTATTAATTGGGATTTATGAAATGGACTACTAAGTTAGGGTATAGCCAACATATTTTTTATTTATAAATCAAAATTGTCTATACATAGAAGGTCTAAATTATATTATGGAGTTTTTATTTATAAATCAAAATGGTCTATATATATTTAGTAATAGAAGATTTAAATTATATTATGGAGTTTAATATTGTTTGGGATTTATGGATTATTATATTAGAGATAACCAATTCATAAATTAAAAATGGTTTAAATATTTTTTATAAAAAAATTAAAGGATGTAAAAACAAATATTTAAATAAAAAAATATTTTAAATGACATAATCATTTAACTTATGGCTCATGAATAATAATAGGTTACA